>SJOL01004141.1:92743-131404 GCA_004794785.1 Opisthorchis felineus | reverse complement strand
TAGGCACTTAAATTTCATACAAGTGTATATATATATATATATATATATATATATATATATATATATAGGTATAATTCAACCTCCAATCTAAAGGTCCTACTATGTCAGTGTTGTTAGGCCGGCTGTCATTTAATATGCAATCATGCCAGATAAGTCAATGGGGAGCAGTCCAGGCCTGATACTATACGTACTTGTATTATGCAGCAGTCTGGGGGCAAAACCGTACCGTTCGAGGCGACAGGACTGCAAGAACAGTAAGGTGTTTTTCACAGGCGGCCTGTTTTTCTATATTCATGGTAGTAGCTATGCTGTCTTCCCCTGAGGAAGAAAGGGTTATGAAATGTCGGTTCCAAACACACACACTTCCAAAGCCCAAATTTTGACCGCGACCACCGCGAATTTACCCAATAAAGTTGAAATACTTTCAAGAATCATGAGTCGGGTGCTGCTCAAAAGAAAATTCCTGTGAGCGATTACATTAAGAGTCAAACTCCCACGCCCTACTCCCTGCGTCCTTGGGCTAGGTCAGTCAAAGTCTGGACATTGGCACTCGCAATAAACCCCTGTTTTCACACCGCTGCGGGAAAGTTGCACCCTCCCCTACACGACTCTCACAATGAAGAAGAGTAAGACTCGTCTTCTACGACTTGGATCCTTCAATGCGAGAAGTCTCCTGGGTCAAAACGGGGCAGGCAGGCCTGAAAGGCAAAATGCTGTTGTTGCTAGATAACCCGAACAGTACATGGTAGACCTCGCTGTACTCCGTGAGACTTAGCTGGCTGAAGAAGCAAACCTAAGGATGCTTTCTCTGGCTATACGTTCTACCTTTGTGGAACAACACAAAAAGCGATGCAAAAACGGTGTCAGATTAGCAGTTGCAGATCACATGAATCAGAGAATAATGGATTAACTGTACTCGCCAAGTCGAGAAATATAGCCATCCGATTTCGGCTGTCAAGGACCAGCTTAGCCACTCTTATCAGCACATATAACCCCATAATATCGCTCAAACGAGGAAAAGGATAAATTCCATGATCAACTGTCGGACTTGGTAAGGTCTTCGCCTCTAAGCTACTCCCTCATTCTGTTGGACGATACCAACTCTCGGGTTGCCAGGGCCTGTAAAACTTGGAAGAAGGCACTGGGTTCGTTTGGAACCGGAAGAATGAACGGAAACGCTGGAAGACTACACAACGATGTGTGTATCATTCGATCCCTCAATGCGAAGCATGTGGTTCAGTGTGGGTTGAACACTGCCTGCTATGTGAGCTCATCCAACCTACCAAAATATCACTGTGCGGTACAGAGACCTCCGCAGTGTACAGAAGTGATATAATACAAATCACACTGTGGCACGTGTCAAAGTGTTCGGCGCACCCAGAAAACTACTACTACGGTGGCCAGGTAGAAATTCATTCAAGTTAGATGCAGGAGACCTGAAGAACCAGGGAGCCCCAAGGCAGAGGCCCCCAAACATATCCAAAAGTCAGTAAATCCGGCAGCTACTGTGGATAACATTGACGGAAGCAACAACAGCGCTTTGACGAAAATGTCTCTTCAATATCCACCTTAACCTTTGAGTAGAATTTTGCATTCATCAAAATAGTTCGTGGGTAACAGAAATATCCATTGCGGTTTTACGCGAATCGCTGTTATCACAAAGAATTCTTCAGCAGACTGACCGAAGCCTATGAAACAGATTAGACTATCTTAAGCTAAAACGAAATGGTGAAAAACCCTTCGAACATACCGAACTTCTGGAAGCCTCGAAATATTAATTTTTTACACTATTCAATCAGCTAGTATATGCTGATTTGGATTGTATAGCCCACCTTCCCCAAAGTACTTCGAAAAACTACCTAATGACTTGACTACAGCCGCAGATCTGTTGAAGGCCGTAAACTAACTTCTTCATCATCATCATCATCATCATCATCATTATCATCATCATCATCATCACCATTGACAGCAAGACCACATGAGAACACTGGTACTTCATCGCCCTACAATCTTGTGAAGCGCGTGGTTCGTTGTTCTAAGTGGGATGGAATACTGCCATGGTAGCCACACCTGGACAGGAGGACGATTACGGTATTCAACCAAAGCCTTTGGCTTCAGAGCCCAACTGCAAGGCAGCGGTGTTTGGCAAAAGACCATCAGTGCAACCTACAGTTTTAAGAAGCAAGTTGCAACATAAGTTCGAGTCCCTAACCTGGATAACTAGGAAGCTGTGTTAGTCAGGCATCTACCCATTGACCAACCTGGTGTGAGGGGCTCCGTGAGTGTCACACGTACACTCTCCAGTATAGCTCAGCGGGCTATGGGGGGCACAAACCTCCACACCGCGATAGGGTCCAGTCCCTTCGTGAGGACATAAACCAACTGCAAACTGAGAAAACAGAGGGATTGGACGACCTAACTGCAGAACTGTGCAGGTGGAGACCGACACTACACAACGAACTTCTCCACTCACTATGCAGTATCAGTAGGGTGGAAGATGTTCCGTAATATTTCAAGAATACAATAATAATGGAAGGAAACCAACGGAAAGCGGACAATTACTGCAGAATCAGTCCTCTAAACATAGGGGACAAGATTATGGTTCCTATCCTATTCGGCCAGCTAGTTGGTGGCAGTCTGGATAAAACTATCCTGAGGGACAGTGAGGATTTTGGAGTGGTTGGGATATATCTGACTTAATTTTTGCTGCAAGATCCAAGATGAATGTCGTCAAGAGAATCAACTGCCACATAGATTGTTTTTGTATACTTCATCAGTGCCTTCGACTCAGTCAACAGAGAAGAACTGTAGACCGTCCTACGAAAGCTTGACTGTCAGCCTCATCAAAACCTTTCACACTAGAATGAAAGCTTAGGTAACGACCTCGAACCATTTCCTAATCGACACAGGAATGAAACAGGTTTGTGTTCTTGCTCCAGTCGTCTTCTGCCTGAGCAACCGTATGCGTTGGAATGTTCTGAGAAGGTAGTTAGATGGTTTTCTGCTCAATCCTGTTCTCCTAACCAAAACCCTGATGCGCACGTCCCATGTCTGTATGCTGCTGTCTAAGGACTACCACCCCTTATTTTTGCATTTCAAAGCGGAATTACAGTGACTGACTACGATGTTCACTTCAGTGGCGTCTTGCTTTGGCGTAAGTATAAGTATTTCTAGAGCGTTTGTCTTTTATATGTCTGCACCAGTGATGCAACGTAAACATGACGTATTCTGCTCAGTGGTTGTGAGGTAGTGTGCTGCACGAGGTTTTGCTACCTTGGTAGCACGCTGTCCACTGGTCTGATACTTGACAATGAAATAAACGCACGAATTACAAAAACCAGCATGGCATTTTGCCACTCTGAGAAACCTGTATGGAGCCATCCCTTCGGATCAAGTGCAATGAGAGAATCTCGATCACCAGTGTCTTTCGAGGAGCAAACACTATAAGATTTGAATATAATCTGGTACGAAACCAGTCCCATTGACTAGGTCCCTTGAAACGAAAGACTGGGACTCACATCTCAAAACAACTTGTCTATGGAGTTCGAAATCCGATGCTCCTGAAATTCCTCTTGTGGGATAGCATTTAGAGAAGTTTGAAAAGACTGGCTGATTGTAGACTTCCTTGAAAAAGTTTGCCCACGCCAACCGAAAGGTTGGATTGTAACATCTTGTTCCTCTACGCTGTGTTCTGACTTCAAAAGTTGCCATAATAAAACTGACTTCCATTTTAGATCATGGGGGTCCTGTTACTCGACAGAACGGCACGGAGAACGACTATACAAGCAGGCCTGAGAAGCTTGAGATGCAACGCCTTGCAAAGCTGGAAAACAAACGAGACATTTAAGAGTTGCTGAACCTTCCCAAAATAGCCTCGATCATGCGGACTTACTCAACTTGCGGACGTACATGTCTTGGTAGAATCGGTCTCCAGCGGGCTCACCGGTCCACCTAATAAACGTAACCTTCTGGAACATAGGTAAGCTTGTTCCATTTTCTGATAAATCTCCACCTGACAATGTCATCCTGATGATAACAAAACTAACCGCGGTGTTACTGGAATACCGTCAGGTTATGCGACACCACCTTGACGGTAGCACTTACAGGATGATATTCTGGGAGAGGTGCACTATTTGGCTGAAACTTAAAGGAACTGATGGATGACACCGGCACTTCGATGGTAAACAGGTAACTGGTGCCGGTGCCCATTGTTGTCTCATCGTATTTAGGCCAGATGATGGCTTGCAGCAGACCTCTGCACTTTTGCCTGCCCTTCCCTCAAGTTTAAACCGGTGCACACACCGATGCGCACACCACTGCGTCCGGCTCAGCGCAGAGCATCTGTGTTTTCTTACTATATGCAGGCACCCAGTGTTTTGACCACCATCGATAAACAAGTCCGATTTGGATGCCAGCCATTCATATTTTGACTAGTGTTGAAGACCTTTAAATTTTCCAACCAACAATGACTAAAAAGCGTGCCATTTAGAAAGTCTCTCCACTTTTGAAACAGTGTTCAAAATTGGGAGGATTAAAGTTCTCAAAAGGTGGGACCTATTAGATGGAAAAATGACCCTATTCAGATGCCGAACACCGGCAAATCACGTGCGTAAATCTAAATACTAATTTTGACCCCATTAACAGAATTACGGACAGTTACCCAGAATTATACAAGTGTGTAGATTGACCTACATTTTGACTCTGTTCAGCTGCCCACTTTTGCTGCTCCAAGAGGTTGTGAAATAAAATTTTCAAACACTCATTGAATGGATGTTAAGTCTATTAATATGATAGCGTACTTTGCATTATGCAGCGTGGTAGCTCATAGCACATTACTCTTGTCGGGCAGATACCCGTTTTCTAAGGGTTTTTGCATGTTGGATGGTATCAGTTTAGAAATTCGTCGTCTTTCACTCACTTAATAAAAGTGCCTTCTGAATGCCAATAAAATATTCATTAATATTCAAGCATATTTTAGTTAGATGTAATCATCATCATCAGCTGTAAGAACCGCGAACTTGCCGTACAGTGATTATAGCTACCACGGTTTCGTCCACCAATGATTTGAGGAGATGGGCTAGGTAGCTGCGCGTTGGAGGCGGTAGCTGATGCGTCAGTAGACTTTTAATTGGGGAGGTTGAGAGGGGATCTATGCATTGAAGGCAATAGCTTGGATACATGAGTACAATTAAGGGCGCGATTGGGCCATATTTGACAATGTCTCTAACCATTGACGTGTCCCGTCTCGGAATCCTCATCCAGGGAGACAGAAATGACCAGCACAACTGAGTTAGCTGGTAATGGCTCTGATACTTTGCTGCCAAGTCATTGTTTGACCTTCCCTGGCTCGTTTTCACCCCTCACGTGGTTGTGCAAAAGGAGTCCCTCGAAGAAGTCGGTCGACTGGCAGACAGAGCATGTGACCAAGCCAGCGCAACCTATGTAGTGTGATCGGTTCATCTATCGCAGACGGGTTAGTTCTTCCGAAAACAATTCGACGTACTTCGGCATTACTGATCCGGTGTTTCCACCAGACTCAGGCAATGATCCGAAGACATCGATGGTCAAACACTGAATGTCTGTTGAGGTCCTCGGCATGCAGAGACCAGGTTTCTGACCCGTATAGTAATATGGAACACATCGCAACATTGTTAACTCAACCGTTGACGGACGAACTGATGTAATGCCTACGCAACATGTGATGCAGGTTCACGAAAGCTGTTCCGGCCTTCCCAACCCGGGTGGAAATATCATCTTTCGCGAGACCACCGGGACTGATACAGCTACCCAGGTAGATAAAATTCTCTTCAATCTCAATCGGTTCATCCGCAAGCATAAGACTAGGGTTCGAGCCTACTCAGTCTTACAGTAGCACCTTACACTTTGCAGGTGTGAAGCGCATGCCAAACCGTGAGGCGGAATTCTTTAGATCATTTATTAATGGCCCTTATTGGGTTTGGTTGTTTCGTTTTTAATGACATTACCTCATTGTCCTGTTCAATACAACTTAACAAAGTCTGTCTTGTTTGTTCTTGCTCCACTTACGCAACCATAAAGGCTGTTGGTTCAGCATCGGGCCCGACAAATGCCAATGAATTCAGTGAATTAATGATTATGACATCCGTTAAGGGACCAGACCAGGCTGGTCACAGCTGAAGACTCACTCAGGTTCGCCGCTCCAGACGAGGCAATGATAAGTAGGATTGACCCTTGAAAAAAAGACAACTGATGATGGATTATTCAAGCATTATAGCCAGAACCAGCTATATTTTTCACTCTGTCAACTATTCAGACCTGTCCGTAGTAGACGGGGTTCCTGCCTATCTACATTATTCTACTGTTCAAGCGCAATTCAGGCAGAAGCAGTCCGTGATCCTATTTTCTTTTATTGCACATATACCGACATTTATTTGACCATAGATAAAGGAAACCACTTTGTTCAAATGAAGATGTATTTATGGTTCACTGTGTCTTCACTCAACACGTGGGTGCGTCAATGAGTGTGTGTGTGTTTGCGTAGCTGCATCCACTGCTGACTCATTACAACGTGGCTACCAACAAGCATTTGCAATTGCCTGTCTGGTGCTTCTAGTCTTGGCAACAGACAACATAACAATTCGGATCAACCACACTGACGATTTAGCTGTTGCTATTTTTCCATATTAGTGGTCATAAGCTATCGTCATTTTTACAGTATTTTTATGAGTATGCTACGTTGTACACTAAGTCTGCCCTTGCACCGTACTCGTTTCCCTCATGTTTATGGCTCGCTGGAGGAGGTCAGGGGCAAACGAATTCGACGGGTGCAAAGCTCATCTAATCAAGCGTTCGGTGAATAGCATAATTTCAATCGGCAACATTGAATCTGACATGCGTTGGTTTCTAGACCACGGCTTTGTCCTAATGTGACATTTTGTTAAAGATTGGTGAACACTCACCTAAAATTGTCCGCAGGATTCTTCTTGTATCTTCCGTTCTACTGGATGCTGCTAGCGAGTAAAAAGGCTTTTCATAAAGTTGGAGAAAACCTAGTCAAGGTTGGATAGCAGCAATTGTTATCTCCGAGCCCGAACAAGCAATCAGTTTGTCAATAGAAAAGCTGTGATTCGATTAAGATCTTAACAATAATACCCTGCAATAGTGTTCGCAAAGTCCCTCTCTGTTTGCTTGGATTTCTTTTTGTATTGTATAGTCAATTAATGTCTGATCGCGGTGCTTTGACTATGTCAACCTAACTGCGCACTGATGCTATAACACCGCACGGTGACTGATCGTTCGCATGCCAAATATCAAGATCGGTCAACTTGCGTCCACCACTCTCGTTTGAATAGTCTACCTCCTGTCCTGGAACAGGTATTCTGGTGAGTCTGTACCAAAGGGATGGGGGAGCACTGTACTCGAGGTTCACTCTTACTAGGGGTCGTCAGCAATGCACACCCGTGTCCATGCCGCGGTTTTAACTGTGGACGTCTGACATGCGAAGCGACCGTGTTACCACTAGTCCGCTGGCGCATGCTGGACGCACCTGAATTATCAAGCGTGAACACCAGTGCTTGTTCAGAGGTGACAGGGCCAAGGATGTGCACTGCCGGCGAGCTCTGATAAGAGGGAAACTCGAATCCAGTGTTTCCTTTCTTTGGTGTAGCCTCACCGGAATAATTGCGCCAGGAATGGTGAAAGATTGCTCAAAGGAGAGTGATGTGAATGTGAATTCTGTAAATCCCGGAACAGCCTACAATTGAACAAATTCCACTTGATCAACAGCTTTGATGTTGAATTTACAGCCGTGTTGGCACAATGCTAACTGATGTGATCCTTACTCCAGATTTAGACGACCTGCCTTTAGTTGCACGTTGGCGATAGATTATAGCTTCCGTTGAGACGTAATATCAACAAGTATTCTTATAGCATATCTGCCTGAAATAACTGCTAGTCTCTGGGCTGGCAGTACACTGAACAAAAATGGGAATTTGGGGGAATCTTCGGATATTTACCCATTGCCAGATCATAATGTTTCGAATAGGTTACGGTCGGTTTTTGAGTGTGCGAGGAAGCGATTTCATTGTCTCAGAAAGAAGGATTCGGTAAGAATCCATATATCATGATTACAATGGCCCTGCTCACCTCAAGGAGAAGCTATTGAGTTGTTTCCACTCGGTCTGTTGGAATGAGTTTCGGAGCCCGATGACCCTTTGCACGCGGCGTATGAGGTAGATTCAATGCAAAACAGAATGCAGTTAGAGTTCAGACCAAAAAGGCAATCAGTTCTGGGTATTTTTGTCCATTTATCCCAACCAGCATATGACGATATCCCACAGAAAACATATAAGGCCAGTTGTTACAAAGAACTTCGTCGGAAATGGTGTACCGCATTTTAAACTACATGTTTCCAGATTCAGTGGTACCCGAAATTTTGCCTGGGCATATTGTGCCTCCATGTTATCAAGCACCAACATACAGATGGGTTTTACTTGAATCTTTGCGCATAGGTTCGAGCTACCCTCCACGCGTTTGTAAAGCGACCGCTTTTTACTTATTTTATTTTCTCCAATGCAGCGGAATTCCATAGTAGTTATCACCGCTAGGGACACTCTTGTCTTCGGAAGCTGCTTATTGCGAGGTCATCTATGTACCAGTGAACTATGGGATTTCAGCGCAGAGCACATTACTAGGCTCGTGAGAAGCAGTACCGATCATTCAATAAATTGCTATTCATAAGCCTTCACGCTACAATACGACCTACATTAATCACACACGAAATCTTTTCTTCAGACCCGAAGGTGAAAACCCCTCCAATAAATACCATTGATGCAGTTTGTGTTAAACGTTTTGGCCATCCTTGTGTAGGAGGATTACGTTTGGTTGCTTGATGCATGTCCATTAACATCCTATAGCTTTGGAAACTTACTGCGAATCATACCCGGCGGTAAGTTCATTATCAACCGCCACCATCAGTCCATTCATTATATATATATATATATATATATATATATATATGGTAATAAACTTATCAGACGTTCTTAGGAAGACAGGGCTAATGGATTTTCCAAATGCGTCTTGTTTCCCGTCAAATTCACTTACCAAGTAATAGATTTCAAGGTGTAATCAGCTCTTGGAGGGGTGCAGGGGGCTAGTGTGGTTGAATTATTGGAGGAGCAGTCGAAGGTGATCTATTACGTCTAAATCGCGTCACCATTCTTCGTTTTCGAGCTTCCGATTATCAGAAACTTACAGAATGCCCCAAGCCGACCATGGTGTCGCTTGCCGCATGGCTGGCAGGAATTCGGCTGGACCGGTGTAACGTTAAGTAAGCATAGCACTGATTTAAGATATCTCAAATCACGGCAAGGGAGAAGGTCGCCATTTCCATGTTTTCCCTTTGAATGAGGTTCTCATTCTTTAGTAAGGCTCAGTAGTAAGCTTTAGGAATGCTAAAATCTTTCGTTGGAAGAACGTCTCTGCTTTCGTGCGGTCGCTCTAGGACACAAACATCTAAGGCATCGGAAGTTTTGGATATTGATGGGTATGAATTTTTCCTCCTCTATTCTCTACCGAAGTAGGTATTTCTGAAAACGCCTAAAATGGTGAGATAGTTTTCCATTGTCTCACCAAACTTTCCAGGTTATACTTTAGCCAGATAAGTAGTTCTGTAGACCGCTAGAAAAACTATCAGGTTTCAGTAAGTTCCATGTCGTTTTATGCAGCCATAGTCAGCAAAGGAGCAGTCAATTGCTTCAACCTGAGGAACTGAGGCTCGAAACAGTTGTTCATGGTGAGGACTCCAGGCCATCACCGAGAAACCACAGCACATGTAGTGAATGGTTGATAACTAATCTCTATGTGCTACCATACGAGATCGATCAGGAACGCCGCCATCTCAACTGCATTCCTATACACTCGGCCACCGTGCAATGACAGCTCAGGGCAATAGATCGTAAAGAATTCATCATTCCATAGTTCAAATAGAAGCTCGCAAAGCGCTGATGAGCCAGCTAGTGCAACATATCTTATCCACTAAAGTGATTCTAGCTGAGTACGAGCCTTTAGGTAGTTGCGTTAGGAATGTTAGCATGAAGGGTCCTACTTCCATATGAAAATGTTCATCAAAAAGATGATAAATTTTCACGGGCCTAATCGTCCGATAACTAGGGGAACGAAGTGCAAAAATGCTGGTTATATTGTGGATCTAGCTGTATTACGGATCAAGACCACACGAACAGATGGAGAGCGCTAATTATGTCTACCGTATGATAGACAATTTTATAGACTTCCGTCTAGTTTATGGCATCCGGTGGTTGATAAGCATCGCATGGTTCATGTGAATGTTTAAGCTTTGTCGTAAAGGCCTGAATTTCCACATTCGATAATCATAACGCCATTATCTGACTTTGGCGACTGGACCCCTTGATCTCTCTACATGGCTGTATTCGAACTAATAGGAAACCCAACTCTGGTCTCTCAAACTGGTCTCTCTCTCGAAATAAATTTTCATACTTCAAAAGCTAACCCACTAAGTTGTCTGTAGTGTTGGTACTCTGAAACAAGCAGGACAGCAAGCTCGTCTTGTTCGTCCGCTAGGTTTCCTGTGAAATGATATATGCGGTATGTCAGAGACAACAGTTTAGGACGAAAGTCCTTACTGGAACTGACTAACCCGTCACTTTTCCCAGTTCACGCTGCACAACACTGGTGATGCAGGAGTCGCTGCGGCTGGATATGCCGGGGTGGGTAGTGTGTTTTACCATCGAACAGGGGTATCATACTTGAGTGGGTGCCCGTTTCTTGTCACCCCCGCACTATTCATCCGACAACGTTTGTGAAGAAACAGAGATCAATCTCTCTGTGATAATTGTATCCAAAGCTGCCTCAACGGGCGAAATATAGCCTTTCTGACGCTCTAGGTGTTCTTTTTACATCAGGCTAAAAGCCTATACATCATTCAGGGCACTGGTGACATGCACTTGAAGGTAGGCAAGCTTAGCAGTAATTAGGCTCAGTTGGGCGTCGTATTGGATTAAACACGAGACGGACGGACAGCGGAGCATGTCTACTTATTCCATAAACTGTTGATTTTCAGGACTCATTTCCGGAACAGTGAAAGTTCCCTGATCATTTGGTGCTCCCGATGACTTACATGGACCACATTGCCACAGGCTACCGATGACGAGGACCGGTAACTTCTAGAATAGCTAAGTAGGCTCGGATCATGCATCTGTCCATATGTGCTTTTTACTGGAATTTTTATACCACGCAAAAATGCACAGGCCGCCTGGCCTTGGAGAAGCTGATTTTTCCAGAAATGCACCACTATATCCGAAACTGTACCTTCAAAGCCTGTCTGCTACACCACCTTCGGATCTTAGCGTCTTCAGAAGCCAGGCATCCAAAGCAGCAGACGATCCCGGAACTTCTAGCAGTGGTACAACGCAACCACCCTTCTCCATTAAGTCTGTGGCTTTGCTGGATACCCCGAGAGAACTACACTCTGGCTGCAACAACAATTCGAAGTGACTCGGTGCTATCCAGTGTAGGGACGGTTGTGCATTTTCAAACAAAGGTGAAGTTTGTCAACGGTTGGGTTTTTTCAGGTGTATGTTAATTAGGACTGCCAAAACACGTGGATGAAGGATCTTTACGCCTGCTTTATTAACTTATTTGATCTACCGGATCCTTCCCTCACAGATCTATCCCTTTCCATCCACCTAATTAAGCCAAACTTCATTTCGAAGTGAAAAATTCTTTCTTACTGCATTCCTCAATTATGCACACCACTAGTTTCCAGTGATTCTCTTTATTGTTGTGGCTAATTAGAATATTTCGTCAACACAAGAGGGGACTACTTATATGGTAGTGATCTGAATGCAAAAGCCTATGTTTTTCGGAATTCTGGGTGAACTCACGAATGGAATTTCGAAGTTGGTGAAGAGTTCGAATAGAAAGAAGCAACGGGAAAGAGGATTTTCTGCTCTGAGATAATCCCTCTTCTGTGAACCGTTGTTAAGAGTCGTCGATCAACACTCATCCACAAAATGTTGGAGACAAACAAACAGCTGAACAAATAAATAAAAAACTAGTTAACTATATTTATATATCTATACACATAAATGAACAACCAAATAAATACAACTGAATAATCCTGAATAAGGGGCAACATAAGCCCAAAAACCAATAAGCAAACTGGTAAAATTACTGGGATGTCTTTCGCTGTATCACTCAATTAGGAGTGTATCCACTAATCAGGCCTAACACTTAGGCATAATGGTGAGATGTTGACGTTGAATGTCAGATGTGTGGAGTTTATATCGGGAATGCCCAAGTACATAACCCGCTGATGAGCCCGTCAACCAGTTATCACTCCCAGAACACACCGAAAGCCATCACTTCGTTACAATGCATGATACTGAGTGCATACACCTTCGTCCCATGCCATGATCGTAGATTTTGGTTACCTGTAAAACGAGTGGAGTCGGTATGATACCAGTTAGTCTGGTGTCTGCACTGCGCACTACTGAAGTAGTGGTTAGTCTGTAACAGCTGACGACACGGTACCATGAAAAAGACCAAACTAAGAGGTTATAAATGCATAGCTTGACTTGCTCGCACATGTAAACTTGCGAACGCTATCCTGAATTGTGAGAAAACGAGACTTTTCTTATTGCCCGTCCTTGTTTAACGGACGAATGTTAAAGTGCATTTACTCTTTAAATACGGAAATGAACCACGAATTCTCCAACATGGGTATCAGTCTTTTCATGGGTAGCGTTCAGTCCGAAAATTGCACGTCCACTTAACCCACATGTAGCATTAGCTATTACCTTGGAAGTTCACCTAATCTTCCGAAGCAAGCTACCATGGAAAGTGACGGAGCCGTACTGTTGCTAGGATGACCTTTTCAAAGGCATTCTGACGAAAGATGCTATTGTGCAGCCTTCAGAGAGTGCGTTCTGATTACGGATAAAACTTTAACTGTTAAAGTATTCCAAATCAAATGGGAGGGTGATGGTTTCGTGCGTAGGCAGTTCATGGAGCAATGCGATGAAGAGCTTCGAAAGCTCCAGCTTGGACATACACTTGCTTTCAACTATCCATCCCGTGTTCAGCACAGATCATTAATTAATTTCTGATGCAGTGGATGAAATCTGCCCCAGAATAGGAGTGCGTTTTGCACGGTACCTGTTAGCCAAACCGGCGGATTCGTGTGAACGTACTACGGTAAGACACTTAGGAAATTTCTCCAATGCAATTATGATTGCATACACCTAGAACTAAACGGCAACCAGTATTCGGTGTTTCACACTGTCTGTTGCTTATTCTCCAGTATCGATGAACGAGGCTTATGCGCAGGAGTATAGCTCAACAAAGTTCAGGCGGTAACTGCTCAACCGGCAGTGGGGCTGAATGATATTTAAATGAGTGTTTTATTGATTCCACCTACTCTTTCAATGATTGGGGCACTTTTTCCAACAGTGCTGGTCACCTATGAATGAAGCTTACCTTCAGTGATTATCGGTGGTAGGACCCGGTACAGCCAGGTCACATATGAATGTCTCTCTCGTTATTGAGCGAAGCTTCGAACACGTTTTCATATCTTTCTAGTCAGTTGGGCAATAAATTCGGCACGGTCAATTTAGAGGATACTTGTTACGTTTGGAAAATTTGGGCGATCAGAACAGTCTTGCAAGTCCGTTTTGATTGAGTACCCTTTCGTCTGGGTGCTCAGTCCAAAGAGAAATCGATAGTAAAAGTGGACGGATGGACTTTGGTATCCTGTGTATGGATTGCTCACCAAGTGGGAATCACGGAGGGATATCATTGTACTTGGCAAGTGATCCAATCTTTTATGTCCCAATCAACTCCCACCTGATGTTTGGGGCTTTTTAGTTCCATTTTGGAGTTTTAAGTGACTGCAAGTTAGTTCATCTTTTTCCGTTTCGTATGAAATTTCGTGACCCCTTCCAAAATGTTTGGATATTTCTGTGTAACAAAAAGCAGAATTATTTCATAAACGATCCAGTCTGGATTCAAATGAGGCTTCTGTGAAAACCAAATGGTATGCAAATGGGTATTTATCGAGGTAGTATGGGTGGTTACAAACGTCCATGTAAAACTGCTATCTCGGGAGCAGTACCTCGTTACACACGCCTTGAATAGCTCTGCATCTTTGCAAACGTGCATATTCCTGATAGAGGATTTTGAGACCTAACTGACGGTATGTTTGGTCGCTGCCTGAACTGCCCATGTGAGGGAGGAAGCAGTCTTAAATGAACCCCTTCGGTTGTCAGACAAGAATAAACCGCCATATACTTTCTTGCAGGTAGACAAATTTTGGGGTCATAATTGAAACCGATCCTTGCGCATTACTTATTGTATGCCGAAAAAAATGTACCCACACTTAGGAGAGCGAACGAGAAATGGTCAAGATGATCGGTTTTACTACTGGTGAGAGACATTTTCAATTTGTCGAATTCACGCTGGCATCAGCATCCAAAAATGGCGTCCCTCCGTGTACATTTTACGGAAAATCGATACTGTTATCTCATTATGTTGTTGCTCAGTGGAAAGGAAACCTGTGCACAGCAGTCAACAACAAATATAGAGCAACGATTTGAATCTACAGAGGTGTCGCAACAAGGCAATAGATTCTATGTTGTTGGGAGTCAAATAGAGCTTTGTGTCTGGCCCACACTGCCTGATGTCGTATTCCACTGAAGCGTGGAAATTCACCTAAATCTACATCGTTGTGCCACGACACAACGACCACACCGAGTTAGCGATTCTTGGACCACTTGAGGGATGGGTAACGCCTGTCTGACCTAGAAATTCTGTCAGACAGTACATCTGGACGTGCTGTCTGGTACATGTGATTCACCTCATACCTACAGCCTAGTGTCAACGATCACTGATTCCAGTGAGACCGAGTTGCATCCAAAAATTAAAACGCCAGAATTGGGGTCAGTGGAGTTGATCGAAACAAGGATACGGTGACTTACACTTTAGTCGGATGGAATGATGAAAAATGATTTTTTGCGAGATATGACCACCTCAGTGATTATCATGATGACTCTAACATTTCAGGACTTAGGACAACCAACCAACCAATCAATGCTACCTTTCTGGAAAACAGCAGAACCAGCAGTTTCTGTGGAAAATGCGAAAGCACACCTCTACAAAAATGCACGCTGTCGCTCATGTACATGTATGAGGTAGGTTTTTAGTGTTTTGCATTTTCTTCTGGAAATTAACCCCATATAGTCGAATTATTGATGTCGTGACCCATAAACGGGTAAGGGTGGATTCAATGTTTGCTGCTTTATGGTCTTCTTTAAGGATACAATATCGATTAAATGGATGGACCCAATTTAGTGGTGATATGAATGACCATTTAGTTACTTTACATTTACACGCCCAGGATGATTTTTTTTACATTTTATGAAAAGGAAGGTGGACGAGAAAAACAAACACATTAATTTGTACCTCTTTGGGAGTCAGGCGAGCTTTGGTTACCTGTTATTCTCTGTTGTGGTTTACGAATAGGGAAATAAAAAACCACACCAACAAGGCTCGGGGTGTTGTACGTGAAGATTGCACTCTTGTGAAGCCAAAGCACAAATTAAAAGAAAACACTGATCCCTTTCCTCTGGGGTCAAAACAGACAGAGCACTACAAAAAGTAGTGTTTTAGATATCACCTTAGGTTTAGGTGAATGTCCCGTGCCAACCAGGTGACCCAAAATGAAGCTATTCCTCCTACACAGTCACACCGTCAAGTCTCATGTTGTTCGTTAGGCAGATGCCAAGCTTTGCGAACTAGATAGGTAGTACCAAGCAAGCAGTTGAATTAGTAAGTAACCATAGAGTATGTCGCCCTCCGGCGTGGACTCGCCATAATAGTCGCACCCGGAGAGGAGGAATCTAACATATTTCTGAGTTAGAGTTCGTCTTGGAAGTTTGATACGGAATGCACACTCTGAGGATGCTTCCAACAGCTACTCACTGCGCAACTACGAGAATATTCTGAAAAGGCTTTGAGTTCCGAAGCCAAAATGCTCTTTTTGTGAGCTTATGATCATGCGGGGAGTTTATTGAGTTCTGACGGTAACATCCAGCTTGGAAGCATTCACTTTAAACTGGCTTTACACGACAGAGAAACCCAAGTGTAGGTTTCTCCCTCAGAGTATGACTGCAAAGAGTAGAGTAGGCTCTACGAACAAAATCACGAAATATTTCAAAAAAACTGAGGGTGTGTTTATAAATATGCTGATTGGAGATCGGGCAGACCAGCATCATTCTAGCGCAAATCCTTGTGAATAGCAGTAAGAAAATAGTGAACAACCACGTGCGACAGGTTATGGCAATAGATAACGGCCTTCGGTCTCATGGACATCATGATACATCCAGAAGTGGTTACTCACTACGTAGTGACTGTCGGAAAATTGGGCACTTTTGATACATTGAATAAAACAGCAAAAAGATATGAAACCTTTCGTTTACTTTCGTTAGCCAAGAACGAAGAAAAACTAGTGAAGATCCAGTCAATTGTATAGGAACAGTAGTTCAAAATCAGCAAAATGTCGGTGCGCCAGGACTTTGGTGTAAAGTGAATTGGATGAGCTCCAGGATAGACTCACTGTTTTCCTTTGCGATCCAAAGGCTTGAGCGCACTCTTATCAACACTGTGTCAAAGAAAGCAAGTAAATACTGTTAGTGGTGTCACAGTAACACAGTGGACAACTCTCTGGATTAAACGGTATGACCTACGCTCCAAATGTTTCGCAATTGACGACGCCGTGTTGCAAGTTCGCGCGTCCATTATAGTGTAGCCTTCTACCATTTTTCGTAGTATGTACCTCTGGATGTGTTCCGCCTCCATTCACTGACAGGTTCACACCACCGCTGCGAGTGAACTGATAAACAGCATGAGAGGCAAAGTCCCTACTTGGGGGTAATAAGCGCATTTACGCTACACGGTATTTTGGTTGACTTTTTTATCCTGTAACTAGGATTGTTTGCAATCTGATCTTTTTTAAAGGATAATGTTGGGAGGACTTTTGCTTCTTTACTGTAGTGATCGGAGGCATGCGTCAACTATCTACCTCAGTAAATCTTTCTGGGCATGTAACGGGCAATGAGGGTTTTCTCTATGAGCTGTTGTTCGGCTGCTAATTGGTCTAAAGTAAATGTTTTATGCAATGTTTTATGAAACAGAGTCCTTGTATGCGTCTGATAAGCAGGATACCATGGAACCATGCCCAATTTCGTAGGAAAAAGAACGGTTTGAATGAATAGAGTTCAGGCCATTAACAAAAGTTGCAATGCGTTCAGTATTGGTAATAAGCAGAATATCATTCAAATGTGGGGTACAGTTTTAGGTATATCATCAATAATTTGCCTTAATTATTTCTGTGGATATCTCATCCAGCTTTGGTTCCAAAAAATCCTCTAAAGTGATGTCACCAGTTCGCCTGCAACACTCAAATAAAACAGATGTTATGTGCACGTAAAGCAATAAGGTCTGTAAGACAATCAGTTGGGTTACATACGTTCACGTATACAATCTCAAGTGAAAACTTTTTTATGTACTAGGATGTGTGAACAGAGTCAGCATGAGAGAAAACATACTTCCCAGAACCCATCGAAATGTATCCTAGGACGTCTGCCAAATTAGAAGAGTATTTCGGCGTTAAAACTCGTCGAACAGGACACTATGATATAAACTGACCACAGTGCCAGTCTGCAATGTGGAGAGCTCTGCATGCACACAATAGATTTTAACGGGATGCCGCTCTTGGCTAGCTTAGTGACACATTTCAATACGAGTGTTGAGTACCAACTGCCTGTCTCAAGCTTGAGGTACACGACTGTGCAGCCATAATACCTCGATATTTGAGTTTCTATCACACTATTTTCTTCTGGAATGGGAAACTTCGGCTGACAATCAATATTGTGTGCACTTGCATGCGGCACTCTATCCGATTCATTATGATAGCTTGCGAACCATTATCTGTTTGAAGAAATACACTGTTGTTCATATCTCTGGGCTCACCATTTACTCGATACTGTCCAGGTGTAAGGCAGCTTCACTGGTGAATCCGGTTAGACACCAGTCGAATTCGTTCGTTTTGAACGAAGCCACCTGCTTTCCGTGGTGATGGTGGAGTGAGCGCCGTTTTTCGGTCTTGAGAATTCTGCGGATGAAATTCCATCTCCCTCGGTGGTGCTCTGAATTCCCAGTTGAGCTTACGAGAACTTTCGAACAGTAAAATTTTGTATTCTTTTCAGCATCCTTTCTAAAAATAAGGGATAGATTATTGTGTTGTGCAGGGTTTTGATTTTGGTCTTCTCGACAGTGGTCTTCGGAAAGGCGCAACATGCCTTCTTGCACCAGAGATTTATGTTTTCTTACTGTTCTGTTCAAATACCCTAGTTCCGATAGGAACCCTAAAGAAGTAGATTTCTTTAGCATCATTCATTACTGCCTTAACGCTATGATTGCAAGTAAAGAGGTAACACATTATCATGAAGTTTTCAGACTTTCTCATTCCTCTTTGGAGAAACCTCGTCCTAATCGTAAAGCGAAGTATTCTCTCACTGCATCTGTTAGCCGAAATACACTCAACGCAAACGGAAAAAGACACCGAAGTGTGAAGCTAGGCAACTCCTCTACGTCCATTTACTTACGTCTCTACTTGACAAAATAACTACTGGAAACCGTCAGCATCACTGTCTGCACGACTTAAAATTAAGTAAGACAAGTGCGATCATCAATACGACAGGTTTAAATCAGTGGTACCGATAATTACCACCCAAAGACTTCTCCGATAAAAAGAATACTACCGACAGAAAACTTACGCAGTTGCACAGGTGACACGAGGTTGCCATCACCGTGGGACCACGTATTCGTGAGCACACCCGCATGATCTCGATTTTTCAGTGAGTCAGTCAGTTATTTTGAGTACTATCATTATTATTATATTATTATTATTATTATTATTTCATTATTATTCTTCGTTTCCAGAGGGAAATGAATTTTGCGCTTGTTAGCTTTCCTTCGCAGCGTCATACGTTACATGAAATCAATAAATCAAGCCGTCATTCGGAGTAGATTTTGCAAAGGCGAATAACGTAGTGGCCAATCAAGCTTTGTCCAATTTTTTACTGCGCTCACACTTCAAAAAAAACTGACAAGCCACATGATGACGGTGTAGTCGGACCTAGAGTTTCCACGCGTACAAATGAAATATTTTAGCAGAAATTCTGATTACCCTTCCGCCGTGTATAAAATATATTCATCTTCAAGTGTTTTCTAAAGATGACAAAATACTCCTCCTCCTACTGATGTATAATGGGTAATCCTACCAGAATCGTAATTCGTTCTGTTTCGCTTGTGTAAAACTGTCAAACTAGGATGAAAGTGAGACTCGAGCGGATGTGATTAGCATCCTGAGTGATTGTCCTTTGTATGATGGCGCTGCCGAATAATGGACAGGGTGAAGAGCACTCAGTTGCGTGCAAGTGCACAGGACCAGAACAATTTCTGATTACTTTTGAAAATATCAAATCCATCGAAATCGCAACACACCAACGACCTTCTTGACATTCAATGCGGTGAGAATAAACGGTCCTTAATGGAAACCTGACAGGCCCGACTAACGTCTCCGAAGCTGTTTAGTAAGAACCTGGTCGTAAGGGTTGACAGCTGAATTCCTTCGTCCGGTATCAGGCTACTAATAAGTTTTGCAAACATTAGCGGTGGAATGATAGTGTTGGCAATTTCAATGATTGCGGTCACCAGGCACACATACTAATAATTGCGCATTAATCGTACTTCTTTTTCGGACATCGAACTGAACGGAGGTGCAGTCGAGGACCCGGCCCAAAACTAGGATGAGGATGGTGAGACTAGAATCGAGTTTCAGTCAAGAATGTAACTTGTAATTGATTGTACATTGAAAGGCCGAGACCCATCATCAATGGATTAGGCGTGAGTTACTTCCCTCGCATTCAACCACATAGCTACGACTGAAAATCAACAAGCCCTCTTGTCTCAAGGCTACTTGAAAGGCACTGGCAGTCCTGGTTCAGCTTTCTGGCCTAGTGCTGCACTAAATTTAATTGTCATAGACACAGCACATCATAATGGATCTTACTGTCGTTGAACCCCTCCAACCTCAGCACTGAGTCTAGCTCAGTGTTCAAACCCTTAATTCAACGCTACGACTTCACATGGTGTTCTCAATCTATGCTGTCGAACTGTTCATCAGCCACATCTAGCTGACCCATCACCATTCTCTGACTAATCAGCGTGCTGAAATGGTGTGGGAAAGATCTCACTTCGGACCATTTTAGGTCCTATTTCCAGTCACCACTTACTCATTGCGCCACCTGCGACCCATCGTCATGGTCGCTAATTCCTAGTTGAAGCAATCGGTTGTTGTCAAGGTATCCATTGCGTGCGAATTTCCAAGGTTGTGATTAGAATGTTCGGATCAGATACGAATGATGGGAACGCCTGGTAAGTTATACTCCACATGGGCTCCTTGATGAAAGTTCACACTGACGTCCAAAACATGGTGAATCCGAAACATCGCACTTCGCCGGATCACCTAATGCGCGCACCGCGTGGATGCCTACATCGGTGTAAGCGTCTAACTCTCTCGATTTTCTAGTGTGCTGCTCCCACACTGTCTATTCGGTGGGTCCCACATACGCTCAACAAAAAGTTCGAATTAGTGGGCAGCCTAAAGCAATCGTGACGTAGTGGCATTTTGCGACACTAGTTGCAGGACACCGAAGCTGGCGGGCTGCAAAACCCACCTGGCGCGTGACCCATCTTTGAATCACAGCGCTAGCGGTTTCAGTCTGGATCGAGTGATCCTAGTAGACAGGTTGAGGGGGAAACCTATCTCATCGACATTTAGTCGATCATGCCAACTAGAGGAGACCTTTATACACAATCGAGGCATTGGGCATCCAGTGTTTTATACTTTAAACTACCAATATCTGGTTGGAATGCTTAGGCAAATCGTTTCGGCGCGTGTAACACTTTCTGTTCCGTTGCCGTGCCTTCCAGGTATTTTGGCCTCCTTAATGGTGCCAAATTTTTGCGCCCCCAGGTGGAATGTTTTGAGAGGAATCAGAATCGCAGGCTCGATTTACGAAAGTGATTTTCCTAACTGCAGAAATTGCGCATCTATTTCTTTGTAGATCTACACAAAAACTCAACGAGTACGACAGTACTGCGTTCGATTTTCAATGCGTGTTCCTCGCTTGTGTTGAGAACTGCAGGTAGTTATGCCACATTTCTCGCGTAGCCAGTAGGGTTTACGGTGTATCAAGGTCTGAACATCCCCATTCTTTCATTAACTATGCCTAAAGTGTCCTTTGAGAAAGTTACCAACGCAGCCGGGATACCACACGTCTATTATTAACTACTTAAGACATTCGAGTAACTAAATGAATAAACGAAACTAATCGAACACGCCTGCAAGACGTGTTGCCTCAAAGGTATACGTTGTTTTCAAATTCACGTGTTGTGACAAAGCAGATCATCGTAGTGACAACATGAGATGGCATTTGATTGTTACTGAATTTTCTCCTAATGCGGTTGACTAAATGTTGCACATCCTGTGGACAGCGTTAAGGTGCGAACACGTGAGGAACACCAGACTTCGATTTAGGTCTGTTCGTCGTCATGTCTGCTGTGAAACTGATAATTTTGCTGCTAATGATCGTGTTGCACTTCGACGCCTTGGCATACAGGCGTGGAGAATTCTGTGCAGAACTAAGTGTCCATTTACGGCGTCACTTGGTTTTAATCGTGATCGTACACTGAGCTCGAGGCAGCTCAGTGGTTGGGACGCGAGCTTACTGAGAGGAGGGTTCGTGACTCTAACCCGAACTCAGCTGCTCTTGTCTAGGCTTGGGCAACTTGGGAGTACCTCGGCCCTCGCGCATCCTTTGGGCCGCATGACAGCTACGCACAGAGTAGGTTCGACAGCTGAAACGATCACGACAATTCGGTGCACTGAAGTTATTTACAGTTCTTCGTAGTTTATTAACGCAAAGCAATAAATGTGGAAACCAGAGGTAAAGTGGTTTCCAGGATAATCGTCGAGTAAAAGACGAAATGTTGTGAATGCAATGCAGTGCTTTTCGTCCACGTTGGCGTGGAAACTCTGTTGGACAGTGATACAACAGACTAACTTGTTAAGGTCGACCCAAATTGTATAATGACTCGACGCTGTGGGGTTAAGGCTGTCTTGCTTTTTTTCAAATTGCATAGCGTAGATGTTCGCGAGTTCGGTCTCGGATTCGTTGCTGAACTGTGTTGAAAAAATTCAAACGTAAGGTATATCGAAGGGTATCGTGCTGAGGCAGAACGGTAGGCTGCTCGTGTTAATTGAGACACAAGTGGCACAGATACATGTGCGACTAGGTAACGCGCCAAACGGGTATTCAGGAAATCGGGAGCACTATCCCCACAGATATGCGTCGTTGAGGGAATAAAATTCAGCTAAGGAGCAACTGTGCGACCCTAGGTAGGTTAGCATAGATTCGTCGGTTAGTTCGCAGATCTGGACAGGGACCGTCTAGTTAGTAAAGATGAAGTGGGCCAACCAAACCAGAGCTATATTACATCAAAGTGCAAAGGTTCTCACTCACGCTGCTCTGGCAAATTAAGTCAGAGAGCTAAATGAAGATAACAAATGCGATAACTGACGAATGAAGCAAATAACTTTGGATACATTTGTGATAGCGTTGAGATGAAGGGGGGAGAATCCATACAACTGGAAATTGTGGACTACAGCGAACTCTAAAGTCCCCTGTTCGAAGATACATGTATACTGAAAGCTACGTAAAACAGACTGGTCCATTCTGAAGTGGTACTATAACCCGTTGTCTGGGTTTTTCGGTAACAGTGTAATCTTGGGTACGCAGCCAAGTCTGAGAACTGGAAAATCCAGCTGATTCGTTTCTCCAGTTGGCGCTACAGGCGCTAATCTTGATAAGTTGAGAAAAAATCTGGTAGAAGCGATCGAAATTCGTCAACAGTCAACTAAGGTTTCGCAGTGTTTAGGCCTCACTAGGAGGTTGCGGTTCGCACCGACTGAAATTCCTGGATTGCGCCTACCTGATGAGCCACGAATAATGCGCAATGGGTAGTGAGCCATCCGCAAAAAATGGTTAATCGTGTTTTAGCAATTGCAAGGAACAATGTATCGACATTTTAAACCTCGGTCCAACTTAAACCTGAGAACGCCTTTGCGCCGCATATTCAGTTGAAGAGCATCACTGACAAGGGGTATATTTAAAGATTATTTGAGCCTCCCCTTCACACCAAATTGATATGCCCATAAGTCATTGCTGCAACCCTGAGAGAATTCATTGATGGCTCTGCACGGAGACGCTGCAAGATATGGCTGCCAATCGATGTCAGTGGCGATCTTGTTGTCAGTTTCTATCCAGATTGCCTGAATGAGTGTCTGGAGGTGTAAGCACCTCGGAATGATTGTAGTAAGCTAGCACTAAGTCCCTTCCCCCTCCACCTTTATTCTTTTCTTCATAATAAGGCTTTCAAATAAATCATGGCTGTACGGCAGCGAAGCATCGGTGTTTAACGCTGATGTCATGCTGTCGATGATGATGATGGCTGCACGGACAGCTTCCGTGGATACTTCTGAAGTGGAGCCATTCCACTGAGAAAAGTAAAATAAGTGTCTGATTTTGTTGCCATGACTGATGGAAACCCGAAACCTTAGAGGTGAGTTCCGCCGAGTGTGACTCGGAAATGGAGTTCGCAGCTTGAAACAAAATGCCCGACTTGTGCTCAGGAAAGGTTTGTACATCAACGTTATGGCTGTTCAGGGTGTTCTGTTGACGATTTACGGGAAGAAACAATCTAATTTCGTAGAAATTCGTCGTTTCCAAGCTATCATCACATTCAAACCTTTGTGAGTGATCTGACGAAACCTTTTTCATTGAGAAGCGATACGTGTGGTCGTATAATTTTATCCCATGTGAATGACTATCAGAAAAGTTGCATACTGTCAACCCTTTTGAGTCAAGCGGGAAAACCTACGCGGTGTACTGAATGCTCCATTTGTGGTTTGTAGCTGTCCCATGTGTCGATGGACTAGAAAAGTAATGTGACTCTGCTACAATATTTCCATGATAAATTAATGTGGAGAGAACCAACCTCAAGTGAACAAAGTATCGGCAAAATTATTGGAGATAACTGTACAGGAAATCGCAGGATGTGCCACACGAACGTTCAGTAACTCGTGTAACGGGAATATTGTGATTGCTGTTGTGCTGCCTGTTGCATACTCTGAGTCATATGAGGAGGGTGGAGTTGACTTGGATCAGCAATACGCGTATAGGAAGCCGCGGGTGGATGATGCATAAGCTGTATAGAGACCGGTTCACCAGACATTTGCTGATGTTGCATCTGGTGTTGATGAGGGTGTGCAGCTTGGTGCATCATGCCTGTCGGATAACTCGAGTGTCTCATCATCGGCTGTCCTGCGCCCATTCGTGGAAACGACTGTTCATCGACCTGATTCTCCAAAACCACTACATAGTTGTCTTCAACGGGAGCACGATTAAACGCATGCTGTTGATTCGACTGCATTTGATGCGCGGAGGAAGCACCTACTTGTTGTGCGGATATAGGGTATGGTGGGGGGTTTGGAACAATTTGCTGAGTTTGCTGTTGTAATTGGTGAGTAACTTGAACACTTGATTTGGCATTACTTGGGTGCATCCCCATCCCACCAGGTCGCTGAGAGTTGAACTGTGTGACGTATCGCGTCAAATTGTTCCCGGAACCGACTTGTCTGATTGGTTGTTCAATCAAGTGAGTAGGATTCATTGCGGTTGGTTGTTGGCTGTAAGTACCGACCACCGTAACTTCATTACTTGGATAGGCGTTGAGATTGTGAACGGATGAGGAGTAAGGAATACCTGCGCCCATGTCTGAGGATTGACCGTAGACTGAACCTCCGGGCAACATTTCCGAGTGTTCGGAAGATCGAAGTGAAGATTGGGCGACTGTTGGATTCATGAATGAGGAGTAGTTCTGTTGCTGTTGTTGTAGAGCAGCTGCCGAGGCTCGTTGCTGTTGCATACGGTTTCGCATAAAGCCACGCAGACTATCCATGGAAGTGGAGCTACGCGAAGGCTGTGACTCAATGTTTGGCTTATCAAAAGTCCCTGTTTTACCTAACCATCCAATGCCAGAAGGATCCTGTCCCGAGGGTGCATCCATCATGCCAAGTTCAGACGTAGAACCAGGATGAGCATGCATAGGGTGACCTGCAAGCGAGTTTGTGTTGGATACTTTATGTCCTAACGTGTTACCCGTCCTGGCGCTGGTTCCTGATGGGCCTTGGTTCACATTACGTTGACCCACTGTACCGTACAGTCCGTGTTCATTGATACCCGCAGAAGAACTACCTCTACGGCCAGAACCGCGCTTCCGTTTTGTAGTGACAGCCGGTGCAATGGTACCACCACTTCCTACAGGTGTAGGGTCATTGGACACAGAATCTGCACATAGTACGTGATCACCACCAAGTTTATTCGGAACACCGCGGGGTCGATGATGACTGCCAGGCAGGTCAGAGCCAAGAGTAAAGCCGTCGGAGAAATTTTTGTCTGCGTTGGAAGTTCGGCGTTTCGGCTGCGTATGGAAATTGTCCATTGAGAAACGTTCTGCATGTACCATGGAGTTGGCGAACTGAGAACCGGCGGCACCATGAGAATGTATCGCAGCGTTAACAAACGGTGCTTCAGGCTGTCTTGATCGCTGCAAAACCGATGTTTGGTAGCTCTGCTGGTAATCAGGCTGAAATGATCGAGCTCCGTAAGCGGATGACGGAGGAAGCTGAGAGGTTGCAGCAACAGCTGGATCGAAGGTAAATTCAGACAAACCAACTGCGGGCTTGCTGTTGTTTGTCGTAGGCGGCCTGCGTAATTCCTCGTAGATTAAGGAGTCAGTGCATGTCCTATCAACACCACGCCCTGTTCCCCCCTTTGGCTCGTTAATGGTGCTTGGTGCATGTGGCTTTGTACCAGTAGCACGCAAGTTGCCGTCACTAGATATATGCCCCAAGTTGTAACTGGATGAAAGTGGATTAGATGACTTGGCAGAAACTGCACTGGGGGGCAACATGCCGGAGTCTGTTGTGTTTGCTTCCATTTTAAAAGATTTACTAGGTGGTGGGCCAAGAGTCGGTTGTTCAGTAGCATCGCTCCTTTTATCTTGAACCTTTGCATCTTCCTCTTCCGGATAGACTGGAGCTAAGTAAAATTCAGGTGGGCGCCTTAGCCGGATGAAGTGGTCGTGCCGAATCAATCGATTCGCCTGTTCTTCGGTACGTGATGGGATTGCTTCGATAGAGGTGGCACCATGCATTGACAAGAGGATGGCCTGTTTGCTTGGATCCTGTAGATCCCACGGTGCTAGGCGCTCTTTACCAATTATCGTAAACCCACGCTTCTTCCCAGGGCGTCGGAATCCACTATCCCTCGGGCCACCGTGGTGACTACTGCCACCACCTTTACCCGCTCCCTTCGAAGTACTGACCTTCCCAATCCCACCGGACTTATTTGCACCAGATCCCGGACCACCACTCTCTGATGTCCCCGACGAACCGGAAGCAGACAGACGTTGAGCGTTGTGGCCTGTGACAATCACGGTACAGGCTGCCTTTAGTGGCGGTAAAAGAAGCCGAATCTGTTCGATTCCATAACTTGGTCGTTTCGACAATTCACGGCGGATTTTCTTCGCGAGATTTTGATAATGCTTCCCCTCCACACCACTTCTGGCGGCCATTGTATGGACCAAACTCTGAAGCATATCATAGACCATGTAGAACAGAGTGGTATTCGACTCCGGTTCAATCACCCCATGACTGATAAGCTTTGTTAACAAAAGTGACCAATCTGTGGTCAGTTCATGTTCCTTCTGCAAAGCCTTGAAGCACTGCCCGACTAAAGTCAAACGAAGACGAAGGCATTCTTGCACTACCTGCCGAGTGCGCAAGTTATCCGGGACACGATCCTCAGTGTCATGTGCGTTCTCCACGAAATAGCCTACTTGTTCGTATAACTTGTCGATAGGGTCAATTTCCGCCATACAAACCTGGAGCAACCGAAAGAAGGCTGGGTGAGCAAGCACGATTGAGTGTTTCAAAAGTTCACCTTCTTTATCCTCGTCATTCTTGTGCTTCCAGAAGTGCTTGATTCCTTGAAGGATCTGAGTACAGAAAGGGAGAAGGGTTGAGTAATTATGGCTAGAAGTAAGAAGCGTATATAAATATACTAGGTCCATAGTGGATGGGACAGGAAGGCCAATAGGGGGTTCACCTGACCCTCAGTACGTAGTATCGCAAGTTCGAGTAGCCTTAGCTCGTATTCACAAGAATCATTTGCTGACAAACCACGACTTATCATAATGCAGCCACAGAAGTCGCCCAGATAAACCGAGTGATGGTAAACGCTTAGGCCTGGCAAGAACAACTAGTGCAGTGCCAAAACAATTCATTAAATTACAACGCTAAAAGGGTGCCAAACAAAGACAATGTGAACTGTCCATAAATTTAAAGGATTGACTTCATCAGTGCAAATTCAACTGTCCCTTGCTGACACTCATCAGAAAGGCGTACCTCACGGATCTTAAGCGGAATTCTAATCCGCAAATCCCGGATAGAAGTTTGAACACTAGCAATTCGTCACGAAGAAACTGAACTTTACCGTTGTGTGACGGTTTGTGCACCCCCATACCCACTAAGATATAGTGGGAGTGTACATGTGACACACAGATCCTCTCATATCAGGTTGGTCAATCAGTAGGGGTATGACTAACATGGTCTCCTGGTACTCTAGGTTGCAGGTTGGACCTTAAAAATGTAGACTGCTCTGGCGACTTTACGCCAACCACCACTACCTTGCTGTTAGGTTTTTAAGCCAACGACTTTGGATGAGGACACTAATCGTCATCTTGTCTAGATTTTGGTGCTCAGGCAGTATTTCAGCATATGCAGAACTATGAATCGCACAAGTGCACCGCTGCGCGTGCCGAGTTACCGTTTGCTGAAGAGAGTTTTCCGTGCTCACTTCGTAGTGGCGGAAACTTACAGATGAACGGAATACAAAATGGCAGGAGGGAATGAAGCTACGAAAAGTTTGGGCGCTGTTTGCCTTCCAGGATGGGGTCTACGTGGCCCTCCCTGTGCTTGGCTTGAGATCTAAAAAGTATGCCAGCCAATCGATGTCAGGGGCGCTCATGTTGTAATTTTATCTCCGGATCCACTGATTGATCGAGGTATAATCTCCTCGGATATTTGGGGTAGAGTAGTCGTAATTTCCCGTGCCTGTCCCATTTTTCTTTTTTTCCCATTATAGGGCTTTATTCAAATAAACAGACACGGTTGTATGGCAGCGAAGCACCAGTGTTCTCAAAACGTTGCTGTTAAGATAATGATGTTGTTCCAGTAGGTGGCCAACAGTATGAATTACTTACATTTGGTAACATATGGTGACGAAATACTTTAGCTCACATCACGTGATCCAGTGTCAACTGGCCCCTCGAGAAGCCAAATGCTCCAGCGGTAAGCAGGGCACGGTTAGTGAGGCACGGATGTCACTGTCAGTTAGTTGTGGAGTATATCATCTAATACTTCTTGTGTCGGGCACAAAATTTCAATCAGATGAGGGTCAGGAACTGACACTCAACAACATAAGACCACGCCATACATTAACACTAACAGCTGAGGTAAGAAGAAATGTGCAGATGGCAAGGCATTATGGTGGCTACACTATGGTACGGGCGCAACGAAGTTGCCAGGAAGGAGACACAGTAACCTCTCCACGAGAAAACACCTTCCAGAAGGCATTTTGTTGTAGCAAACGAAAACCCAGAAAACATATCCGAAACACACAGGTCCCGAAACCGCTATTTCAATTGCCAGGAGGGAATATTGAAAAATCTTTTACAAATGACCCGTACTTAACAGGTAATGACCAGTCAAATATCTGACTTCAAGTGCGCTAGTATCACACCCAGGAGCAACGATGACGCAAATAATTAATATAGATAGTGAAGAGACAGAAAAACTTGATGATACAGTGTGCGACAATCTTGATCCTCTTTGGTTGTGTATTTTCCACGTTTTTTAACTAGACAAACAAAACAGGTGAATTGATAAGGACTGAGTTGAAGCACTTAGTTGCTAGCCACGACCATGAGCAGCAAACGAGAAGTAAAACGCGTCAATATCGCGGAAACTAGACATAAATGTCAAGTATAACAGTGCTGCAGGATAACGATGAAGAATAAGTTTCTATATCAGTATATCGGGTGATCCTGAGGGATTTTCAATGGAAATAGGGTTTCTGGAGGTATGGAACGAGGTGATGGAATTCGATAACCTGTATATGACAGTGAGTTTAGAACAACCGGCGAGTAGTGTTTGTGTTACTCTAATCATTGGGTTAATTGCTCAGTTTAAGACAATGTTTACATTCACTTACATTCGCCTGAACAGTCCTGCTTCAATTATTCTGGCTAGTCTACATCAAAGAGGGAAGCATGTGGTTAACAAACTGCAAACCAGGAACTTTTAGAGAGGTGGAGGTGGAGATTGACGTGTTCACGGTTTACGCTGAGGGTTCCAGTAAATATGTAGGAGCGAAGTACTGGATAAACATGGCTTACGTTAAAGCCTTGAGTTTACGTGTAATATACGTTGTGTTTGCGTCGATTAACGCGCATCGACCCTTTTGGGATTTTAACTCTTGTAAGAATGATTTTGACGCAGACCACCAGGCTGGAATATCATGCTAAAAACGGAGTTTGTGGAATTTCGTTCACGAGCCTAGTAGCGCTTAAGTAAGTCAAACGGGGTGGATCGAAAAGACTGGTCCACACGAGTGAACCTTTCATATGAGAAGTCATCATTCAAGGAACCAGTCAATAAATGAGACCATGTGATGTGAATTCCGTGGCCCCATATCCTGTCTAACTGTAAGCTAATCACACCAATGGTTAGCCTCTCGTGGCCGAACACTTTAGTCTTCTACTGCTAGACGGGAGGTCGCAGGTGCGAATCTCCAGGGAGATTCGCACATGCGACCTCGCGTTCTCTGCTTCAGCACACACTGACTCCACTTGTAGAATAAAATCTCTATTGAACCGGTTGTATTGGAAGTTACCAGATAGACAGCTCAAGAGATAGATTACAGTGGGATTATAGAAGACACCAACTCACCTCCAAGGCTCCTGTTACGATCTGCGCCTTCAGTTGCCTCGGTAGTTTGGCAATTAACGCTGGCACAAGCCAAACTGGGTCGTTTTCCTCCAGTTCAAAACGTGAAATCCCACCGATTGGAGCTAAACACACATCTGCAGACATCCCGGAGCCGTTAGCCTTGAGCCAATTGAGTGCTTGCGTTTGAAACCCACGCACAATCGCTTGTCCAACCGAGTCAAGCACATCTTTCTGTTGGGAGAGGCGAATCTGTGTGTAAAGCAGCTGGAATTTTACTAGAGCACACCGCAAAGTCCATAGATCTAGACTGCTCAACACTTGACACATTGCGGCAGCAAGCGATGAGGTATCAGACCACGTGAGATCGAACGGATGGAAAATCACGTGCAATAAACGCCGTGCTTGCGTCGGAGAAAATTTTCTGTCAATTAAGACATTTTCACGCGTCCACCGATCCGAAGGCATTCGGAAGAATCGTTCGCGAACCCAAGGTACAGAACAGATTTCACGCAGAACCAGCTGTATTAAACCAATCAGAGGTAGATTGCGAAGCTCAATCACAGTAGGTAGAATTCCAGATTCCAGGAAGCGTCGAACAATCGGATGGATTGCTTTACCCACAGTGAGTCTACGGTGTGAATGCTCTTCATCATGAGCTTCGTCGTCCACTTGTCCCACATCACTGTCGCTGCCTTCTGTCGCATCATCAGCCACGTGCATCCCACTTTGAACTTGGTCTTCCGAACACGCTTTGTCGTTGTGAACCATGAGCATCTTAAGGACATCCACTAAGAGTTCAGGGGTCACCTTTTGTAACGCCCCAGTGAGTAGCAACGGTTCAGAGATCCGGAAGGGAGGAGTGCTCAAATCGGTAGCAGAAGTGCTGGTAGTATTTGCTGTAGCTATCGCGCTGGCAGGCGGCTCATGTCCTGGAGTAAGTGCATTCGTGTTGGTTTGAAGTGTACTCGCTGAGGATTCTGCAGTGAAAAGCCTGTGAAGAATATGACATGCCAAACGGATGCTGGGTTCTAACTGCGGTCCTACGGGTTGTACTAAACCCTGAGCCATTGCAGGACATATGACTCGACATAAGAAGTCCGAAATAGTCATACAACGTCGAAACAATAATGTGCCAATGAGGGAACTCACGCTGTCGTACATGTTCATATCGCCTGGCTCCACAGCGCTCACGATCGGTCCATAGCCATGTCGGTACGGTCGTGGTGCAATTACCGCATATAAAGCCCCGAGCCACTCAGGAGTCAAGTCTCCACAATGTGAAGTCAACTCAGCACACAAGCCACATAAATAATTAACACGTTCTAAGGTCGTCGCTTGGCAAACAAAAATAATCGCTCTACACACAAAACTGAAACGCGAATTCGGATTATTTCGTAAATCATCCGCATAGACACGAAACAATGACGGATAATCAGAACCAGCGGCTCTGAGCAAGTCTGAGGCATAGTCTTGATCAAATGTTGCTAGACCTTCACTCGGTTCCACTGAACGAAACAGAGCAGCAACTTTTGGATGCGCCTTATTGTAAATTGAGGCGAAATGAGATTTAATCTGCGCGTTCGACGTGAACAAGTCATTTAAATAAGCAAGCACACAACGCTCAAACGGTCCACATTGAGTGGGTTCTCGGACTTGGCGAACTTGGGCAATCAGAGCAGGGAAAAGACGATTCGGCAAATCACCCATAGTGAACAAAACCGGTTGGTGACGTTGTAGTATTCCTATGGAACGAAGACAAACTGAAGACATGTACAAAGTCATGAATGGAGTTCGTGACTCGAACAATGTTTGCAAACGTTCAAGCGTGTCTACAATGGTTGCAATCAAACTGGTGATGTTCAGTGAGGTTTCAATCAATTCGAAGAAAAGAAAAATGGAATTGGGCACGGGCATGTAGATGGGGCTCTGGTTTGTAAGATTAGCCAGGACACCCGCGTTGTTTGGAGGCGAAGGAGGATTGGCCATACCCAAAGTAGAACCAGAATGGTATTCATCACCGATCGCGGTTGGGTTACCTTGCCCGTTACAACCGCTGAGGACTTTAGTAAATGTCGGCGTACACTGAGAAATGACGCACTCCATATCATGATATGACAGGCAGATGAATCGAGACATGATATCTTCATGAAGTTTGTCTATCAAATGAGCATCATCTGATGCACCGCCACTTCCCCCACCAGTCGTAGTTACTGCCACCACTCGATGTCCACTAGAGGACGGCATATTCGCAACAGGGGCTGTGGAAAGCTCGCGTTCTCTATCCTTGGACTTTTTTCGCTTACACATTTCGCCATGCACCACATCAATCAAATAGAATTTACGGGTGAAGATTTTCACTATGTCTCTAACTAACTGGCGAATACGACTACGAGCACGATCACGGGCTCGGAGGGAACCGTATAACAACTGGTAGCGCTGATTCTCCTCGTGTGAGTAGCTTTCATCTTGAGGAAGTGGGAAGTGCGTCAAATAATGAAAATGCGGAGAACATCGCGCAGGACCTGTAAGGGGCTCTGAAGCAGGATGATGCGGCGCCGATGCTGCGTAACCACAGCAAGAAGTAGTGACTGATGGAAATCCAGCTTCAGAACGGACCGAATCCGGATTATCTACACTGCACCGATCATTATCCTCCGACATCTCCGAGGCCACTGAACACTGTGTGGTTACGTTGTTAGGGAGGTTGGTTAACAAGGTGGTGTTGGAGACAGCCTGAAATTTTCCGTGGGTGCTTGTGCTGAGTGTCAAAGTGGCAGTGTGACTTTCTGTCACCGCTGAAGTAGCCAAGGGATGGCATTCCACAGCGAATGCTCCTCGAGCTATCATACGTCGAACGTAAATATCATGGTCGAACACTTCGCGATCTATCAGCTCTGCGAAGAGGCACACCAAATTGCGCATTGGTTCGTTATCTACTGGTGCTTGGTCCGTAGTATACGGTGGTAGGTTGGAGGTGAAGGTGTCCAAAAAGTCAAGTAACGTTTGCTGAAGCATCTGGAATGGATTGGGGTCGGATTGGAATGAATGAGTGAGTTGTTCTAGAAGACAAGCAACGAGCACTGAACGGTAGATACCAACGCGATGTACGGATACGGCCCATTCACATAAAGTGGTTACCAAAATCGCAGTATCCACATTGATAGCATCGTCATTGAATATACGATTGAACAGTGCTTCCGTCGGGTTGTGTTCCTTCACACTATGATAGTCTTGGCGGTCTAGAATGTCCAAAACCTTGATCAAACGTTCCATCTAAACAAAAACATCACACAGGAAAGACGCGTGAAATAAACAAAATAAACTCTGACCATAAAAGAAAAGCATGTAAAATCAATCACAGGAGGTTCATAGCGACGCCACCAAAAAAGCTCCCAATTAAGTAGACGCTCGATCTCCAAGAGTAATAAAATGAAAAAATCAGCTTTCGAGTAACCTATTGACGAAAAATGATGACCACTATTTAAACTGGTCCGATCAATGCGGAAACCGGCAGACATTTCTGATAAAATTTACATATCCTAATCTGTATTATTCAAATGAATAAAGGGGACACAACGTTTAAAACTGTATATATCTATAGGACTTCTTTGGTCCCGGCTTATATCAACAACCTAATAACAACAAGCGTCCACATTGCTGCCGTGCAAGTTACGTGATTCTATAAATGATGCATTGAGTCACTAGTAATACTTGCCGTGGAAAACAGACGAGCTTCGTGCCACCATGTCGCTAGGACCAGATTAGGCTCAAGCGTTTAAACCACAGATAATGAATTGAGCTGCTTTCAAGGTCCAAGCAGGTGTATGTATCAGGATAGGGTAGTAGAGAGCTTATATGCCTTGATTTTACGTTACTGGTTGCTAGTGACATAATTGGTTTCGCCAACCGGCAGGGGATCGGCAGTCATAATTGTAGGGTCGTACGGGTTCTGACGTTTCATGGTAAGACTCCAAAGCAAGTTGGGAGTTTATAATAAGGCATATTGATGCATTTTGCCTTAAGAACAAAATTACAGAAGTCGTGGGATATATATAGTCCAGAAATCCGCTGTGGGGACGACGCACTCAACAGACTTCGCTTTACTGTTGCATCTAACAAGCTGAAACCTCATCATAAAATTAAAAAAGGTACGAAATCATATCAGTTGACTGGTGACGAACTTCTATGATTAAGTTGCGAAATCCTTCAGCACTTTTCGTGGGAGTGAAAAGTAGTAATGTCAAGAAGCCTAGAAATAATACCATGTCGTATCAGGATAATTCAACGGAACGTCCAACCTAGTGCGCAGGATCAAAAGCATAAAATTTCGGGGAATTTCAGTTCCGTGATGAGACATATTTAGTTTCTTGTGGAAGCAACCAGTAGTTACGTAGGGGCATCGCATGGGTGACACCTGAAGAACTTAGCATGGAAAACGGATCGGTGTGACCAGATCGCGCATCGGTCAATAACAAGCGTGGAGGTCGAATTCTCCAGAATTGAGTCTACAGAAGTCATATAAAATATTATGTGGCAGTAGACCTTGTGAATGTACCCTTGCTCCGCGAAGAAAATGTCCATTGTGATACTGTCACTTGTTCGCCACCAGGCTACTAAACGACCATCCATATCCTTTGCACGCTACAAATTCCAGAGCACCTCTTGGCCGAATCCACGGCTGAAACACAGCCCGCCATATGGATGCCTCGTTGTTTCTGTCCGTAAGTTAAAGGGAAAAATTGGCGAACACGTGGGTGGTTCAACATGTCCCAGCTAGGAAGCATAAAAATGAATGTGGGAATACTACAGGACAAAAACAAACATGTGCGCTATGTGATATGAGTTTCATTGTCTAGCCTAGGTGAAGAGTACATGCTACCGCACACAACGATCTAGACGAGCATCTTCAACTGCTGATTCCCCAGAATCATTTGGTCTGCTTTTCTGCATTAAATCTGTAAAAATGTATGCCGCAGTGTTATACCACCAACCATAGTTGCTTCGATGCCCTAGAGGATACCTAAATATTCCGATAAATGGCCTTGATGAACTCCTTCACTACCTTGCCGTAATAGCAAACACGGTGAATAGAACTTCGTTAATATTGATGCACTGACAAATAGAATAGGAACTGCCAGTCGAGGAGATCAACGCTCGCAGGATCATGATTCAGGCAGTCAAACACCGACAAATTTCACGGCGTACCTAATACAAACAGGTGGAAGAAGAGACCAAATTTAAAGTGGGTCTCTCTGAAAGAGGACGCCATGATGAAGTCGCACAACAAGTACATTCCGTCCCCGGATAGATAGAGGCAAACACATAAGTATTCAATTCGTTAACTAATACTAGTCGTTGAAAACTGGCCTCGCTCTCTCACTTCATATAATGAACTGTAGGTTCGAGAGATTGACTCCGAGTCAAACTTGTTATAAGGGCACTTCCACCAAAAGAAACGAAACTATTACGACGGTGTTAGTAGGTAAAAAAAACCCACCTAAAGTTACCTCTGCTTCAGTGCGCGAAACCACAAAAACAAAGCAACCTTAAATAATCCAAAAGGTTTTCTGGGCAAATTATTACTCACTTCTTCACCACTGACATCGGTAAAAGCTTGCCGATTCCAACCAACTTCAGCTAGTTGGCTTCGAGTGATTATCACATTTTCCACGTCAAAAAGACACTGTCGGATCTCGGTAGTTTCGGGTCCCTGAGGCATCGGTAGGGCAGCAGTTGAATAAGGAATAACGTCAAGTGGTGAGCCTTCCAAGTATAGATGGTCTGTTCCCGTTGGAATAGAATTCCAAACTGCTGCCGATGGACAACTGAGAATAAGACAGGTGATCATACTGCTTAAGGATAAGACGACATTCCGATGTAATGGACAGGAACAAGTTTCCAAATACTCTTCCAAGACTAACTGCATTCCAGTGTTATTTGGATGGTTGCCAGACTGGTTGTCCGCAGCTGGCACTCGCGATTCACTGAGCACGATAATCCGAAACGTGCCACAACACCAGAACAACAAACGACGAGCAATAAGTTCATTTTCCGTGAAACGACGACCGAATTTCAGTAAATAAAAGAGGAAGAATTTAACATTGTTGAGCATATTAGTCTCCTCTACTGTCTCTGACGGTAGCGGATCATCACTACTGTTATCGTAATTGGAATACTGTTGTTGAGTCGGGGGCGCCTCATCCTCCGACGGTTGTTTCCAAAGGCCTTCGGCTCGCTTCGCTAGCCATAAGAGGACCTCCCAATGATCAGCAACGTCTGAATCATATAGTGCCAGTAAAAGAGTGAATAAATAGTCCCAGTCTTCTTCCACACTCGGCTGTTCGCCTGACTCCGAACATAGCTGCATCAAATTTCGCTCAAGCATTTGACAGATATTGCTAGTCCACTCACTAGGGTGGACCGTAGGTCTTTGCTTTCGCTTGGCATTTTCTGGTTGAGCCGGAGTGTGCAGAAGAATTAAGTTGATCAGCCACACAGCGCGAGAAATCGGCACTTTGTGCGCAACCAGCTCACTGAGAATTTCTTGTTTGTCTTTGGAGTACGGCACTCTCCGTCCAAGGATTTGCAACGGTGTGGAACCAGCGAGTTCCCTGAACCATGCATTTGCTTGATTTTTGTCAACGACGGGGACAATTGTTTCTCTGATATTGGAAGACGACTTTTTCTTGAGGTCTTGATAAGTTGAACAATCGTACTTTTTGGCGAGGACATCGTGATAGAATTTCCACAGTGAATCATTGACAGTAAGAAATTTGCTCTCTTTTCTGCACGAGTCATATTCATCCCGCACTGGCTTGATGTATTTATAGCCATCCCTCACAAAATCCTCGGACATTAGATCCTCTTTTTGTTCGTCCCGCTGGTTATATACATCTGGAGGGCAGTCGGATTTCTTCTTCAGCGACCTATTCTCCAGGGACGGAAAAGCACTCATCTCGTGACAAACGGGCCGGGGGAAGAATTAAGATATCTGCAAAATCAAATAAAGACTTTCCTTAAAAGATTAAAAGGGATGATAACATAAGGGAGCGAAAATTGGGGACTACATAACCTTACTTGGCTTTACGGACGTGTTAGGAGGACTACCTCCAAACGAACAAATCCACTTTGCTAACGATTTGTTTTGTATACTGAAACCTTGTTTCTACATTTCAGCCTCTCACTGACATCCTATTGGACTGTTAGGTTCTTTTATATTCTGGTTCAGTTGAATTCCATATCACGGAACGATCCACTTGTTTGCAGTATAACTTCCTCGAAGTTGTTTGTCTTCTCCATTCCGGTGAACGAACGAGTCTGACTGATACATAATCAAAGAGGATATAACAGGACGACAAAACGTCAACGGGCAACTCGAGCAGATCCTCCCACACAAAAAACTATCTGTGGAAGTGTAGCAAGATGTGTAGTAAGACGAATGTGATGACATTCAAGATCCTCCGAATATTCAGACGAAGGCGACAGAGTAAGGACTACCTACGTGCTTCATCGAAAGAATATGCAGAGAAAACCCATCCTAAGGGAACCGCTGATGGAAGTTAACTGTTTTGGTTTATGCTGAGCACTAACCAAGCCTGACTTCCAACGAACGTTTTCATCCCCACAAATAGGCACTTAAGAGCTGAGGGGTAATTCATCTGTTTAATGCGTTGAATACTTCCCGTGACAGAAAGCATATCACATGCAAGCAATGTAGACAGAAGTGGCTCCCACCGACGTAGTTTTTGATTTGCTACGTAATCGACACATCTTGCAAATATGAGTGGTATCCGAATCCGAATACCGGTCAAGCGGATGGACACCTGTACCTATTCGGACAGCAACGAACGGTCTGCACGCAGTTGTATTCAATCCTGTGGCATCTATGTAGACCCGATGGAATAAAATCAGTGGGCAAAAGTGCAGAAGATTGTTTGAAGCTACCAGTCTAAGCTTGGGCAACCTGGCAGTACCTCAGCCCTCGTACTTCCTCCGAGTGGCAGGGCAAATAGGCACTGAAATGGTAGTACAACTGAAAGATCAAGCTACCAGTCAACCTAAACACGGTAACAGAACCATGAGCGCCCGCACCAGTCACTTGGTCATCATTAAGGCACTGACGTCATTCGTCAGTTCCCTCAACTTCCAGGTTATGGTGCTGTACAGATGTTCCCGAGATCCTCGCCGTGGTGGTAATAGATATCATCATCATCATCATCATCGACAGCATTACATCAGTGTTCAACACCGATGCTTCACTGCCGTACAACCATGATTTATTTGAAAGCCTTATTGTGAAGGAAAGAATAAAGGTGGACGGGGAAGGGACTTAGTGCTAGCTTACTACAATTACTCCGAGGTGCCTACGCCTCCAGACACTCATTCAGGCA
>SJOL01004141.1:26432-92021 GCA_004794785.1 Opisthorchis felineus | reverse complement strand
AAAGTCCATACCAAAGGACGGGATGACTTTGGCCAGTTCATCCAAAGACACCTGCGCCCTCTCCTCCTCTTCGAAGATGAGAACGATGTCGTCTGCATATTCCAGATCGACAAGGTTTTCGTCACAGGCTATCTGAACACCGGGGTTTTAGAGACCTTCCAGCGTTCGTCTCATTATCTCATCGATCACGAAATTAAATAGGAAAGGAGAGAGTGGGCATCCCTGGTAATAGATAACTTGGCCGCGTTCCATTACTACCACTGACATTCTTAGGATGACAATGAGAGTTGCCGAGTAGAAAATGGAACTAACTTACCTCAGTTCCTGTCGTTTACGTTTATCAGGCAGGCCGGTGAGTAGGCTTCGATACCCACAAAGTCGATCATACTAAGCCATACGCGTCCATATTTTGCGCAAGGCCACATGGTCGAGGCTGCATTAGAGAGATCTAGCCCCGTCAGAACGTCTCGCACGTTTTGCAGCACTCAGATGAGTCGTGCCTAAACGATCCTCATACCTACGTAGACGGTCGTCCTCCAGGGATCTGTCGAGTGCTAGATGCTCCCGCGATCTAAACTGAAAGTTGCAAGTGGTTGAACCTATCTGAGGGCTGTTCCAGCATCAAAATTTCGGAGCGTCCCTGGTTTCTAATTCCACCCTCCAACTGACAAGTTGTTTTGGGAAACGAGTTCCGGCCAGTCGTTTCAAATATGTTGATCAGCAGAGCTGGCACATTGTCAGTTTAGCAGGATATGAGCGACAGTCTTACCGGCTGTGCATAGGAGGCTGATTCCACAGTAGCTCCCCATCTTCTGTCGATACCTTTTCCTTTCACACAGAGGAACTATTGTTACATCGTTCAAATCCTGTGGGACGTTTTCCATTCGCAGATTGTACGTAGCAGGTGAAATTCTTTTTGCAGTGCTGGTTTCGCCAGCTTGAATGGATTGAACAAGGCATCCAATCACGATGCCCAGCCAGTCTGTATGTGTCTATGGTCGTCAGCAGTTCCATGGCTGTATGTGAGTCAGCCCAGTATGTTCTCACTATATGTTGAGGCAGGGCTACACGGTTCAAGTCATCATCTCCTGGCGGGTTGAGTGGTGTTGAAAAGTGGCGTCTCCGAATCGGTGGAATTCCATCGGGTAAGTTTAGTCTTTTATCGGTTTGTTTATCTCCCATCGGCTGGTGACACTGGACTTCCGGGTCACTGATTTATTACAGTCCAGCAAAGAATCCTTCGTAACAACGGCTATCAGCGTACGACTGGAGTTCTCCACTTTGTTTGGTTCACCATTCATTTTTTGTGTACCGCAAATGTTTCCGGAACTTGGCCCTGGCGCTTCTGAGTTGACGACAATAACAATAATAGTAATAATAATAACAATGATCGCTCGGCCTTAACACACTTCCGGTGCCTAGCTGCCACGCCATCCAAAGGACGCATGAGGGTTGAGATGCTGCAAGGTTGCCCAAACCTAGATAGGAGAAGCCGAGAAACCGGGGATGGGTTCGAACCAAAGAACTTCCGGTATGTTTGCGTCTTAACCACTGAGGTATCTAGAGCTCTGCCATTGCAATAAAAAAGATAATGCACGCTGGGTGTGGGTAGATTACAGCCAGCTGAGTGAGATCATGGCCTGAAGCAGCTGTTTGTCAAATGTCTGAGGTCGAGATGATCATTATCAGTGTTGACACTAATACGTCATTTAGGTACAACCAGCTTATTTAGCTACATTTAAAGCCTAAAGTGAAAAAACGACAAAATAGTAGGCGCCGGGGAAAACTTTTGTCAGCCTACCGCATGCATTGAAGTGCCTAGAGGGGCGTCATGGCTCAGTGGTTAGAGCGCAATTTTTACTGAACGGAAGGTCCGTGGTTCGAACCCGACCTCTGCCTCTCGACTTTCCCTGTCTAGGCTTGGGCAACCTGGCAGTATCCCAGCCCTCGTGCTTCCTTCGGGTGCCATGGCAGCTAGACACCGGAAGGGTGTTACAGCTGAACGACTGAAGTGCCTACACCCCCAGGCAATTTGAAAATAAACCGACGACACAAACATCGATTAGCCGTCACTTCGTGCAAATCAGTTCAATTTATCAGCTATGAACCATGTAACATAGGCACAATGGTTCCAGCTGCTACAGTTTCAATCACCGGAAAACGGGAGAGTGTGGGGCATTCAGCCAAGCCTTGGAGGCGACATGTTCAGTTTGTTCGGAAATTGGGTAGCTATGCATTGAAGGCGATAGCTTTGATGCACGAGCGCCACTGACTGCGCGACTGGGCCATTTCTGTCAGTGTCATTAGCCATTGGTGAGTTGAGTCCCGGGGTCCCCATCCGGGGAGGCGGCAGTTGTCGACCCTACTAAGTTTACTGGTTAGTGTTTTCATATTTCATTGCCAGGTCATACATTGTCCACTTCTAGGTCGCTTCCACTCAGCACAGGGATGGGCGAAAAGAGCTCTGCGAGGCAGGCGGTCTTCTGGCATGCGGAGTACATGTCCCAAACAGCGTAACCTATGAAGCGTGGGTAATTCATCTATCGCGGGAGAGTTCCTTCTTCCTACGACCATCTGGCGTAACTCAGCATTGCTAATCCGATTTTTTCACCATATCTCACCAATGCTTCGGAGACACCGATGGTTAAACACTGACATCTTTCGTATGTCTTCTGCGCGTAGAGGCCACGTCTCTGATCCATAAAGCAGTATAGATCACACCGACGCAGTGTAAACTCTGCCCTTGACAGACAAACGGACGTCACTTCGGCGCCATAGGTGTCGGAGGTTGGCAAAAGCTGCCCTGGCCTTCCCGATTCAAGAAGTAATCTAATCTCCTGCCAGTCCACCGGAGTTTATACAACTGCCCAGGTAGACAAATTTATCTACCACGTCGATTGGCTCACCTACAAGCGTGAGGTTTAGGTTTGATCCAACCCGATCTTGTAGCAGCACTTTACACTTTGCAGGTGTGAAGCGCATGCCAAACCGTGCGGCAGAATTATTTAGGTTATTTAGAGTCGTTTGCATTTGGGAAGGATCTGAACCAAGCAGAGCAATATCGTCCGCATACTCAATGTCTGTGAAGGAACGTCCCGGGAACATTTCGACTCCCGAGGTTTCAGAGACAGGCAGAGAAATTTCAAGCAGCATATCAATAACAAAGTTGAAGAGGAAAGGGGAAAGGGGAAAGAGGACAGCCTCGCCTTACCCCACTGGACGTGGTGAACTCAGGCGAGAGCTTCCCGTATACTCGTACGCGCCCACAGGATTTCGCATACAGTGCCCTCATAAGGGATAGAAATTTGGAAGGGACACCTTTGATCGCCAGACACTGCCAAAGTTGCTGACGATCGACAGAATCAAAAGCAGCTTTCAAATCAAGAAAAACGACCAACGTGGGCCGCCTGAAGGAGTGGCGCTGTTCAAGAATTTGTCTCAAGGTGAAGATATGGTCGATGCATCCTCGACCAGGGCGAAACCCAGCTTGATTCTCACGAATCTGTCTCTCCCGATAATCCATCAACCTGCGCAAAATAATGCCAGAGAGCATCTTAGATGCGACGGATACCAGGCTGATACCACGATGGTTTTCACATGACGTTCTTGCTCCCTTTTTGAAAACTGGGATGACGGTCGAGGAGCTCCATTCGGCTGGTATTCTGTTTTCATTCCAAATCTTCTGCAGTATCGTTGTCAGACTGTTCACCAGGACCTCGCCACCTTCTTTGAAGAGCGCGGGGTGTAGACCATCCGGGCCAGGTGCCTTGTCGCGCTTCAGGATTGATATCTCACGCTGGATTTCGGTTGCTGATGGTGGGCTGGTGTCAATGTTCCATTCGGGCCCGCTTGGTTCTTCCAGCGGTTGTGTTGAAGGAGACCAGGTGAACTGTTCTTGGAAGTGCTCAGCCCACCGCTCAAGACGGCGATTGAGGGAGTGAATTGCTGTTCCGTCTTTTTCGCATATTGTCTCACTGACACCTGTCTTCTTTTGACCCGTTGATCGAATCAGTTGAAACAGGGCGCGGCTGTTGCCTGCAGCGAAAGCCTTCTCCATCTCCTGGGCCTTTGAAGTCCACCAGCGTTCTCTATCACTCTTCAAGCTCCTGATTATCCGGTGTTTGAGGGATCTGCGTGCGCCATCATAGTCGCTAGTTGCTGGTATGGCCTTTCTGGCAGCAATAAGATCTGCTGATCTCGAAGATATCCAGTGTTCATTGGGTCGAGTCAGATGGGCTGGACAAACAGTTCTGAAAGCTGAGAGCATTGCTTCTTTGACTCGCCTCCATTCATCCTCCAAGCAATCTTCTTCGTCCATATGACTGTGCGTTTCCAGTAGCTTTCTAGCCAGATCAGCTCGATACTCTTCAGCTACTGAAACTTGTCGAAGTTGATGAACGGAGCTGCTCTCTTTCGGCACGCGTAGTGCTGGCGGAAAGCGAAGTGCTAAGCGGGCCCGCACGATGGCGTGATCAGAGTCAAGTTGCGTACCCCAGAAGGAACGACAATCCTTAACTGAGGCTCTCCATCGGTAACTGATAGCCATATGGGTCAATTGAGTCCACGACTGTCTTGTGGTAGGTGGCCTCCAAGTAACTCGGTGTGAGCGTTTGTGTTGGAAGTTCGTACTGGCCAGGAACAGACGATGATCTGCACACAACTGAAGAAGCCGCTCCCCATTATCCGTACGCTCAGCATCGACTCCAAATCTACCACCTAACTGTGCTTCTTCCGGACTTAGTCGTCCAACTTGGGCATTCATATCACCCGCCAGGATTACTATATCCGTCCTTCTTGCCGACCGAAGCAGTCGTGACAGATCTTGATAAAACTCGTCCTTCTCAGTCTCAGAACTGCTATCTGTTGGGGCGTATGCTGATACGACAAACAAACACTGTTTACCGCATCGACCTGCGTTAATCTTAATTGAGCCAGACAACCGCACTGTCTACTGGGATCCAGTCCAGCAAGGCGCTTTCAGCCTTGGGGCTGAGTGCAACTCCCACACCATAGATATCACGAGCCATTGCGTCAGGATCACCGGATGCCTGGAGAGTGAAATGTGGAACATCTGGGCTTGTCCCAAGCAGCTTGAGGAGCACGACCGAAGTGGGGTCTTGTATGCGTGTTTCGGAAACAACATACATCGATAGAGAGGGAAAGCAAGGCTTCAGCAAGGGATGCCTGTTGCCCAATTTGACATAGAGTACGGACATCAAAGGCTGCAACATGGATCAGATCTTTTGAGGTTAGTAGGTGATTATTTTGGTTTATTTTTCTGGGCGATGGTTGAGACACGGAACAGTGGCTAGGCGATTGGCAGATGGGTTGATTGCACTGCATTGTACGATGGGTTGGGAGGGAGTGAGGGAGAAGGCCGGTGAGCGAAGAACTGCAAGGGCGAATGATACTTCCCGGTTGCCCAGGCCGAAGAAGGGGGTTTAGTTGAGGTACCCCACCTTGAAACTTTGACTCAAAAGTCTGACTCACAAGGCAGTGGGAAGATGTAGGGTTCTGTTCGGGGACCCTGCCCCTAGCCTCTGACCCAAGAGTTTGGACCGCGAGACAGCGGTTGTTAGGGTTTTCTTGGGGGACTCTGCCCGGAGCCAATGACTCAATAGTCTGGCCTGCTTGGCTGTAGGGGGCCGGCCTGGCCCGGGGGCGCAGAGAGTAGGGCATTACTGTCTCACTCTTGATTCGGCTGCGTACAGCAGGTGCCTTTTGAGGAGCACCGGACTCTTTGGTTTTAAAAGTATTTCGACCGTATTGAATAATGCACCGGCGGTCACGGTAAAAAAAATCAACTGCAGCACCCTTTCGGTGCCTAGCTGCCATGCCACCCGAAGGAAGCACGAGGGCTGGGATACTGCAAGGTTGCCCAAGCCTAGACAGGGAAAGTCGAGAGGCAGAGGTCGGGTTCGAACCACGGACCTTCCGGTCGGCAACTTCGTGCTCTAACCATTGAGCCATCTCGCCCCACGGTCACGGTCAACCGTTGGGCGATCGGAGTGTGCCGACCTTTTCTAACCCGTCCTTTCTCGAGGGAAGGCAGCATCGCTGCTTCCATGAATATGGATAGGCTGGTCGACTGGGGAAAACGTCCTACTGCCTTCACACTCCTATCGAAGAGGACAGTACGACTTTAGCTCCAGACCGCCTCATAATACGATTACTCGCAATATGGGGACTCGCTGTTCATCGGGTTGCTTCCCGTTGGCCTTCCTGGCATGGTTGAACCTTTAGGAACTGAGTTCCAGCCAGTATAGCCCACAGGGTCGTTGCAGAACAGAAGCCCACCCACCACGACAAGGTGATAGCTTTAGGTCGGGGCATTTCGTGCAGCGTCCCCAGTCAAGCGAAGAGGGAGTCACCGGGACACAATCCTGGGAAGCAGACCACATTGGCAACACCCAAACTCCTCGTAATAGCTCTCAAATTGTTCTGCCGGTATTTTCTTGAGGCTAGACTTACAATCCAGCTACGGAGAAAGTCCTAGTCGTAGTGTAGGCCTTAGAGAAGTTTAAACCATACATATTTAGGACATGAAGTATCAAGCAGGATGGACCAGAACCCACCGATTCACCCATCCTCAACTAAGGATACTCACATAAGACTCAACAGATAGTACCAGGCGTTCCAATCTTTTGAGTTTCGGCTAAAGTACATCCCAGGGAGATGAATGCCGTTGCGGATACCCTGTCACGACCCGATCGAGGGATTAGTGGTCAATAATCAAGGTTTGATGACAACAGAAGAGGTAACAGTCGAGGAAAAATTGGAGCCTTAAACGCAAAGTTTCTTCTTCGCAGGTGAGGAGAGTCGTGAAGATGGAACGGAGTGTAACTTGGAATGATAAGCTATTGTTTAACGGGGACACAGTAGACCAAGTGTTCCTCCCGAAGTGACTACGACTGGAAGCACCGAAAATGCACTACGACGACTGAGGCATTTTGGGGGTCAGGAGACTTTCGATTTGTTTGGGAATATGCTCTATTAGCCAAGATATGGGATTGAGGCCGTAGGATACCCTGGAGGGTGCAAAACACTTCACAGCGCCGCGAACCTAATGTATCTTAGTTGCTTTAGTGGATATGACGCCACCGCGTCTGAACGAGCTAGTGGGGTGGAATAAAATGGGACCATTACCAGACGATGAGGATGTGTGGTGACCTCTGGTGATACTAGATTCACATACCAAATGGGTCGAGCACACACATTGGAAGAAACGCTTCCATTCACCAGCTTGTGCACGACACTTGACGCGTCCATTTGGAGCTAAGGGAACTGTTGCAAACATAACCAGAGCCCGAGGTAAGAACTATCTTACGGCATCATGGTACAATACGAAAAAATAATCATACACCACCGGGTGGGACAGCAAAGGGTCGGGTGACGTCGACGGACGAAAGTATCAAAAGGAGTTCCAAAAGCGACAGAGACGCAGTAATTTGGATACATCGTACAATATGCGGCTTCTACGACACTGGACAATCTCCGATGGATAATACGCATTAGCTCCCTCCTCAGGCGAAATCCTGCAGCATTACAGCGGGGGCCGCGAACGCCAGCACTCTCAACTCACAAGTGATTGGTCAAAATATAGACAGGTGGTCGATGCCAATCGGTATTCACCGAATGGAATCGATTTCTTGAAAACTACGATCTTTTCAAGGTTACCACTGGGTAATGAAAAACACCCGTGTCTAGTGGATCTTCCTGCAAATTCTCTGTAATTTTGGTTTGCTTAAGTGACGGTATCTCCAAGGTCCTCAGTTAACTCGAAAAAGAAGTGCCTAATATAATTACATATCGCAGTTAGATATCGGTAAAACGTAAATCTCTTACAATGGGCGAAAGTTTCAGGTAGTTCTGCAGCTTTAATAGTTTGTCAAACTTGCCAGTGCCTGAAATGTACTCATGGACGCAAAATATGTGGGAGTGTCACTCCTGTCGCCAAATTTTGACTTGTATCTTCTGCTCGGCTGGACGAAAGCCGAATCCTGCTTTTTCGGAACTCGTGAATAGCTGTTGCGAGCAATCCACACCATAGACACATTCACTAAATTGGGATAACTTCTGCTCAAGCTCGTGCTGTGTTTGAACAACGTAAGGCTTGTAGATGACAACGACCCCTGCCCGTAGTTTGAGTTTTCCGGTATATTACTTGATATCGCTGTGAACGTATTTATCTCCTATGTGCTGACATCAGAGTTCTCCCTTGAAAATAGCGAAGCATCGGTGTTGAACACTGATGTCATGCTGTCGACGATGATGATTATAAAGCAGGCTCCGTGAAGGTGTCAGATAGTTTGCCGCTAGATGCCATTGAGCCCCAAACAAATCGAAAGGCTGTTGTTGCCCGCACAGTATTGCGATATTCCAATGTAAGTCCAAAGTGCTTCATAAAACACGTATACAAGGACTCCGGCATATTCGTTACTTGCGGCCAAAACAGGTCCACCTCGTGAAGTTAAGTATACAGCTTGGATCACACGTCCATATATCACATAACAGTTCTCTGATGTACTGAGAGATAGACACGCACGCGCGCAAACCATTGGACACACCTCCAATCAGCCACTACAATCAAGCAACAGTTTGCCGATGGACTGACGAAAGGACACGCACGCGGGCAAATTCCCTGACACATTCACGAGGGCACCACGGTCCTCCACAGCTAAACTTAACAATCTCTCGCCCGCTAGCTCTCCACCGACTTTGACTACAATGCTGATCGCACTGCCGAATCTGTAGCAACAACTAAGCCACCTTGCTTCACACCTGAGTCCATCTATACCGTTGACTTAGGTGTTTGTTCCACATCTGGTCCATATTTCCTAGTTCTGACATGGTCCAAATGACGGTGTATTATCCTCCCGTCTTCTAACGGCACGTCGATAAGACTACGGTTTGTTGCCGTCATATATCCACTCATCTATATTTTACCCGAAGCCCGAAGTTTGACGTAAACTTCCTCATCGCTTCATACTGTGTGAGGTTAGAATTGTTTATCTGCGTTTTGCTTCACGAAACACTAAAGCTGTTTGACTCTAACAAACAAATATCGCCGTAGCTGATCCAAACGTTTTCAAAGACCCCCAATAGCAATTCGTAGGGCGCCTGGCCTGTAATTATGTGTGGCTTAACGCTGTATTGCAGTAAAAACTTGTTAAGTCTTGTTTTTAGGAGACCTGGGCTTTGTTTCACCAATCCATTCTTCACCGTTGCCACCAAGCCTTCAGCTAGGCCGTTAGAAGCAGGATGATACGGTGCTGAAAACGTTCTATCCTATCGGCTTTCAAAAACAGTTGAAATTCCGCACTGGTGAATGCCGTGAGTTATTGGAAACTACCGTATCAGGTACACCTTGCGATGCAAAATTGCTGCATAGAGTAGACATGGTCGTCGAACTAAATGTAGTTGTAGTGGGCACTGCTTCTATCCATTTGAAATATGCGTTCACAATCACAAGGATCATGTCGCCATCAACGGGGCCACAGTAGTCCACTTGTATGCTGCCCCCCGGTCGTGATGGCCACTGCCATGGCGATATGGGTGCTGCCGCTGGCAAAGCTCTATTTTGTTGGCATGCATCACACTTGCACCATCAGCCCCACATCATGATCGACACCAGGGCAGGAGACCTAGTGGAGAAGACAGCTTATCAGGCACGTGCTCCCGTTTCCCACCGTGTGATAGCCAATTCCCATAATTATCCCCCACCCAAGGAACTGGAACCCTCTAGTTTTAATAAACCGTTTTTATAACTTTTACGGGGTTCGGTCGGACGTTGTGGTTTTTGTGGAACCCAGCTGAATCTCTCGTTTGTGATGTCCATAACCGGTTATAAATAACCTTTCACTAAATTTGGGTTCAAGTAGAACATAAGGTCGACGGAAACTCGGGGACTGCGTCTACCTGGTGAGCCCCAACAAGGGTAAAACCGGTCGTGGGCCGTCGAAGAATTTTCAGCAACCTTTTGAGGAGTGCATTACGAATATACATGCATCGCGATATCTCGAATATCGCAGCAACCGAAACATTAGGGGGCCTGGTTCAGATAATAGTTGCTTCAAAAAGGATGCCCAAATCGGTCTGTCACGTGTGTTCCCTCAACATTTGCTGCAACCGGGAGGCGTCGGAACGACGCTATTTGCTGACACCTGGCGAAGTATAAGTGGCTGTAGTGACCATTCTCCGACTGCAATACGAGCACACGTCCTGTCTCGCGGAGCTTTGCCAGGACCGAAGGCATATCATCTGCCAAAATAAAACCCAACTATCCGTAAGCTACACGACAGAGATGGCCGACGCATGCGGCAGTAGTCCTATGTGACCAGACCACATTTATTGGCTACAAGCTGCCGCACTTCACACGACGGCGTTCCATACTTCAGCAGAGCCTTGCAAGCGCCCAACTCCTCTTTGGTTGGCCACCGATTCACCGAAAGCTGATCGCACAAAAAATTAGAAACCTTGTGGTTGTGTTTCAGATGACGCGAGGTAACTGCAAGATGGCCCTCGCGTCTCCTTAGACACGAACTTGATGGACCACTGGTGCTTCGAGCACCGTATGTTATTGGCAAATTCACTGAACTTACCATCTTCTTCGGATTTCTCGACTTCGTTAGTTTTGCTAGCCACCTGCTGCATTTGTAGTATACTCACTCCCAACGCAAAACAGCGTTGGTGCTTTGATTACCCGATGTAAGCACAAAAACCATATGGTTATCCTTCACGTATTCATTTAACGCCTTCTCGACTACTGGGAAGAATAGAAACCGGTTTCTACACAAACACACGAGACCATACCACTGCAACTTTAAAATTAGGTGCACGCCAAAGATCACAAAAGGTGATTAATTAAAGCAAATTTCAACAAAGTTACGTCAGAGTATGGTAGTTTTGGTCCGAGCATACATAAGGGAAAATGCAGTAGTTCTACGTAAAGATTTTCATTCCACCCCCAAAGTTTAAGAAAAACGAGCATCTGCCGACTAAGTATCAGCAAGGCCGATCAGTCACGGACCCACTGATTGATAAACAGATTCAAGTCTTTGGCCAAAATTTATAGGGAAGAGACCATTCTTGCCTTTCAACGGCTTCCTTTCTGCTGAACTCCCTGACCAACTGAAGGTGTGACACCGCTGTTAAAGTCTTCATCATCGGTCATTAGGCTTAATACCTTCGTGACTCACATAAAACAGCAGCTAAATCTGATTGGAACTGGGTCCTGGAAGCACTGTGGACGAATGTCGGTGGAAATTTAGTACACGCACTAACTACACTAAATGACAAAATCCCCTGTTTGATAAAAGTGCGCAGCCCGCTCTTGAAAATTTTACTGCCACCACTACGTGAATTTTAGTGCAGTAGACACGCTGTGGATTAAAAAGGGGACAATAGTTCTCCGAAGATAGGGTTTATGGCGATTTATGTTGATGAAAAACACAAAGCAACCTCAAGAGCCGAAAGCCAGTAGGTAGTCTTGCGCATCACCAACAGTTACTTTGAAATCAACGAAACTGTACGGCACAGCATAATACGGCAGAGTTGACGGTAAAAATCTATCGACCAAACAAGGCTTAAATGAATGTCAGGTCCAATAGGACACAACAACAATCTAGAGGAAGGAGTTCAAATGCTGGCTCGTGTCAGTGCGCCACACGAGCCTGCCCGTCGGCTTTGAATCCGGCACCACCCGTTCATGAATATGAGCCCCCCATTTCTATCTTTGGGCACCTACACATATCACCACTGACGTCTCTCATGCCGATGATATTCACTGTTGAGTTGACAAATGCAGTATTTTATCAGCCTTGGCCTGAGGTTGCAGTCAAGGATGACAGCATAGGTTCTTGATCCAGACACCCTGACGTAGTTATACTCTATTTCTCCCCACCAAAGCGCTTCCTCGGGCTCAAACACTTGCTGTGAAATCCTCGTATAGTAACGCCCTCTCCCACACTAACTCCCCAAGTTCCTACTGATGGCGCTTCGCTTACTAACCCCAACACACCCCGAATTCTACATGAACGCACATGCGGCCACCTTAATTAAAACGGCGCCAGCCCATACGTATTGTGCGACCCCAATTCCGCCATTTCTGTTCAACTACTACATATAGTACCGTCGTCTGATGCCGTTGATACAGCCGTTATAAAGGATTACTCGACCTAACCTCGAACTCGTTTTCCACGGAGCCCCGCTAGCTGCAGTGCCACCTCAACACTCTCCCCGTACCCAACACGGTACGTTCCGACACCTTCTCCTCACAAAACTTAACTGGTTCTACCTCGCCAACCAATTCGGGAACTCCTGATTTTCTGTATCTATCCCGTTCTATAATGATTTCCCCGGACGTACCATCTTTTTGCTAGCCGTCCCACCTCCCTCATCTGGTCTTTCCCTCTAATCAACACCCGCTCACTTCTACCCAAATTGCAGTGCATCCAGGCCATCTCCGCTATATCTTGTCTGACCTTCATATGCATCGCTGAGGCGCGGCTTACTCCTAGAACGCCTGATGCCCACATCTTCCATTCGGGACACACTATCCGCAGTTCCGATCGTCCCCTCCGCCGTGGAAGTAGCTGCTTCACATACCATAGAACAGAAATGGACGTATCCCCTATCGGGGATCTGCCACTGCCGGACACTCCATACTCTGTTTGGCCTTCAGCCTGTCGGTCTAACCTACCGTTCATCCTCGGGTGCTCGTACATGCACCCTACACACTCCACTAGCTCACTTAGCCAAACTCCACCTTACCCAAACAAATTAAATGTTGGGCGGGTACGACATGCAGAGAGGGTCGCCCCTGTTACAATGCACCATGGTACGTTCGTATACTCGCCACCCCTCCAGTAGCACGGGTGCATCGCCGGTGGTTCTGAGCCTGGCCTGCAAATCAGAAAATCCATAAAAGAGTACCGTTGCTCTTTGCCCGCAGCTGGTTTGGACTTGTCCCGGTTGACATTTATCTGGCAACACCACGAAATAAAAGCAAAGGACAGCCGTCTTTTAGTTCGAATTTTACACAACAACGTTATCGCAGGCTCAACAAACATTCTGGATGACGTTTCTGCCATGTCTGGCAAACCTTCAGGTAAGTTTTCTGACCTTCCTTCACTAGATCACTTCCCTACGACGCCCAGGTGACAGCTCCCATCGATCTGAAGGACGGAGCTGAGTGGTTGGAAATGAAGGTGCCGAAATTCCGTCGGCAGATTGCTGACCTTCAGGGTTCCGCTACCGCCAAAGACAGGGGACTCTAAGACTCCGATAGACCTCCTTCTTACCTAGTAGACCAGGAGGGAGACTCTACCCTCAACAATCCGGTGATGCCCTCGAAAAGCTCACAGGCGGCGTCCCCATCACTCCAACATCTTCCGGAACCACTTAGCCTCTGCACGGGCATGCCTTAGAGAAGAGTACCAAAAGTTGACGGCAAGCCTTTAAATTACTGGTAGTTTCTCAAAGGATTCACCAGAGGGTTCGCTCAATGTGGTACGGATACCGCCAATCGTCCGGCTTTCCTGATTGATGCGTGAGAAGGCCAAGCACAGGAAGCAATCGACCACTGCGCGATACTGGGGCCGGAACACGGCTATCCGGAGGCCTGGAGGATCCGGGGTCGTAGACTTGGCAACCCTTCGGTTATCGCAAGGGAGAATATCGCAACTATCATCACCACCAATCAAGCTGAATAGTGTCGCTTCCTTGCTAAAGCTAGCCGGCATACTGAAGGCCTGTTTGTTAGTCCTTTCACAACTGAGTTATTCATCCGATCTGTACACCAGAACAACCATAGATGCTATCATAAATTGTCCCCCGACCACCATTCAATCACAGTGGTTTGACAAATCTTCGGAAACTCTCAGAAAGAACCGAGAACCCACGAGCCTTATGCAAGTCGAAAGCCACTCGGATGGGTCTTTTTGGGACCGGTAAATGACACGAATGACAGGTAGGTCCGGGCCAACCAGCTCACCAGCCATGCCGAAGACGGTCTGAATTTGCGTTGAACGCGAAGCTCAGTGACATATGGTCATACGGGAGCTCCGCGACACAGACTGCCAAAGCGGCACCATTTGTCGCAGTGTTCACCGAGACTGGTGGTTGGAAGTTATGGAACCGATATGCCCCGGAGAACGCATTTTGCAAGCTCGTCACCAATGCATCTCGTTACTCGCCAAAGACTCAATCCCCTCAGCAAATATTTAGGACGCATATTTATCTCCACAACTTCTCCGTCACAGCCATAGACAAATATATGGTCAACGGGCATGCCAAGCTCGCAATCACGACTCATAGACTGAACGTACTGGGGGAGCTTGGCACTTGCCACATCGTCTGGTGGTCCACCCTCACAAGCCGAATAGGGCTTGTATCCGTAAAGCACTATTCCGCGGAAAAATGACTAAAGTGCGCTCGAAGGCAAATTCTGCTGATATGGAATATGGTCAAAGATGGGATGATACTCAACAATCAGGGTAGATTGGCAGCCCAATAAAGCTTCTTAGTGACAATGGGCCTAATTTTAAGGGGAGCGAACCCGAGGTGAAGAAACACCCCTCGTAAATGGGACCAAGACGAGTTAGCGACCAAGCTGCCAAAGCGCGAACGCGACCGGTTTTTTTTCGTACCGAAGGCCAGCCATTGTGAAGGTATTTGGGAGAGGCTGGTCCGGAGTAGCAGGCGGGACCACGAGGCGCTGCAGAAAACTTTGACGTTAGTAACACTGACTTCGGACTCCAATGACTACGCAGCTCTAACACCGAACCACTTGTTGCTTGTGAGCGCAAATCCTTCAAAGGCTAGTTTTCTTGTGGACTCATGGAGCTTACCTAAACCCTAGAGAAACGCCAACCACCTAGCCGACCTATTGTGGAATCAGTGGATGAAGGAGTACCACCCAGCCTTTCAGACAATATCAAGGTGGCATAAACAAGCAAGGAGCCTTAGTGAAGGCAATCTCATTCCATTAGGATGTATCTCGACAACCAGAAGGAGGTGATAGAAGGTCATCACCGAGAGGGGAGTTCAATCGACCAATGAGGCAATTGGGGAGGAGATTGAAGAAACACTTGGAGGGCCTCCGGCCAAGATGTTGTCAACTTCGAGCAGCAGAGCGCCAGAGCGGCTAATCAGTATGTTGGCTCAATCTCCACGTAACCTGATGGATGTTGATTCCTCCCGTTAATCAGCGGATTTTTGTCTTCTGTTCTGACCACTCATGAGTCTCCTGATGTACGCCCGTTAAACATAACGCCATTTTTGTTTCCTTGCTTCTCTTTTCACTCGTTTTGCACCTACTTAAGGTTTGCTTATTCTCTAGTAACTGATGTCAACATTTTGTCGCCCGCCCATCTTTGTTCGCAGGTTGGTTTCAGTTCTACCAATTTTCAAGCGACCGCTCTGGCAAATAAACGGACTGACCGAGGATCGAACTCAGACCTCTTCGACTGGTAGTCGAGCTACACTAACTCGACGCCTCGGGATACCCTATTTTTGTATTACCTATATAGCGCATCTGCCAGATAGTTTTTGTTGTGATTTGTTTTAAACGGGCCCAAGCTCGCAGTCCGATCTGTTGCATGACATGAGCTGCTGCATCGCGCCGTCAGCCAAAGACAGTTCCTCACCCTCCGAACGTAATGATCGTTTTCTGTGCCGTTAACTTTCTATGGGGCCAATTTACACTGACTGGCTGACCGTATCTGTACGTTTGTATATTGTTTGGTACCTACTTGCTGGTTCTCCCAGGAAGTTCTACTACCAACTGACCATTTTTCTGCTCCTGCTGATTGCGCTATTATTGATTGCACGTTTTGCCTAATTCGTGATGTTTATCCACCCGTTTGTCCATTGAACCAGTTGCTGGCAGTTTTCAACACATCATATACTGCCCTCGTTCGTCGGTTCCTATTACCTACTGGATACGAACTGCGTATAATCCGATAACCACAATCGTCCTGTGAAATTCTTAACTGCTTGGATCTTAGAAGTGTAGTCTTTTTCACTTTCGTTATTCATCGATTTAAGCTGGGCCATGAGCGGAGTCACACGGATCTGGATGCCTGGACCATCAACAGTCTCTCCCGGACTAATATGTGCTTTCCTTTCTCTACGGGGGCCATGTAACCGGCCACCTACAAGTGCCACTTGTGTGCTTCATACCTACCTCTTCCAAGATTTCGATCTATAGGCAGCCGTTTTACAGCACTGCAGTTAGTTGTAGAGTCATCCCTAGAATGGGTTAGGCTGGTGGTGGATAAGATCATTTTGTTCCATCGCATTATCCGTCTGTCTCAAATAGCGGGCACAAACGTTCGTTCGCCACTGTTTAACTGAGTGACTCTTACACAGTTACCTTGTATTCTTGAGCGGTTTTGTTTTCAGCCTTCCATCCAAGTGCGTTTGAGGCGAAAACCTTAACATTTTCAAAGGTTTTCAAGGCGCTTCCGCTACGATTCCTTAAGTCTACTACCCATATCCTTCTGATGTAGGCTTCTCGACCTACCACTCATTGCCGGGGTGGTTTACATTATCCAGCAGCCCACGTGAAGTCTATTTTTTAACTTTCTAGAAGAAAATCCCGGCTTCTGTCCCAAATCACAGTCAGTTCTCAAATTCAACTGAATTCTTCGTGTGTGCATGTCTGCTAACACTACTAGTTGTCCTTATGCCACTGATTTATACGCACACTAGATCCACGTTCTTCTAAACAGATCATCAATCTTTGGAAACCTATGGGGTATAAATGCTATCCATTCGCCAAGCCCCGGGCTGACACGTATTCGAAGCAACAGTGATCACTAATTGGGCATCAACATCAGGAGTCAGTTAGTGAACGAAGTTTATTGGTGACTGTTGATCAGGTGCTTGTCGATCTGCTCGCCGAGGTTGCAAGCGTTTCGTCACCATAGTAGGAAAAATCATCAGTGCGCAATTGGGTGGGTTATTCTTCCTTGCGCGCGTGCGTTTATATAGCATTTGAAGACTACCTGTCATTTTTTAACGTGATTGTCCACTTTGGGGCAGCTATTTTTGTGAATCTATTGGCCCGTTTGTGATCTTTGTTGTGTTGGGGTCTGCGTTTTTTTGAGTTGATCGGTTATCTCAACGCCTTCTATTTTCAGTAGCTTCTTCTCCAGCTTTGATTGACATCGCGTTTTGGTCTGACCTTCTTAAACGTAATTGGTTGGTTACAACGAGCAACTTTCTCCAGTTTAATGTTTAGTGTCCGTGCGTCCGTCGGTTATTTTGGTACTTTGGTTTATTGGTTGGGCGCCTGCTTCAGTCAACCTGATGTTTCCTTTATGAATGGGGCTTTCCCGTTTCTCTTATGCATTCCTCGCTTTTTTTGCTTTTGCGGCTAATAGCTCTGTGGTTCTGGCGTTCTCTTGCTCTTAGTGGTTGGTAAATATGATCAGTTTTGATATGTTTGTTGATACCTTCTTTAGTGAAGTACCACGCCTTCATAAACCCACGTTCTTTCGTTTTTCTTGCTCCAGCCAGTATGCGAACGTTGCTCCAATCGAACTCGTGTCCTTCCTGATCTCTGTATGCAGAGATGAGGGAAAATTGATAGTGTCTTTCAGTATCGAGCTTCTGTTCATGTAATCTGGCAGCGAGCATCCTTCCCGTTTGTCCCATATACCGTTTGTTGCAGGCCTTGCATTGGATCCTGTATACGACACAGTTCTTTGTCATTATATCTAATTTTCATTTTGATCCTGATAGTACCTTCCGCAAAGGGTTCGCAGGCTCGTAAGCTACCGTCGTCTTGTGCTGTCGTAAGGGCCTTGCCGTCATTACATTGGTGTTCTTGTCGTATGCGAGTGTGACTCGTTTGCTTTCATTTTGAGCTGTTGCATCGACCGTATTTGGTTTCCTAAGTAAAGCTCAGATGAAAGTCCTCGGGTATCCATTTTTCTGAAATGATTTGAATGGGCTTCTTTCTTCTTTAATCGTGGATTCTGTTGTGATGCAGTGTGTCTTGATCGGCGTAAAAATTGCCCAAATGCAGCTTTTTTTGTGACAGATTGGCTGTGGTAACTCAGGGCTTGGTCTCTGTGCGTCGTTTTCCGTAGAACTCTGTTTGCAGCAACCTAGTGATAAGGACGTCCAGAAATGCCAGTTTTCCGTTGTTCTCCCCTTCGATTGTGAGTTTGATGTCGTCGAAAACGCTGTTTAGCTGTTGGATTACCTGTTGCGGTTCGCTCCTTTTGATGATTACAAAAATGTCGTCCGCGTAGCAGATTCGTATTTTGGGATTTATATCGGGCGACACAGCTTGCTCCAATGAATGCTGAAATTAGCGGCCACGTGGTGTTCCTCGTAGTTGCTCACATTATTCTCCGTGTGATCAGGCATAAGTCGGGTAATTGGCAGAGGAATTCTTTCTCCAACGATCCAGTTGGCATGCCTTATTGTCCAATAATTTGGACACAATTGTCTTGGCAGAATCAAGGTCTACAGACGCGAATAGTGAGAGTGAGAAATGGGGCCATTTTTCCGTCCTAACCAAAGTTTACGGTATGCAGTTTCTCCAAAAATTGTCCCGTATTGTTGATTGAGTAATGAGACCCGCCGATGAGATGTTTCAACCTTTTCCATGGTTCGTTCGAAAGATTGTAGGTCGCTGTTCCAGGGGGTGAAACAACCGGCCGGGTGGGCATTGTTTCTTTGTGTACCTTTGGGAGTCGGTAGACGCGGGGACTGGCTGGATCACGAGCTTTCATCCCCCAATATTCTTCTCTTGTAATCTTGTGGAGATCCTGGATTTGCTTTAAGATTTTATTGACTTTGTTGGCTAGTTGCTCGCTTTGGTTGCGTTCTAAGCGGCGGTGCGTAGTTGTGTCGTCAAGTAGTGCCGGTTTGTCCATGATCGCTGTTGGGTTTCCCTTGTCGGTAGAATCCGGTAGAATCACTGTTTTTATCCTTCTTCAACCTTTTCATCGCTTCTTCTTTGCCGGAAAACCCTTCGATTGGCTGTTGCGTGTGATGGCTGTAACGACAGTCCGACGAAGTTGCTGCTGAGCGTTTTCGTTGAGTCCGATGGATTTCACCGAGACTCCTATTATGGCTAACTCCTCTAGGTTTGTCACGCCTTTGAAGTTGAAATTAAGCCCTTCGATGGGAACGTTTTCTGCAGCTTCCGTCAGTTGATTTTCGGAAAATTTCCTTATACAACATTCGTTGTGATTACTTATGTACTACTGGCTCCTATTCAGCCGTGAGAATTTGCTTTCCAGATGAGCTTTCTTGTTTTTAGCTGTGGATGTAACCTCCGTTCTATCGCCATGCTGAGTTACCTCACAAAATCCTTTCCGGTTGTCCTCATTCAGTGCTCTCTATGTTCATTGGTTATTCTCTCTTATTTTCTAATGCGGTTGTAAGCTTCCGTAAAAATTAGTCTGACCATCCGTCGATCATTCTTCCTAGCAATTATCCGGGCAGGTAGGTGGTTTATTGGCGATCAATAGGTCACGCTACGTGCGAGGACGCGTTCCCGCATTACCCAAAACAAGTTCTTGCAAATTTTGGCAAGGTATCAAATCAGCAGGTATTGTGGCTGGCAAAATGCATGCGGCATGGAGGAGTATGGCGAGAATACCGAACTCAGGAAAAATTATGCATTGGGATGATGTAGCCAGCATAGTAGGGCATGTTACAAGAGACTTCGCAGTTTTTAACTAAAGCTGGTGACCGTTGCAAGAATATGATGGTCCTGAGCTCCTTAGTTGTTAGCTCAATCCACAGGCAGCAAAGTGCGGATGACAAAAACGCTTAGGCCGAGCCGGAAGAAAGGGGATTTCTACCACGAGAACGTGGTTGAGGTTGGAACTGGGTGGACTCACTAGTTCTGAAGAGTGCGACTTTTCACTGGTTAGGCTTGTTTAGATTGCGTTTTGCCGATAATTATACTAATAGACTGCCACAACATGTCCCCATGACATAAGCGACAGTAGGTACCAAGCACTTACACGTAGCTTCGTTTTAGGGTAGAAAATTGCAGCAATCAATTCCGATGGCTGCGACCTGGGACGTTTTGCTTTGTGGCTCGGTGTTTGTGTGCGTATCGGCATAAATATAAAACACTCGTTGTGAAGGAATAATACAGTAAAAAGGACTGCAAAAATCTCCCAACAATAATGAAAGGCTACTGGCATGAACACATGGAATCAGCGGCCAAGGAGTCATAAGACCTGACTCCGGCTGAAGAAGCTGAGGGGAAGGCGATTGATCACGGGTAGCGATAGTAAGCTGGCAAAGTCAAACTTCTGAAAAAAAGGAGCAGATGAAGGGGGCAGGAACTAGGGTGTGAAGATAAGCCTACTAGTTCAGGGAACGAGGGCGCAACATGAGGAAATACCAAGAGCGACAGATGCCACAAAGATTACACGCTTCTAGAACGCAGTGGGGATCCAAAATGAGCCAACGGGCACTGCTGGCCGTACATTGCCTAATCTCATACAGAACGAAGAATTCCGGGTTCCAAATAACTTGCTAAACAGCCGCCCGAACGCATCATGAGCTACAAGAACTTCAAACACGTTTGGTGGTTGTCCGCAGTCAGAAACTTCAGGGTGAATCCCCTTCACATGCACTAGGGGACACCTGCACAAGCTGAGCAGATGCTGAGAAAAGCAGATGACCGTTCCGCTTCTGGTTAAGATAACAAATGTACGAAACGAGTAGCGCACAACACCGAAGACGGACCCACCGCGGAAGATTTCAAAAGTGCTACATTTCGACATTTTTAGCATGGAAATAATCTGGAAAACCAGCCAAAATCAGTTCGAACCACCTCACGTACACCTCTCCCTTCCCACTAGATGTAAAGCTGTTATGCGCCTCAACAGATGGAAGATCAATTCTGGCCACCCGATGTTGCGGCTTCTGGTACGATTTGTGATGTAAGTACCACCCAACTGGCACAATCGATCGCCCAGCCACCATTGCATCAAACACCGGTCTGGCCTCAGTAAGAGTCTTGAGGACATAGTTTTGTGCAGCGTTAAAACAGTTTCACAGGAAGAGAACGGAAAGATATGTTCCTCGGCAGTGAAAAAATGAAAGAACGTAAGTGGTTGGTCAGCTCACAAAACTAATTCAGCTGAGTAAACCGATAATCAAGGCTGGTTATTTAAAACAACACAAGCATGTAGAGGCAGTGGGAACGCTGCAGCGGCGTTCTATGTATAAACCCTGCTCCATTTTTCACAGCAATCAGATAAGCCTTGTAAAGGATTTCAGGAAACCGGACACAAACTCTGCAAGTCATTGTCAGTTTGCATAACCAAGACGGCTTCGTAAGGTAGCACGTAGAACAAAATACCAGTTTGGCTGAAAAGTAATACATCAGCAGAGAGCCCCACAATCTAAGGCTAATCTGGAACTGCAGCCAGAACTGCACAGATGAACTGATAAGAGATGGAGTCCTACCCTGTCTGGACTAGCAGATTGGATCACTAGTGTCATTGTCAATGGTTCCGGTTTGCCATCGGGACCATGCACAGTTCAAGACGGATTTTTTTAGGTGATGTAAAAGACGACAACTGTAGCATCTCGTGCGGTGGTCCTACAGAATGGTGGGAGAACTGCACATTTGTTTGAATGTGCCAGGGTGTTGCATACTCTCGTGTAAATCACGCACTGGAAACCGTTGCCGTTACAAAATCGAAATGCGTTCCCCAGTATTGTTCCGCGGAAGGCCATTATTATATCATCGCTCACACTATTACCCGGATGAAGGTAGGAGGACAGTGTGCTACTATGCTTTCAGCTGTCCATGCTTTGGAATTTATCCACGACGCCATGCAGAATTCCGAAAGGACACATGACACGAAAACGAGGATATTGCTTGTCCCGTAATGTCTACCTAGGTATTTATTATTACGGCTTAGTAACGGAAGCTACCGCATCTGTGGCAAAATAATGGCGCAGGCTTATTCAAAGCTTTGCCCTGAAGTGATGTAAGCGGACTAATATTTCATCTCATATATTTGGAATTTTAGACGTCGCATCTTCATTATTGGACGTACGTCACATTTCCTTCCATACACCTGTGCACTCTCACAAATGGATTATTTAAACTCACCCCTTGGAAAGTTGCCTGTGGATCGAGAGAGTAAGGCTTGAAAATATTTTTTGGTTCCCTAATTATTTTCACGTTTATGAGGTGAGGGCTACTTTGCGTACGGGACCTCTTGTGTCAGCCTTACTTCACAAGTGGGCTGAAAAATATTAACCAGTTGAAGATGAAATGAGCTATCGCAGATTCACTGTGATACCAAACAACTGCGGTTTACGCCGGAGTCATCCTACATAATCCAGTGTAGCACGACGGGTAGCTGAGGTGTTGGAATGTCATACACTTATGTGGCTGCCAACTGCTTTCCTTCACTCGAACATGCTTTTTTGCATATTTATCTGGCTGTCTGATTCCGGCCTTGCGAAGAAAATGGGTTTTCTCTCTTGTATTCACATTCTCAACAGCTAAGTTAAGTTTCTTGATGACATTACCCTAATGGGCTTAATCAGGTGTTGGCCCATTATCGATCTTAACTGGCTTGTGTTTCATATTGAATTTAATGGCACATCACGTTGAAGGACAAAGCCTTGTAGAGATTGCATTAATTAAACTCTGTGTTGAGATAAATGTCATTATAGAGACGATATGCTGTCTTATAGCGTCTTCCTCAGGCATCTAAAGGTGTATTCCTAATATTTGCCATTATTTGAGTATCAGAAACCTGTACTTGATCTTCCCATTGTTCTTAGCCTTTTGTAAACGAGAGGTTGGCCGGCATTGCGCACCTCATTACTGGACAACAGAATAGAAGTTCAACCATTGTGAACATCTTTGGACTGTTGATGACAATTTGTTCTGAAATTTCGGCCGAGCACCCATTAGGAATTATGTGTGGCATGTGAGGGTTATTAACTTTCATGCAGCTATACGTTATCAGGGTATACCCAGAGAGGAAAGATAGGTGTACTTCTTTATTCTATTGCAGCGTATGTCCGAGCATCAAATTGGGGCTTATTTCACTTCAGACTTTACCTAAGTTCGGCTTCCTTGGCTTGGATAACCGTAAAGAGTGACCTTTCCCTCTGTGTTCCAAGCGTCTCTTGACTTTACTCGGCGGTTCTTTTATAGAAAGATTTCTTTCTATGCGGAGTTTTTCGTCATCAGAACATGTTGTTGTGATATCGACTTACAGTTGGGACTAAACAGATCATTATAATAACAACTTTAGTAACGAGTACTGCTAATGACAGCGAGGAAAGTGATAGATACCTTAATGGGACTACTTGAGTTACCATGGGCATTATTAGGACAGCTAAATGGAGGTTTTTGCTGAATTTCCATGACAAATGTGTATGGTTGTAAATATTCGTTCTACAGAGGCTACAGCTGACAACGTAAATTTTGCCCACGTTCGTCGATAGAAAGGTAAAATAATATCCTACTCTTTTGAAAATTAGTTGGCATTATTGTTTACTTAGCCTTGTTTATAAGAGATTTGCGGTTTTCTAGCGTACAAATAGGAACAATCTCCTCGTTGACAAAAAGAACAGGCTTTAGTGATAATTTCAGAAAAACTTCATTTGGGACGAGTAATTTTGACAGAACACCGATGCACTGCATCGGTTTGACATCCTTACACATAAAACGGCCTGATAAACGATGTTAATCTAACAGATGTTCCACTGCGTTACCGCTAAGAATAAACGCATTTGGACAGATGTCTCTCTTCTGTTAGGTACCTTTTTACATTTGTGCTATAACAGAAAACACTTGATGGCCTATTAGGTTAAATCTGATGTAGCCTTTAGCTGAAATGGAAAGACAAACTCACGTGAAACATCGAGGCCTCTTCTAGCTGAACTTGAATCCCAGCACTTGAATCGTAATTCACCAGAAAAAAAGATTCCAGTGCACCACCGCACGTTAATCTCTAAGTACACGTGTACGAAGTTTTGAATGTGGCATGGGGAAATTGCAACCTCATCTAAGCTTAATTGCCAACCGCAATACTAGCCATAAAATTTCACCTTCAGTGGTTATTTTTCCTAGACGTCCCAGAAAACTGCAAACGTTTTCTGTCAGTATAATTTTGCGCTCATTTCTTGTAGGCAATATAAGTGAGAATGGTATTTTAACGTTATTGGTGGTCGCAAAATCACTTGCCATTCACATCCAGGTCTGCTAAGGCTTCAAGCGTAAAACGATCACCGCGTGTCGACAGACCTGCATACTATCCAGTTAACGAGATAAAGAATTAAGATACAAATTGTTTGATTCAAATTTGCAACCGCCTGCTATTGATCCTTTTGATTGTAATTGGAGACCAAAAGTTTAATTTAATTTGTTGTTGCAATAGAAAGGAAAACGCACCAGAACAGGAATACCAGTGCTTAAGAGAGGTGCCTTTGTTCCAGGCGTAAATGTGTGGGACTCGAAAACCGTGCACTTGTAAAGCCTTTTTAAAGTTTTTTGTGCACGCGCGGGCCCTACATCCAAATAGCCCCATCATGATTTTGCAGAAGGTAGGGCGTTAAGTCCCCATGTATATAAACGAACAATAGTACGCGCCTTGAGACAATTAGCCAAAATGTCAAAACGCATTTGGTTTGGAGCTTTTCCGTTCTAAGGAAGAAAACCGGTTCTTTGAACCAAAAGACGAGACCGCCCTTGTTCGGAAAGTAGAGGGCAAGCACTGTGAGAACTGAAAATGTTTTACAGCAATTTATCATAAGGAGCACTCAAAACGTTCAACACGTGCAGAAGGAAGCTTTCAGGACGCCATCTGGCCTATAAAGTTACCCCCAATAACCATCAAGCTAGAAGCTGCAGTATTCAAAACATGCATTCAAACATAATATGTCGGCAACCTCTGTACATCTTGCGTAGCGCCCTTGGCCTTTGACGGCACGCATGTATAAGTGCCTGTTAAAATACAATACGTCCTAGAAATATTCTTCATTAAGCTCTAAAACTAACTTTATTTTTTCAGAAGATAAATATATTCACCCAGATGATCACTTTACGCGGTTGTGGATAACCCTATTGCCAATAAACCTCCAGGAATGTTTTAAATAAGATAAAATAACTTCGTTCTATAGTCTGCGCCAGGTTTCTCAGTCCCATGCTTCACCGTGATCATTAGGACTGTTTTTGCGGTAAGCTCTGCGACAAAAGCCGGGTTGTGCTGGTGGTCCATAGTCTACCAATTTTAAACAACTGCCTCGCTCATGCATTTTTGGTATTATTTTCTCGTTTTTCACGTCAAAGACAGACATGCAGTCAGAACTGCGGCTAAAAGTATATCATTAGTTGGTTGTTGGTCTGTTCGCCGAGCTTGGCAGTTGGATTGCAAACGTTTCATCACAAATCGAGGCGACCCCTCACTGACGATGTCACCTCGATTGGTGATGAAACGTTTGCAATCCAACTGCCAAGCTCGGCGAACAGACCAACAAGCAAGCAGCGCACCCGAGCTATCTATATTCCAGAACATTGCTAATATAATTAGTTGTTTCCATGGTTTGGATAATTTTTATCACCTCTGCTCTCAAAGATCGCGCGTCCATTTTTATTTTTTCCGGATTCTGATAGAAACATGTGAGGCATTTGAAGATATTTTCACTTATAAATAGATTTATTATTCAACTAAATGAATTCTAGTATAGTTGGCTTTTCCTCATAAGGTGTATATTTAAGAAAAATACGGGTGTACGCCGTCTTGGCAACCCTATATGTTGATGCCAGATTTTAAGCTTTTTTCTCAGGATTGCATTTTATGGTCTGTTCCCTTTGTCTCTCAAGTGTTGCTCCTTTTTCCACTTCCTGCCCCGTTGCCAGCAACGTATTTGTAGGCTCAGTCTTAAGGAATGACAAGTCCTTTCCTCTACTGCCTTTAGCTGCAACATCCACGGTTTACCATATCGAAACGGGTGTAAACACTCAAAATCCCACCTCAAATCATAGCAATTATTTCATTCGGCAGACTGATCTTGCAGGCGCGCGGAATTCGCTTTCCATTTGTATGTGCTGTTTCTCCAAAACGAGGATTAAAGGCCAGGTACAGTTGCTGCACTGACGTACCTATCAATTTTTTCTTGCTCCCGGTTGTACACCCGCAGTGATGTAGAGTCCGCGGAGGCTGGTTTTGCTGAGGTTAAGATTGTTTGAAGCCACCGAGCTGAATGATCTCTGGTTCAATGGTTTTAAGCAAAGTATTTGGAAGTATCCCATAAGCATAATGAGATTCGTATCCTCTAACGCTCAAATAAACGGTGGCTTTGACACTTTCAAAGACAGTTTTATGAGGTATTGAGCAAATTACTACGGCAGACCAAGAACTCGTGTAATTTGTGGGTTTCGGGAATATGAATGCGGAAGTAGGTAGATTTGGCGCTGCTGAGGCTCAACTGGCTGGTCGTTTTGGTCTAGAGTCGAGACCCACGGACAACTACAAGCCTCTGCTGCAGTTATGTGCCAACCATACGCTGTTTTTCTTCTGTACTAACTTCCGAAAAATCGAAGCCACATGATGCTTCCTGCATGCGAGCCAGCCTCCAACAGAAAAGAAACCACATCGTTGTTAGACTTGACGTAGTTCAGTTGATGACTATCGGTTGTTCTGGAACTCATGCGGATTCAACTTACCCACTTGATCTTTGCTAATTCTTGCTTTGCATTTGCACACTCCTTCTGGCCGTTGAAAAGCTCTCTGAGCCTGATGTAAAGACAACCCACAGGAAAATTGCCTGTTGAAGTTTCTTTTAGGTAATAGTCTTTTGCTATTGAATTTTACCAGAAGAAACTGCATGCAACCTTGAAAATGCGAAACAACTCGCTTTTGAAACCACGAAGCTAACTCGAGCAATACTCTAAATTTTCTCGAGAGCTAGTTATTTATTCCCCCTGGTTGAGAGTGCGAAACAACTCAACGAACTATCAACCGTTGAAAGAAAATTGGTGTCTGGGCCAATCGATAATTTTGAGGTGTCTAGAAAGATGGAGAACTAGTGACAGGATTCAGAAGATGCGTAGAGTACTTCACCTATTTAGCGCAACGAGCCAAGGAAGGCCTCCGTTGAGCGAAACTATCACTGACAACAACATTTCTCACATCTCTTAAAAACAGAGAGGGCTTGAATCGTTGGGCTGGAGACTTGCAACAACAATTTCACTGACCAACTGAAGTTGATCATTCGGATTTCCCACCCACAATACAGCCCTGGACAGTCAGCCTCGAACCCATTACAGCTTTGTAAGTAAGCAGGTGTCTTTTTCCCACGAGGTTCCTATCCGTTATATCAAGGATAGAAGTGACATCCTCAGACAGTGCTTGTCTAATTTACTTGCTTGCACCTATGGAAAGGAGACACTTCCAACTAACTAGGGTGAATTGATAGTCGTGCCAGTTTTCAAAAAGGGCGCTCGTAGTGAGTATGGCAATAATATGAAACTTGGTTTGACATCCGCTGTATCCAGACTTTGCGTTACTGTTCTATATCGCAAGACAAACCGAGAACAACAAGCGGAATTCCAGCCGGGAAGGGATTTTGCGGACTATAACTTTACATTCCGTAAGTTGTTAGAGCAACGGCATAAGTATAGGTGCCCTACAATCCCGGCGTTTTTTGGATTCAAGAGTGCATTCGATTCCGCCGACTGGTTGATTCTTTCCAACAAATTTTTCCGACAGGTATGCCCCAGAAGTTCTGAAATATCAAGTGTTGCTTGTACTCACATACCGTGGGTGTGTGAGAGTGTATGGGGAGTTCTCAGAAGGCATTTCTATAAGCAGTGATGTCCAACAGGGATGTCCATCCTCAGCATTTCAGTAACTGATGAAGTGGTAAGATGAATTTTAGGAGGCCTCCAAAACCCCAGGACTTGAATCTCTCCCGGAGATAATCTTGTTGACATGGGATATGCAGACGACAGTGTTTTCATTTTTGAAAAAAACAGCAAAGAATGCACTCAATAGTAGAGAGATTGAGCAAATGCATCCAGTCTTTCGGCATGTGCTTTGCTCCCAAAAAGTGCATATTCATGTTTCGGGATGTACAGTCATTGGACATGCCCCTAGGAATTCAAGAAGTGGCACTGAAAGTTATGGAACGATATACGCATCTCGGAAGTTGCATGGGCTCTGAGGTAGTGTGACAAATGAATTAAGCGTGTGAATTTCAAAGGTCTGAAATGCGTTTGTCGATTGCGCCACTTGTGGCATGAAAAAAGCACACTGTTAGACCCCAAAAGTCGCGTGTATCAGACTACGGTGCGATTTGTATTGTCGTATGGCTGCAAGACTTAGCAATTGAGAGTAGAGAGCCCCTGACCACCGGCAAATCACAGAAATGAAATCCCCCGTAATAATCGAATTTGCAATCCAACGATTGGGAAAGGGATTTTACTCGAGGAATACATTCAGTGCTAGAAGCAAACATGGATGGGCTATGTGCTGTACGTGCCGAGCTACCGTTTACAAATGGATGAAATGTAAAATGGTAGGATAGCGCTATTAGTGATGTTCCCCCCTCCGGGCTGGGGCCTAAATGGCCTTCTCTGTGCTTGGCTTGAGACATTTAAATGGTGTAGCAGCTAACCAGTGTCAAGGGTGTTCATGCGGCCATTTTCTATCCAGATTGTCTTGCCGAGTTTTGTAGGTGTGCCAAGTCAGCCCTAGGTGCTCTTCCTCCCTTCTTTCTATTATAACGCTTCATTAAATTAAATTGGCACGGTCGTACGGCACTGTATGGGCCAGTGTTTTCACCTGGTATTGTTGTAAGTGATGATCACGGTACTTGTTTAAATACAGTATTTTGTCGGTATTGTAAGCTTAGAGTCATTATTCTGAAAACATTCCTAGTTTATCTAGGTCCAACAGCCAGTTGTGCGGTAGCACAAGACATGACTACCCCCGTGTCAAAATTTTCATGCAGCTTCTAATAAAAACTTTTGGTGTACTGATGCTTCTTGGTGTTGCTTTGGATAAAATTTTGAGAAGCTTTTGTATTCTACTGACTGTTGAGCAATATTATTTCGATCTAGGTTTCTTGATAAAAGTCTGCCGGTTTTCGGTGGCAATCCTATGGAGCCAAGGCACGTGGTTGATTGAATCACTCCGCAGATAATCACTTTCGCTACTATAAATCTTCATGTTCCGGTAGTAGGTGTTGCATGATGAATACATAGTGGCATTAACTTAACAATTGATGTGTCACATAGAGAGCGGTTGATGTAGCCCCAATTGAAGTGGGTCTGGGAAACGATGGTCGCAGGCAGTCACTTCCAGCACATTCATATGCTTAACACCAGTTTTTTGCAGACAGATAGGTGAAATACACGTAAACAGGATACCGCAGGATCCAACAAACATAACTCAAAACGATATAATACAGTACAATACAATGTATATACACACATTAAAATATAATAGATATGATGTAGCAGTGAAAACTAACGTTCAGCATAGTAACCAACCCGGAGCACCTATCTGGGGAATCGTTTTCTGCCCCTTTACCTTAAGGCGGTGGACACAATAAAATAGATGACGCTCATAGCTCATGCAAAGTTTTGTGTAGTTTTCTGCGCCGCACATAGAACGCACTACAGGCACAAGTGACCAGCTAGTGAAAACCATTTTTTCAGCTTGGTTTACACAAAAATGGTCACACAAAGTCAGTTCTGGCACCGCTGTAGGTTCACCCCATCGGAATACCTATAACGTTGAGTAGCACTTTGCTGACAGACGAAAACATCTGGTGGTTAAACAAAGTTCTAGTCATTTCGAATAGACTAGAGGTTGTGTTACAAATAAGCCGAACCCAGAATACATGGCGTTCTGTAGCTATTAGCGATTTAACTTGCTTCTGTCTACGCAATGAAAATTGAAAAACACTTCTAGCACAATAGGCATGGCACACCAAATTGCTCACTGTGATTGTGATCTTTCTTTGATGGTCAAGGAAGGTCACTCCCTTTACCACCGCAGAACTAACCCTCTGATAAATAATGTTAAGGCAGCTCTGGTTCTGTCGGTGGATCACATTATGTCCACCTGTGGCTGACAAATGCAACAGAACTAGCATAAACACGACCAAAGTCGCTGAAGGTCCAGGTTGTTTTACTGCAAGCCCTTAAAACCAATGATGCCCTCGCGTCTTGCACGCTTGGCTCTCTGGCTAAAAGTTGGCGATCGTTGAGTAAACGAACTCTAGTTCGTATCGCCTGTCTCCTTGCTACTTCCTCTTCTCACTTCACGCGGACCATGTCAGCAACTTATGGACTTTTCACCAAAGTAGCCTTTATTTTATAGAGTTTTAGTTCTTCGTGTTCACTTGGTCATACAGAAGCTGTTTTGGAACCTTGTCCCCGTTTGTTCTGTAAACATGTCCTGTCCAGCGTGGACGGTTGGATGTGACTGCAACCTCCAGTCCTTCGTAACATGCCTGTCGCAGGACCTTTGTATAAGTACCCATCCAGTGTAGTAAACACTGGTTATCTCCACCAGGCGATTCATGTGAAAAATTCTCAGGTGGCACAGGTTGCTGCGGTACATGGATATTATCCTACTGTTAAGAGGACAAGACAGGATCATCGAATCGTAAGCGTTAAGCTTGGTCTGTATTCGCGGGTTACGGTTATTCCACACCCGCTTCTCCAGTTTGTCGAAGGTCACATTAGCCTTGAAAACAATGGACCTCAGCTCACGGTCAACAGTCAAGTCAGCACCGATGTGCCTCCGAGGTACCAGAAGTTCGAGAAGTAGTTCACAAACTCCGTCTCAATCTAAATCCACAGAAACCTACTACGAACTCTGCCTGGTAAGGTTGGTGCTGAACAAATGTCTACTTCTACTGCATAGGCTAAACTGCGCAGTAGCAGTCTTAGGCTTCTCAGCTGGGCACTTTAGTTTATTTTGCGTGTTTTTGAACAATAAACGACCGTTTTCAAGAGTGGAACTATGAACCTTGATCTGGAAAATCAGATTTCTTCCACCGAAATGTCTGGTAGTAAACAGAGTGCATCACTCCGATAGTGAACTTTACGCCAGAATCGTTGATCACGAAAGCCACATTCGCGGTGACTGTTAGTTAAGAAGTGAACAAGGTACGGGCAAGAACACACTTGCTTTATTTCAGTATGGAGTTAAAAATCACTGGAAGTTGGTTCACCTGTTTGCACCTTTTATCTCACTCCGTTACATGGGCCCATAGAGGTACATGCCACACAGCGCAAGGCCCAAACTCCCACTGTATCTCGTTAAATATCCACCATTACCCCTGGACAGTAAAGGACAATTTAGTATCGGAATTTACAGCATTCACCTTTCTTATCTTGTATCCGTTTCCTGAGTATGCTTTAGGGGATGAAAAGCAAACATAATGTAATACATCTCTTTGACAATCCAGTCATGCCAAAAGCTTCGAAACAGGTTGAAAGCGAATTAGACATTTGTTGAAAGGATGAAGTAGGCAAGATAACAGATCAGGAGCCAGATTAGTCATTCAAAGACAGACCACGACCACTCTGTAAATTGTCCTCGTGGTCTGGAACCTGTGTTGGAAAAAACGTTTGGAGTTGCTAATTGCGCCAAACTCTGCCTCACAGGTTATTGATCAGGTTTTGCGCCAAATGAGCGAGTCACCTATTAGTTTTTGCATGAATTCTCTGAGAGGTCGCAACTTCTTGATCGATCCTGAATGCAAAGTAGCTCCTCATTTGGCATCCAGCTAACAGAAGCATAGTAGACATCAGTGGTATTTTGAGGCAAAATATTTTTCAAGTAAAAATGATTTTAAAATTCACACATAATGCTTTTTTTTTCTAATTTTGTAAGACTACCTTTTGTTTCATAAGTCAGAAATCTGGCATGCGGGAAACAGATGCAGGCGCGGACCCGAATTTCATCCTTGAAATGGAAGCAGTGTTGTAGTTAGTGACTCTGAATGTGGAGATTTGATGAGGCGGAAGTTACAGGAACCCCTATGAGAAGTGAGTGGAACAGGCGCTCAGGGATAGACTGTGGTAACGTCGACTCTTAAATTACCAGCACTTTAAAGTAAAGTCACGAATGCCTGGAGGGATCAACCTCTTCGGTTGCGATGTATGTTTGCTTAAAACGTGAGACAGTCGGCAACATAACCAACTGGAGGTTGAAATGACAAACCGAAGCTCCTCTGATTTGTGGGGCAATATTCTTCACACCAACACTCTTAGAGGCTCACCACCCGATACCTCATCTCTCACTTATTCTCAACCCACCACATCCAACTGCTGTGCTACGGGCTCAAATGAAAGCAGTACAGTGGTTGGACAGCAGTAACCGAAAAGTCGGAGTCGTTGGTAATGAAGATGGATGACTATTGTGAATTCGCTGCAATGAACAAACAAGAAAGCTTAATAACATTGCTGTCTGAAGAGTAGTCCGGTGATATATAGGTCAACAGGTTTCTAACACACAATCACTGAACCGCGATAAGGACAGTAACCGTGTACAACCCACCCACAGATTCATGTTGATGAGCATGTGCGCAAGAATAAAAGACAGATCAAATGATTCTTTGAGGGCGTAGAAAGTTAGTTGGTAAAATTGAAGATGTGTAAATAAAATGCCTCTCTTGTCTGCTAGATTTTGTATTTCGTAATCATGCTCAGTGTCCAGTTGCTTTTCTTGTGATCTGTTATCAGTTAAACAAGGCTAAAGCAACAGATGGAGGGACACAGTTTATCTTCTTGAGCAATCCGTATGCTCATGCTAGAAACTCGTGTTTTCCAAAAACCTGAAAACCAAACTAGCGGCACATCAGTATATAGGGTTACGAGCAGAACATTCAACAGGTCTGAAACACCAGAATTTCTAGACAAATCCAACCTTGGCGAAAAAGATCTGTATGAGCAGTGAAATTACATAGTTATTTGCTTTCTGGAAGACTAGTAATGGGATTTCAAACTTTTAGTCAGAGGAACTGCAGGGGTACTTGGGCATATCATTTGGGACACATCTACTGATTCCGGTTGCTGTAGATGCTGTAATGAGCTTGCATTATTTTGAAAATTTGTGGCCGCATCTATCCTTCTCCTTATGATAAAAAATGGAAATGGAATTTACCGTTAACACGGTGATGATCGACGCTGGAGCAGCACATACTACGAGTGCTACATAAAATGGAAAGCTGGTTCTTATGTAATAACAAATCAATAAAATTAGTCATCGATTATTTTCCGTAATAGTTTGTTTTCAAAGTCACACTTTTAGCCTACAGTGAGATTGGATGTGAGGGTCACGAACCATTTACCGGGACTGACAATGAGAAAAATAACACATGCATGGATATTCGACCAAGATTGGCCTTTCGTTCTGCACGAGGAACTTTTTCTTTGGGGATAAGTTTCTTAAGTCAGCAGCCAAAACCCTCAAGCTTGCTTAAGCAAACTACTGATTCTGCATTGACATCACGATAAAGCACTTTTAGCCAGTTGGTACATCAGGGTATCTCAGGGTTTTATGAATAGTATCCCAGTTGCTTTTTAGAGGCTTGGTGATGTCATATGAAGTCAAGTGGAAGATTCCGTAGGCATGACTCGGTGATATATGATATACTTAATGTTATTGTACCAAAAACTGTTGTCGCTAGCAATGTGGGTAGCGTAAGCGATAACAGGGCCAACAGAACGTAACTGTAATACGTAACTGTGACACAAGGCTATTTAGGTTGTGGTAAAAAAATAATGACGACAAAAGAAAACAAAAAAGTAAAATTACTAAAAAGAGGGAGTCACTGAACTGGAGTTTCGCGCTTACTGGGCTCCATTAGTTGTTCATATCCTTCGCCGAGTCGGTGTTTAGACTCCAGGCGTCTTACCTGCGAAGGTGAATTCTACAAATCTCGTGATCATCTGCAAGTGGTAAAAAGTACGAGGGCGTGGAACGTCCATAGAAGCGTGATGGTCTAAAAAGGGCACATACACAAAATTGAAATGCGCACTGATTATGGCTGCAAATATAGGCTTTTCGAAAATTTCCTCCTTGCATGATAAAAAACAGGCCTTAACATTCGATTTTTTTTTGCCATGCACGTGTAATCAACATCATTCTGGTAAAACAGACATTTGTTATTGCTTGTTACCTTCTGACAATCAAACTAATTACGTTAAAACCAGAGCACCAACAATACCTCTTGTCATCAACCAACAAGTAAAACAGCTCCTTCATACACCAAAACACTCGAAACATTCGGTTGGTGTACGACTGATACAGATTCATAAAATCCATTGTGGTGTGAAGGCTGAATTCTGAGCCTACTGGGACGCATATACAATAGTTCTTAAAATCACTAAGGGTTAGGCTTACTCAGATTTTAGTATTGACCCCCTTTGCCCATGTCATGTTGGCTTAGGTATTTCAGTTTGTTAAGTATATGGCTATATCGCATACTTTTCTCCTTGTCAGTCCCCGAAAACCTAGTGCTTTAAGCAAGGCTCTCTTGAATGTGTCGACGAACCTTTCTGCCTGACCATTCGATTGTGGTGGTACGGTGGTGAACGAACGTGTGTTATAGCATGTCAAGTGCAGAGCTCGCGGAACTCAGCGGAGGTGAACTGCTAATCTACTGGGGCTTCCCCGCGTGGGTTCGAATTCCATCCCCGTCGCCAAATATGTTATGTTTCGATAACGCTGCGAGCAAACGATAATATGAGCGAACTGTGACAATAGTCTATCCCCAGCTATGTTGCCTGATCCCGACTCTTAGTACAGCGGAATAGTAAGAAGAAGAAACCTTGGACACAACTTTAATGCTCTGAACAGCAGGCGAATGAACGGAAAAGTGTCACTGAATATATATATCCTTAGTCTGACCTTGAAACAATGCCGAAAGTTCGTTAGCACACATAAAGTTACAGAGTTTTTGGGGATATTGATATCCACAAGAGTTTTTAAACAATAACTAGACAAATGAAACTGAGGATCGGTGACCAGAGCAACGGCGCTTTTATTTGGGCACATGAAGTGACGATGAATGACTCGTGAGTGTTCTGAGTTATTGGAGATATGTGCTGCTGAAATTTCGATGGATGTCTTGTTTCTTTGTTGCCTTATTCCATTTTCGAGTGAGTTGTCTCTCGAATTTTTAACAGTTTAACCAGCAAGCTCGATCGCTATAAGTTAGTTGGAGTTTGGGCGGGGTGGCTCAGTGGTTAGAGCGCGAATTTACTGACCGGAGGGTCCGTGCTTCCAACCCGACCTCTGCCTATCGACTTCCCTTATCTAGGCTTGGGTAACCTGGCAATATCCCAGCCCTCGTGCTTCCTTCTGGTGGCATGGCAGTTAGGCACCGAAGGGTGCTACAGCTGAATGTTTTTTTTGATTTTTTAAAAGTTAGTTTGAATACCTCCTGTGAGGAGGTGCCGTCCCGTGATTTACTGAAATTTGACCAGTCCTCCGTGTTTAGAAGCAACATAGAACCTAAGGTATTTTAATAGATTTGCTTCCAAATGCAATCCAGTGATGGTTATAGTAACATTATCCACAACTTTCTTTCAAAAAACGTTGTGATAATTACACAGAATTCCCAAACTACCTGATAATTCAGTTGCATGAAAGGCCGGGATCGCTTGCAAACGCACAATAGTTGATGGATGCGTCTATTTTGTTGACAACATTAACTAAGTAGTCCATAACCTTTGTCTAACTGTGCACACGTAACCTCTTACTCTTGTTTTTGAATGTTTGCTCTACTGTACAGTTCTGGGACGGGTTTTTGGGAAACCTGGAAATAAACGGTATCAAGTCGTTTCCATCAATCTAGATGGTGGACATTTTGTGTTTTACACAAGTGCACGAGCTTTTGCTTGAAGCTGTAGAATCTTAGCAACCGGAAATCAACTTGAGGATGTTGGTTGTAGTAAATAAATCAACTTATTTGAGAGAAATTAACCGTTCAGTTGTAAAGCCCTTTCAGCGCAATACTGCCATGTCACCCGAAGGAAGCTCGAGGGCGCAGCTACTTCCTGGCTGCCCAGGCCCAGACAGGAACGGTTGAGATACTCAGATTAATGTCAAACGGCAAACCTTCCAGTCAGTAGATTTGTGCCTAAACTACCGAACTACCTCGACTACCCCATTTGAAAAATAAGCCAGCTTGGTTAAATGAGTTGCTTCATCGTTTGTCCATACTCAGGAGTGCCTATCTACCAGCAGGATGCTGATCACAAGAGTTCAGAACTTGGAAGAACTCTTTAGTGAAGATATGTTCAGAATACCTATATAGATAAAACAACATGAAGTCATCATAATAAGCCTGCTTGTTGTGGCAAACCAATAAATTCATCGAAAGATAGTGGTGAATACTCTTTGGGGTCGTTGAGAAAATGCAATCAGAATGTGCTTTCCCCGATTTATGATTTTGTCTAAATTAGAGTGCCATAAGGAGTAACCCTTAACTTTTTATTTGGTAAAATGACGTGAAGGTAATTTCAAAAGTTCTCAAACATCGTGGACTCCTCGCACCTTGTCGGACGGCATCTGACTTACCAACCGCCAATTAGATATGCTGTAAAGTGTGATCACAAAGTAGTATCAATGACAGTCCGGTTATCAGTATCTAAGGCATATTCTGATTCACTGTTCGGAGAAGTTAGTACTTCAAAATATACGTGCTAAGCAGGACTTATTTTCACCACCATCAGCGCGCACAATAAAGCCACAAAAGCTCACACAACCGAACCAATCCCTCAACGGAATTACCAGTTACACCCTAGATTAATTTTCTACTTACCCATTCGCGAATTCATTGCTACCGGCTGACAGGAAACTTGGTTCTTTTACACACGTTAATGAGGTACTGAAAACCAGGAAGACCATTCCTGTATCCAGCTTACTCAGAATACAACATGAATCTGGGTGTTGATTAGTTTTAGGGTATCCCCAAATTATTCGGTACGGATGGGGTCAAACAGATTCTGAAATGTGACATTTGTTTGGGTTGATTAATGGTGGACAAAACAACGATGATTGCAGTTGTTTGATAACTCAACGCTTCGATCACCGTGGGTGAGCTCTGTCATTAGCAAAATGATCTGAATCACGAAGGTCAGAAGACACAAGGTGCTGGTGGTTGCGAGATTTTGTAGAATGCTCACTGACATGACTCTCGTTTGAACAACCGTCCTACTGCCCTAGAGAAACCATTCTGGTGAGTCCACACCTAAGGGGAGAAGCAGTGGACTCGAATTCCGCTCTTATTAGGGCTCATCAGCAGTGCATATCCTTGGCCGTGCCGGGTCGACTGGTATCTATCGCTGTGGTCAACCTTGAAAAGGCTGTTCAGTTGGTCAAGAAGCGACAGACTCGTGTGTGTGGGTTGAAGCTGATGTCAGCTAGTCAGGCCATTGGTTGGTATTTTGCAAACCCTAACCATACGATTAACGCAGACAGGTTCTGAGTTGCCGATGCGTCCACACAGCGCTGTTCTGCGTGTCTTGTCAGGCATGTGTGCATTGGTTTAGCTGGCTCAAATAAAACATTGTGGTTTTCCATCAGTGTGTGCAGAACAGTTGTTGGGCCTTTTTCCAAGCTTTGGAATTAGAGATTTTGGAGTGGAAGCCGTGCTTGTCTTTTGTGTTCTGCAACGTGTACTCTCAGTTGCGTGCCCGTCGCTACTTTCTGGATTCTGTTTTGTTTGTGACTACTAAAGCACCTTTTCAGTGAAAGATACTGGAAAGCTGTCCCGTTGCGGCATATCTCTGAAGGCTTGGTCGCTTCAGAACCCTCATCATAACATATCATTTTAGCTTTGTTTATCAGCGGGCTTACAACGGTTTGTTCCACGTCCAAGGGATGTCATGAAAAGTAACAGGATTCTTTGACTCTAAAAAAGGCAGTCCAGAAGACTGAGGGAACGGTCTCCTTTTTCAGGTTCACATCACTGCAGAGTTCTTAGAAAATGTAGCAAGTCAGCTGAAATTTTTTGTTGCACCATCACAACACAGCCAAATACGTAGGGGATGTGGGAACTGATTCATTATCTGTTTTTCTAGATATCCAATAAACTATCTGCCACAACTGATGCGATTTGAAGGCCCATGGCCACTTCACATAGCCTGTTTGAGTGTGAAGTAAGTCGAATGGAGGTAATGCTCGATTCCGACACCATTTTTGTAAGTAACAAGTTCGTGCGGGCGACTCAAGATGCGTCACCATTTAAAACTGGTGAAAGTTTTCCAGGCCTCCAGTGATAGGTACACTGGTGTATGGAGATTACCCAGTGAAACTGGTAAGGTTTTCGTTATTGTGTAAGGTTTCTTGCCTAAGGTTCTTTTTTAACAAAACCGAGAGCATCTCTACTGTTGCTTACCAGGTCATTCTGTACCGACTGATTAATCCGATTTAGGAATTTTGCAATACTGTAGTTCGGTATGATTGTCTAATCCACAAGTAGACTGTCTGAAGCCCCTTCCTTGTGAATGTTTTGTAGGTCATAAAATCCCAACACCTGGTTACTCTTGGGATTTAAGGACAACCGGACAGACTGACAGGGCTTCTCTTTGGTAGTTTGTATATGGGTGTTGATTTGAGGTTTGATTTTATTGGAGGCATATGTTCTTCCGCAGGTTCACGAGGCCCATCTCTGTAATGTTCAAGGGCCTTATTTTCGGAATCTATTTTGTCAACGATGACTGACATTCCATTTAAGGTATTGTCTTTAGGATGTGAATGGATGTTTTTTGAGGGATCAAGTTCACCATATTCTGAAGCGCTTATATTAGATGTCGCTGGTCACCGTGATTGTAAAATTTTAATTCTAGCTTCGTTTTTGAAGAGCTGTTTTGATTTTTGAAATAAAGGTCTGTGATATTAGTGGCTTCCGCAGGAGTTGAAGTTCATTCTTTTCTGGAATAATTAGATCGCGGAATCATTTAATTCCTTTGAATGGGTGACAATGACAATATCGGATGCAACTCGAGTTGATAGACACAGTCAACATTCGTTTGTCTTTTCCTTTGTGACTTCGGTTATTTTTCTCCTAACGAAGCCCACCCATGGTCGTCAAAACGTTAAATTATTAAAAAAAACGTCGGCTATCGCCGGTTTTCCGCCACTACTCAACAGAATATGAATCCTTCGGATTCATTGTGGAAAACCAACTGTCATGGAGCTCTCTTCAAACCGGAAATGGCTGCACTTAATGGGTGGTGGGTTCAGACTTACAACGTTGTGGAAATGTTACAAAACCAGTTCTGTGGGCTCTGGTTGAGGTGACTTGGTTTGAATTTTGTGGCTACTATGACGTTGGAATGTGTCTAGACGCAGGCTAGAAACTTGGTGAACGTACAATGCGGTGCACTACATTTAAAGATGAATCCTTGCCAATGCTCGCAAATAATCCATCTACTTCCCAAAATTGCGTTCATCAAGCCAATGCCAAACTGATTAAAACGGGCGACTTCACCTACCTTGACTTCCCAAAGGATACCAAAGAGCAGTCTGTTGAAATGCAATTACCCTTTATTTCAAAAGTGATGGAAAAGTAAGCGATACATGTACTGGTTTGATGTATTTATCACTTTAGTCGGAAGGGCTACTTCAAGGTGGTCCCAGTCTATATTGGGACGTTAGCACATGAGCAACTCACAGTTGTGGCACGTCGTTTCCGTGACTATGTAAAAGAACCGGAGAATGCATTCATATTTTCCGCAAGCCTGTGTCACTGGGGTAAGTGTTTTACCTTCGGTTTATCCAATTGTTGTGATTTGTCTTAGGTGATATTTACGGATTCAATGCTCAGATTCCGGATGCGCCCACAGTTTTGGATAGCATCAAAGTTTTTGATGAGCGAGCCATAGCGGCAATGCGAGAGCTACGATTTAGACCTTTTGATGAGTTTCTGCTCGATACCAAAGCTAAAGTTTTGGACAACCAAATAATTGCACTCTTACTATTCATGGTTCGACAACTCCTGAACGCAAACCTTCACGCGCTCATCAGCATGGATGAGGAGAAGGTTGTTAACCAAATGCGAAAGTTAGCCAGATTCAAACTTATGGGTCAAGCGTGGTCGTATCCGGATGTAACACCTGCTGATAGTTGTATATCTTACGTGTCAGCTACAGTTGAACTGGATGAGGAAAAGTACATCCCAGAGGAGCCACCAGAACCGAATCCTCTGAATAAACTTTGTTAAGTATCGTTTTTTCCATCCGAATATTTTTGCTTCTTTCATAATTCTAGCTTCACACTTGTCATATTTTCTCATAGTTACTTTTTTTAGATTTGAACCTTCTGAGGACAGACGAATTTGTCCTGTATGTCTAATACTAATTTATTTGGGTTCTTATTTTCCTTTCATAACTATTGGGGGGCTTAGGTCAGTGTTCACAGTGAATAGCTTTTAAAAACTTCTTCGTAACTACAATAAAGGCAAATGGCCCAAAAATGGACTTTCATAATTAATTTATTGTATTCGGTTATGCATACATATGCGCATGTGCGCAATTCCTCTGAGATTTTTCAAAAAGCTTTCCAGGACCATCGGCGTTTGCTCTTTAATGGGATCAATTCTCATTATTTGTACCAAAGACATACTGGTGATGACAATCGCCCAAACAGATTAAACAGCATGAAGCAAACTACTGACAAAGAGGTCCTGGTGTACATCAGCTACCTATACATCTCGAGGGGATCCCATTCTTATAAATCCCGGTGGCTTCACAACTGTTGGATCATCCGGAATGTAGATTATTAAACTCATGTTTTTACCTGGCCGTGCCTTTGGGCTTTCTGTAAGAGGCGACCAGAAATGACCATTTATGTGCTGTTCAGTAGGAAACTTCGATAAAGACATCATCCATATGTAATGAAAACAAACTGCCGGTAAGAAACCCAGAGTGAATTTTCGCAGCTCGTATATGGTGTTCTTCTACACGCAATATAGCCGTCGCAAGATACGTAACATTACCAAACGAGCAATCTTTAGAAGTGGCTCTCCTCACTGAACTTCCCGACCATCTACATCCGAATTAGTAGGCAAGCTTTGGACCGGCCGGTTAAGAACTCTTTCTTATCAGTAAAAAGCCACAGGTTTGTGAGGCAGGCCGCATGCAACAAAGCGATAGTAGGTTAGAAATTTTATATCGCCATAGTACTGAGGGAATTGATATCTATTTTGTCTGTGTGTACAGATTTGGACATAGCTATGCTGTATTTTTCAACAAAAAAATCGTCGCGCGAACCGTTGAAGAGCCATCAAAGAATCTCTGGAGCCAGTTATCCAGTAGCATACTAGTACAACCGAACCACCTAGAACAAATTCGCATCACTATACCTCCAATTCTCCGACTCATAACGGTTAGTATCATATTGTTCAGTCCAGTATGTCCTTCGGTGAGGTGCGGCATTTTTTAGTCAGGACATTTTTTGTCGCGCGGAATCGCATGTATCAAAAAGAGTGCAGCTGCTATACTATCATTGTGTATCCCCGTCACTACCTCGAAGTTTGCACGTGGCCACTCTCTGACTCTCTTGAAAACCCAACACCTTGAACCAAGGAGAGATATAAATTCTTGACGGTTTAGTTTCTTTGCAGTCTTCAGTTCGCATAATTTAAATTCGACCTAATCTGAATAGTACGTCCACCTCTCGTTCACATACCATCCATCAGGTCCATCACTGGCGCAGTGGACATCACTCATGGCTTGGTGTGTAATTGTAAGCCCCAAAACGAATTTTATCTTGCAGCTGTGTGTTCAAAGCAGGCTGAGATAATTATGGAATTATTCACCAGAATACACTTTGTGCTGCAGCTCACAGTTGCTTCATATGGAAAAAATGACACTGAACTAGGTATGTCACGTCAGACGGTCCATTTATTTCCAACCTGAGGGATGTTTTGCGTCAGTTTTGGAAATCCAGACATTTGCACAGCGTACGTAAGTAAACTTTCAGAACGTTTCCCGTTTTCAAGGTGCCAGAACTTCTCCTGTTGAGATAGAAACTACTGCATAATCGTTAGGGATGACTTCACTTTGTTAAACCGGCCATCACTAATACTCTACAAAAAAGCTGAAAACCAACACCGTACTTATCCCAATAAAACTCTTTTGTAGAAACGGAAAAACAAGTGACCAACTGCTAGCTTATCAAGATAGCTTAACGACGCTTAATCCAGGATAATGAAGTGCAGTCTGGGTAGTTTGTAGGTAGTGAGGAAATTCCATAGTTCTGATGTGGATTACTTCCTATACCGTCACTAGCTCGGATCGCACTAACACCTAGCGAAATTCGGAACGGCTAATTCCCAGTTAGTAGCTGGGCATTATACAGTTCGGCTACGAGTGGCCGATCAGCAGCCATTTAATTTCGAATGGGATACCATATAACCTACTGACAAATTATGAGCCATTCTCTAGGAAGGGAAAAACTACAATTAGCGATGGCTTTCTGTCTGAGATGGCTTTAGATCGGTTGACAAAAGCTGCTTCTCGGTACGAAGTTGATTGTGACGCTGACCAGCCACTCATAGGCGACTGGCATAATGTTGAGCTACTAGCAGTTAGGGATCTGCTTGAAAAGTCCCTGGAGGTGAGTGATGCACATTGCAGATGGCTGGCAACAAAGATGAAACACTTGTAAAGTGCTTCTCGGCTTTTCAGCACAGACTGACTCCACTTGTATAATGAGTCCGAATAAAAGAAGTGTTGTTACTGACATTGGTTAACGAACGCATCGTGTGGCGTCTCCACACAGAACACGTAAACCTAATCACTGAAGGCATCTAGCTACGGCAACACCCAAATTTTTTTAATATCTTTTAAGCAAGTTCCGCGCTTTTCACCTTAAGGCGGAAGACATAGAAGGGTGTGAAGGAGGTAACAAAGAGTTTAGGTATTGTTGATATGGTCTGCCTTCCAGAATGGGGTCCTTGTGACTCCTCTGCGCTTCGCTGGAGACACTGCAAGAAGTGGCGGCTAATTGATCTCACTGACATTCGTGCTGTCTGATTGAGTACTTGGAGGTGTGGACACTTCAGAATGCCTGTGATTGGCTTGCATCAGGTTGCTCCCTCATCCAATTTATTCTCTTTCTTTCACTTTAAGGCTTCATATATTATTGAATAAATTGTATGGACGTTGCTGTCCCTGGTTTCTGGCAGTTAGCCTGTCCATTTTAGTCTTGACAGCTCATGGGGAATTCTGAGTTATGGATTCGCTATTAAATTTTTCAGAAAGCTAATTTGTCAAACGGCGGAGTGCCAACTTAGAGACGTGATTTCTCCACAGTGTGAACTGTCGACGGCGATGAGCATCATGTATTCATATACTTGACCCAAAAAGGCGATACTAATGGAAAGGTGATGCATTTATGCGGCGTGCATAAAATACAAATACTACAAGCATAAAAAGTAAACGAATGATGCAAAGTTCAAAAACGCCATGTACGTGGCAGACAAATAAGATGTGAGAAAAAAGAAAATGCGTTTGGATTGGGACAGTTTCCACTCAATGGCTTACACGTCATAACAAAGGAGATGAAAGCGTGAGGCGTCTAGAACCACAGGCCGTGTATCCTTACACGGATGCCAGACTGAAAAGATTGCGATGAGGTGGTGCGTGGCACTTTTCATGTTGTCTTTAAATAAAGAACCTGATTTCCTATTGTTCACAGTTTGATGATTCAAACGTCTCATGCAGGAGTACTGTCGGACAAACATCCGCTCAGTCGTGAAAGTATGTTCTGGAAAGTGTCTTCCGGATTCGGTGATATTTGGACCTGAAAGAATGACATGGAAGGTTAGGAAACCAACCTATCTGTATTAGAACCACTCTCTAGCGTTGTGTAGCCCTTTTATTTGGCTTTGCACTAAAAACGAAACAAAAGAATTTCAAAATCCCAATTCTGACTATGCAGGGATGCTACGGATGATTTCCAGCAAGAGGGCCATACACCATAGGCCAGCTGTCTCATAGTTTTGTTCACAACTTTTGAGTGAGATGTGCAAAGTATATGAGAAAACATTGACGTACAAAGTCAATTCTAACGCTCTTATGATTCCGATGAAACGTGAAATTACGGAGACTTTAAAAGCACACTGGACTACTGGATATCTATATATTTTGCATTTATTAGCTTCCGACTTTTGGAACGCTGTCGCAGGTCATACCAATTTACTGGCTCACTTCCATTCCAAGTCATCCTTGAACCCGAACGTTATCGTATCTTTCAAAAACAACACTATCGGTAAAGTCAGTGATTCATCCTGACCCGCCAATTTCAAGACCAAACTACGTTGTTTATAGCAACGCGGAGCTAAAACATGGAGTATACCGGAGTCCTGTCGAAACCTCAGGAGTTGTTATGTGTGTTCGCCGGCTGAAATTATGCGCCGGAGCCAACTGCTCGTGACTGTTTGATCAATGAAGGGGTATCTTCACCCCCAACGAGCCAATGGATCTGGACTCGAGTGAATGGTTATCTTACCTTCAAGACTTTCACTTTGTCTGGCGGTTGTTGGAAGTCCAAAGCGATAGATGTGTTTTGTTCACGTTCATCTGTCTGTGCATCGTTGGGTCCTTCTGAATCCTGAGGAAGTTCTTCTGGTCTACTCAGCATCAAAACCATTCCAGAAGAGAGCTACGGAGGTAATGGACAGGAAACAGTTTAGCAAAGCATCTAATATCACTTCCTTGTTTACCGCAGGCACTCAACCCAACTACAGAAGAAAACCAGCAAAGTTATGGAAGAATGTGACACGTGGTTTACAGTATCAGCACTATTTCACCAGGTTCAGACACGCCTAAACAAGGTCAGATCAGCATCTAGCTATTCGTTCCCATGGTTGCGCATCTCAAGAAAGTTCAAGAAGTCTCGGACTAGCCGAGGATTCGAGACTCCCTTGAGTTTCATGAGATGCGCAGTGCTGATGGTTATTATTAAAGATGAAACAGCTGTACGGCGCTCCTCAGCTTTCCAGTATTGACTGGCTTTACCTAGAAGACGAAATCTCCATTGAAAATTAACAAACCACCTCAGACTAGCAACAATATACCGTAACTGTTTCCAACAAGAGCTAACGAAAAGTCCGACTTCAAAAAATTAATGTTTTGAGTCCTTTACTCGTACAAATCTAACATTTGCGTGTCGGGTAAAGCAATTGCACCATGAGAATTTCGTTAGGACTGTGAGCGTCAATTCGCTGGATGCATGGTTTTAACGGCACTACACTTGTTTTGTGAACGTAAATGACTAAGACTTAGTCAGATCCTTGTCCATAGACGGAGAAAAGACAACCGAACTTATCATACGTCAACGGAAATGGATACTACGGAGAATTTTCTGCTTGTGATGATACCTCTGAAAATAACCTTGCTCGGCTTGTGGAAGACGCGGATAGCAGGTATCGTCAAGCGTTATTTGTCAAAATAAAAGAGCATATATAGAGTCGGATAGCGACGGAAAAACCGAAAAGGTTTAAAATTCAGTTACCTCACTTTCAACCGTGTGTCCCTCCTTTGTTGTAAAGGGAAGTTCGTCAACCACGAGCCCCTTGAGAGAACTGCCGTTTTCATAGAAATGTTTCCATAAGAACGGTTTCACAGAACCCTAAAAGGGAAACACTATCAGTGAACAGCTCCACTGTTTCTTTCGCCACTGTCCACTGTTCCGTCACTGAACTGGCCGGTGCAAATTTCAGGAAAAATGTATCATACAGACGAATAAGCTGTTTACACACAGTAGTCTTGTACATAAATCCCCCTGTAATTTGCGACACCAAACGGTCGTTGTTTCGTTTCAATTAATACGGATTTAAACACGGATGTAGTGAACACGGCCAGATTTAAAAAAGTGGGACCAGGAGACTAAGTCAAAAATGTGTATGAATTTTTAGTACATTGAGTAAGAAAAGTGCGTTAGAACCAGGGCAACCTGAAGGGACCCATAAACCTCTCGGTTTTGGAGGTAGAGAGAAGACGTCTCACAACAGGGGTTAACGCTATCCAGACTTTTCTCGGGATGTGGATAGATGAAACGGCTTTTAACACTCATGCTGGAATTGCAAGCAGAGCCTCCGTGACAGTTTAAGGGTTCAGTGTTGGATTGGTCGGGTTCGATTAGACGGCGGTTTGCAGATCATCCAAAACAACTGTCTAGTGTTCACAGCGTGATTGCCATCTGTTGGGTACCACACTGTGGATCACATCAGGAGATTATGCTTAGATGCTGAGCCAAAAGAATCTTCCCAGAATCCTAAAAGCCACCCTCTTATCAACCTGAAAATAACAAAAAACGGGCCACAACAGTAGTTAAGGCGATTTCAATCATTTGGAGACTGTCGCCTGCGTAAAAAGCATACAAGAAATCTTCAAATTTTGAGAGTTGGTTTGGTAAGCTAAAGTTCTGTCAATAGAACGATACAAACGGATCCCAAAGGGATAAGGCAAGCAAGGGCTTCTTTTCTGGTTGGAATGTGAAGGAACAAATGACCTCTTGCACGTTAGTTTAGAGCTAGTGATAACAGAAACAAACATACACAATATGACAGAAGTGATAGTCCATAGTTACACCTTTGTTTGTTGACGTTCCAGCACGTTTGACGTGCACTCTGGGATAGTGTTCTTTCTCACATACAGGCTATTCCCGCAAATCCGGAAACTTCGTGTGATAAAGCTTGATATTTTTCTGAACTAACACGTGAACTATCCCGAATCACATCCACTCGACACGAATGTTGCTTGCTAGATGTCAAATCGTTGACACGAACGCTATCAGATACAAGTCGAGACCTGGTGACATGAAACGTGTTTAGTGATCGACAGTCAGTTCGTTCGAATAACTGCCTTTTTATCATTTTTGCCCTTTTTTGATCTGAGTTGTTTTCGAGGACGTGTTCTCAGGTTACCTGTTTTGCCATGTGTCCTTCTTCTGAGGAGAACAATCGCAACGATACGTAGACAGATGCAGTTTGGAAAGGCCATCGGGATACTGCAAGGTACCACAGGACTGAATTAACATCCGCTCTCTGACCAAATACGGCGAAAGGCATGTCAATGCGAAACCGTTAAGCGCAGCGACTCACATTTAGGTTGTGCCAGTTTTTATGGGTTCCATGGTTGAATAACCGGTTACCAAGGGAGAGTCGTTAATTGGGAAGTGTAAGCTGATAAAAAGTGTTGTGCCTCACACATTAACTGGTCAATAAGCCACACATAAACAGTGCAAACGATCGAATCCGGACATTTATCTGCCGAATACCAATCGGGTCATGAGTGTCCTAATTACTTACCGCAAGGTCCGCGGTTCGAACCCCTCTGCACCCCGACTACTCCTGTTTAGGCTTGGGCGACCTGGTAGTATCTCAGTTCTTGTGCTTCTTTGGGTTTGCATGGCAGTTATGCACAAAAAGGGTGTTGCATCTGAGCGATTATTTTTTTCCACGAATTACTTAGAAGTTAGGTGTGGTCAGTCCTGGGGATGTGATCTACCACGCGTTTCGTCCTGACTGGCACTCATCAGCTGGATTCAACATCTGACGTTCGGGTTCAAAGTTTGCACTCACCATTAGGGTCACGCGGCTCCCGATCTCTGGCAGAAATGATTGAAGTGGTTGATTTTAATTAGCCGATATGACCTGATTAATTGTTGATGTTCAGACGGCTGCTCCTAATTTTCCAATTTTCCCGCAGGTGACTGACCATATTTACTCTTTTCAGGATACAAGAAGTCAGGGTCAGGGTTTGGTAATAGCCAACTCTGACAATCAGCGAAAAATACCGTCTAGTATTGAGAACGGCGAGCGAAACTGTGGCAGCTATAACAATTTTACGGCAAGTGCGCGGTCTTTACGGCTGATGATGATAGTCATAGCTAGGATCGGCAGCGAATGAGGGCTTGATGTACGAAATGCCGAAATTGATGATAATGATCCACCGTTAGCCATCATGGTGCACTTACATAGTTCAGTGTTTTTACGTCTGCATTGGATGAAATCATTGACTGTGCTAAAGTACAAAGCAGTTCGGTCCAAACATACATCATGTACCAGAACATCGTTACGATACTTACTGATTCACATTCGATCACCTTATAAGGGCAATAGTTGTAGCCAAAATGTTCTGCCAACTTCCGGGCCTGTGTTGTTTTCCCGCTTCGTGGATCACCTGAAGAAGCAAAGATCGATGGAAGCCGATGTTTGAAGACAACTTTGGATTTTCATGAAATCTCTTTTATGCTGACCCCTTAGTGCGGCAACGGCCGTTCTTAGTCGATTCAGTGGCAAAACACATTGCTTTAAGTGAAGATAATCTCATTGCTGAAGGTAGGGTGTAGTCAACTTGCTGTATTACAGCCTCGACCCCACAATACACGGACGTGAGCGAATTACGGCCACCAGCCGGGGTGAACAAGCTTCAAAAGCGTCAATACAAATGCAGTTAATGTTTGGAAGACCATCCATCAATCAACATCGTATGTACCGCCAATCGCAATGCGGCCACCTTGGCTGTCTGCTGGTGTAAGTGAACAAAAGCAACCAGACTGAAGAGTTTCTTACTCAAGAGGATGAGTGTAGTTTGTGTGATGTGGGACACTCACAAAGCGTTCGTATACATAAAATTCCCGGCTTGTTAGCTTAGTTAACTACACTTGTATTTCTATGTTCTAAATCTGAACTTCATTCTTATCAGCCAATAGATAAATTAATGGGAAGCAATCAAGAATAAAGTTCTTTCTTGACGATGCACTGCCTAGAACAAGGTAACGATAAGAAGGATTGGGAGTAAAATTTAAAAAACTAAGGCAGTATTCGACGCCGTCATTCGGATTCCAAATGTGACTTAAGTTCCAAAGTTCAACAAGAGTGGTCCTGCTTTTCAACTCAAGGCTCGACAAATGTCTAAAATAGTAGACAACTGCAAACAACTGTAAGGTTGAAGGCCGACTAAGGAATCACCTGGCATACAGCAAGGATAGCTCTGTTAAAGTTGATGATGTGAAAATACGTACCTGGAAGTCAAAGCCAATATCATCCCCGGAGGACTTTTTAATACTCTGAATGGGGATTCTCTCCAAAAATCTTAGTTCGTGAGATGCGAGGGGGAAACGGTTCCCGAGTCAATTTCTGCCGAATAATTTGTTATTGTTATGTACTTAGCATATCACTGCCAGTAGTGATGATGGGTACACGTTGCAGGTCCAGAACCCGTTTTAATGCAGCATAAAGCTTTTTGCTTGGTCACTGTGACGTATAAGTAAGGTAGGCAGCCGATGAGTGGGTGCGAAATGGACTGTCTTCCGGACAAACCTCTCCAGAGTTTCTTCAATCCGGTAGTGACCAAAACGCAAATTCTGTAATATTACTTATGTCGAAAATGCTGTCGAATCCAACATTTATTTTCGGATGTCGCTGTTAAGTTATCCGATCTCAAGTATTAAAAAGAAAAGTTCGGTTCAAAATCTATGGCACTATGTCCAGTCGAGTAAGCGGAAGTGTAAGACAAACCCCAAGTGTCACCGTTCGTGCGGAAAACAAGCACGCAAGTCTGGCACAGCACAGCGTCACAGTACGAACAATGCGTGCGGAATGGTGGCTCGATAGTGTAAACTGCCGATCGTCCTATCTATGATCATTCTTATGATTGGTGGCGCGACCACCCGGGTGCCATCGAACGGGAAGTTAGGACTGGTTGATCAGACTGAGGATGAACACGGATGGGTGACCGGGGGCATTGACACACACATGCAAGCATTCCGGTGTTGGGCGGGACGGCCAGTGTGACAAGGTCAGTGACGGGTACATAGGTCGTGACAATTACTACATATCAAGTGGAAATTGATAAACACAGAAACACTAGGTAAATGAACTGGGGGAGTCAGCATGCCATCATACTAGACTCAATATTTGCGCATCTACAATGTTGTTTACAAACTAACAGAAAAGATCTATTCGAACCCTTGACTTACCGACGACAAAGATCACAACAGGTTCCGATTGATGGTCTCCGCCTATGGGGCAAACAGGATACAAAATTAAAGGTGGGAACATATTTTACACAAGTGATATTCAGTGGAAGCACCTCCCTTCAAGTAAATGAGTGGGGTTGTTAGTTTGATAAAGCATACCCCGACCTGTAGTATGGGATCGGTTGATGTTTTTCTCCGCAGGCGGATCATCAAATACGTTGTCCGATCACCACTCCATGTGGTTCAGAGATTACTGGCAGAAAATGAGAGAGCTGGCATGAGTAGATGTACGTAGTTAAGCAGGAGTACGAAGAGTTCCGGGATTTCGAGCGATATAACCCTAGTGTGTGAAGCTCTCCTGGCTTATTTGTTTTTCTCAATATCACCCTTACAACCTCGACCGTTCAGATTTTCAGCACAGCATCCAAACAAAACTTTTTACATGGTGTGCATGAAACTGCCAAATTATCAGCTTACGTGATGACAGAGCGTGAAACATTATTGAGGCCGTTTCACTGCCCAAATGAATAACGTCCTTGGGTCCGATACCCAGGTATCCAATCAGTGATGCTTTAAGGCCACGGATGCGGTATTCACTGGTTACCACTTACTGATGATTTATGCTGTCGAGAGGGTGAAATTCTACGTCATTCGAGGCAGCTGGTGGATAGCATAAAAATCCTCGCTATGTGTGTATATGGAGAGAACAGCCACATCTACATGACTGCTGGAATGTGCCACAAATCCACTTCAACAAAATGTATCTGACTGAAATTTTCCTTGGACAATTTCCTACCCAGAGCTTCTGGGTATGGTTCAAGAGAAACCAAGTGTTTATCTATAATGCATAGTAACGCTGACTGATGGCCGTTCATAATCTGATAACAGTTACCTCAAATAAAAAATATGTTCTTCAGCCTGGATTTGAGGGTCGGTAAGTGGTCTGAGCGGAAACACACAGGTGAGGGGAGTCCTATGTCTGGCAAGAAGATGATGACAGACTCAAACAAACAGATTATACCTTATAGAATCACGAAGGGGAGAAACCGATGTTCACTTATGATGAAGACTAGAATCTGGATGTTCCAGGTGGCTCGTTCTGTTGTTGACATCGCATAAGAAAGGAAGGCATCAGGGCTTTAAAAATAGAAATACTTCGTGGCTTAGGATGCCATTGCTGTTATGGATAACCACTATTTGGTTAAGCCAGACGGAAACTCATGATCGATCCCTACATAAGGATTCTTACCTCTTTGCCTTCTTCTGTGAAGAGCAAATAGGAAAACTGATGCCTCGATCCGCACTATTTAGTCAACACGACCGTGGTTTTACTCCTATATATTTGGTTACTAGAATGGTCTGCAAACAAATAGGGGTGCTCAAAAGTGTGTAACACAAAATGACAAATTCTTCGTATAGCCGAAAAGGCCTAACCGATAATGTGAATGAACTGAAGATAGGGAACGCGAATGGGTGTTGGACGAAGCGTGTGAAGAATTGAATAAATATGCGAAGTCGCTCTTAGTGAAGAGTTATGGGGAATTTCGCACACCGTGAAGTACGCTAATCATTGTGCTGATCTTAACAGTTTTTCGCTTCTTTTCTGTAGGCAATATATGTTATTAGTTAAAACACTCAGTGAACAGCCGTCTTGGAGTATATGTATCGAAACACCGGACGTTCTAATTTGTGCGAGAGACAAACGGGAACGAGTGGCCTCAGTAGCGCTTCGCACAATACACAATAAATCTGAGAGACTGAAGAGAATAGGCACTCTTATGAAACCAAGACGTCAGTCATTCCACTTGAGGAGAAATTAGTTACGTGTACTTCCCATAGGTTTCCAAACTTCATCACACAAACCACCGCAAAAGACAACTCCAATGTTTTTGGAAAGACGATAAATTATGGAACCTGTTGAATCCATTGGGACATCAGCATTCTTCATGCCAGCCTTGTGTGGCCCCTATTCTGTTCTTGAGGCGAAAAACTACCATACTACTCACAGTCATAAAGATGGCATAGAGATGGAGCGTTCATTGTCTGTGTGTACTACCGGATACCCTTTCGGTGAAGGTCAATGAAAAGTGCAGTTCTACCTTATCTAAACTAAAACAAAACAAATGCAAGTTGCTCTGAATTTAGCCTTATTAAGCTCACTGCTTATCAGGATTAAAACTGGAATTTTCTCCTCTACGAATACGGCTCCAGATCGGACGTCAATTCGCCCGGCCCCGTTTAATGAAACAAACTGATGAAAAACAAAGATTAGTGCACGCATGTTGGCGAGTAATTTTCTAGTATCTATCTCAGCCATTGCGCTCACTTGGTAGACAGTTCGCCCTCCGAATGATGCTTGTTCGATTTAGCTGAAAACTTTATAGGTGTGCGAGGGGATAAAATCAGACTGTTTTCGAAAAACCATGACAACAGGGTGTATCCAAAAACACTGACACTAAGATACAGGCAACAACAGATGCGTAAACGCATTCCAACGAATTCCAACTTACCGACTCCATTTGGATACTGAAATAAGAGGAGCATTCAAAATATCAGTGAACTCATTGACTAAGCTAGACGATCGACCCAGTAAATGGTTCTCTATATTTATACCAGTATATGAGGAAAGGAGTAAACGAAATGCCGGATCGATCAGGTAAAACGAAATGGTTTCTGTGAAGTGAGCAATAAATAGCACAAGTATTCTGATATATGTATGTTCTGATATGTATTGTTCTTAAGATTCTCCCTCAAGGTGCATTCGTATAAGTGGTAATATCAGCCCTGTTGTGTCCTCTGGATAAAATGCAGAAAGAAGTACAATCTGAGGGGAAACTTGTGTCGTTAATTAGAAGCGCAGCTGTACGCACCGGTTCGTCACAGTGTTACCTCACAATGCCACTCTTGCAGCACAATGATGCCACAATCCCATTAACCCGTACCCCGGGTAGACAAGGGTGCCAAATGATCCTGATTTTGACTGAAGTAGGCTGGTAATGTGTATTACAAGATAGTATGCGACTGCACCACTCCAAGTGAAGACCAGAGAGTTAACAGTTCATGTGCCGGATAACTCAAAAGGACGTCGGAAATGCTCGCATCACCTATATTTTGCACAACCTAAGTAATAAAGGATAAAAATAATCGTCCAGCTGGAACATCCGGTGCCTAATTGTCATGCCAACCAGAGGAAGCATGAGAGCTGAGATTCTGCCTGGTTGTCCTAGCCTAAACAGGAGAATTCGAGATGGCGCGAACTGCGCACGGATGTTGAATAGGATTGAAACAAGATGCGAGGGATAAATCGAACTGCGGTAATGTTACCAAAGCTCATCTGACATGGAAACAATGGTCTGATTTGGGAAGAAAATTGAGTTTGCGGTCAGCATGCGACGACCCTAAATCCAAAATGATGTATAATATTCAGTATATTTGAAACGCTATTGGCGCTGAAGAGAACCCAGCGAGAATCAAACTTCACGTTCATTGTAATCGAATTAGTCCGCATTTGCCTAATGATGGAGGCTTTTTTAAAATAGTGGAACAACAGTGATGTGAAGTTAATATATTTGTTCAAAAATACATGCACAGCGAATCATTTCATAAATAGTTTGTTATTTCGCTGAGAATTCCCTACAGGAAGACGCCACGTGGAAATAAAGCTGTGACTTTGAGACCCAGATGGCGGTTAGGTTTGTGCGTAAAGAGGGTACCATTCTCTAAAATTTGGAACACAGGTAAGTTAAACCCTTATGCCTGTGGAGACAAATCCCCTCCAAAAGAACAGGTTTTCGGCGTGATGTTCGCAGGTAAACAATCCTTGTGGTGGGGTCATTATCTACTAGACAGGCAAGAGGGAGAAAATAGACAAATATAAAAATGATCCGCATGAGACATATTCATTAGGAATTGTGGTGAAGGCCTTGTCATCTTCAAAAGAATCTGGTGAACCACTGAGACTAAACTCGTCTCCTCAAAGAAGATGTCGCAGCAGCGGATACACGGGTATGAAAAATTATGCGGTACTACGAGTGTTGGCTCTTGGTAAAGGAAAATACGGTGCGGGACCACAGTAATTCAGCACCTTCAGCAATGAATTAAACACTTCGACTGAGATCACAGCGACAAGCAACGAAGCTTTGGATTTATTCGTCTATGATAGGTTTTCCTCAAGCTTACGAGAGTAACTGAAAGGTTTCGAACGCCCCGATCGCGTGAGTTAAAGTACAAAACTATGATGGGTTCGCCTTAGCTCGTGAAACCATAAGTAATATGATGTTGACGGTATTCAAGTAACCGGTCGGACAAGTGTATTGGCAACTGAAAATAGTAACCGCCTTCGTAACCCTGATAGCATTCTGTAGAGTAGTGGCTAAGATGTATGAAGAAGTGCCAGTTTGTAGCCTTTTTCATGTACATGTCTATGCCGCTTTCATCTGCATTTTTCACACATAGAGACGTTCGTAGTGAGGTGCTCCAGCCTAAACCCGGGAGAGTTTGCAGGCCTGCGGAACCAGAGAACCCCTACGATTTTTGTGAACGTTTATTCCTTTCTTTAGCCATGAACCAGCACGTTGTTCAATCATTTACCAGGGTTCGTAAACCTAACCAGACGGTTCATTGGCACTGAAGAGTACTTTTAGGTAGATGATAATGTATCATCCGGATTTCAAGCTCCGGAAGGTTGGAGTTAGTCGTTTAGCTTCCTCACTAAGGGACTGGGAGACCAAGGCTATGAGTATCGTGCTCACCTTAACTTCTTCACTCGAAGGTTGTAGTTCGTGTGTAGGTACTACAGTAGCAGAATTATTGTTCTGACATTCTTTCTAAAGGGTAAAGAAGGGCAAATAGTAAAAGCCGTCTGAATGATTGGTTACCTTGCCAAGGAAATATTCTACAACCGTTACCACATCATTTAAGACCAATTCTTGGTCCCGATCGGCAGGGATCTACAAAGAAGATTTACAAATTTTTCTGTTTGCCACTTGCTTACCGTAACCAGAGTGCTGCGCTCATCATAGTGACGGATAACTGGAAGCGTGCAATGTTTAAAGAAGAGGATTCTGTGCAATGCTACGGCCTCCTCGTCCTCTGTCCTGGACAACCTGGTGTAGCGCTTCAATAAACGTTTCTGCAATGTGTTCTCTTCGCAGTCAAGTAATACAGCCAGGTCTGCGCCACCAATCTAGAACGAAATAGGCCGCAAGAAGCACACTCAGTTTGCCTAAAAAATAGAGATGTATCAGACCATCTACACTTGCACAAGAGTTTGCAACCGATGAAGATAATCAGAAGTACAGTGCTTTTTACATAGAAAACGAACCCGACACTGTGGTGAGAAATCTGCCTAATCAGGTGAGTGGTACGGATAGAATTCCCAATATAAACACTGAGGCCTATTCATGTCAGTTATCCAGTAATATTCAACAAAACTTTAGATGAATGCAGTGGAGGTCTAGCAAGGGTGGATTTATGTAAAATATACCCAACGACTAACTCACTGGGTCATCCGCGCTTTTCACGTAGTTCTACTACTGATGGATGAAACAGAACACTTGCTGCCAACAGATTGTGTGCCATGAACAAAAAACAGAATTTGTTCTGTCATAGCCCGCCAGTTTGTTGATTCATTCATGTTGTCGCATGAAATTTAGGGGCAGTTGTAATTGACCTCCTAGTGTCAAGTACACTTGCCGATTGTGATTCTGGGTCTATCTGGACGCGTGGTGACAGCATCTGTGAAAAAGTGTGATCTTAAACTACATGATTCTGATAATCGTTTAGGATAATTTAGTGTTGCCATCTCGTGGCCTCCAACCACTTTACTGAATAGAGCAGATACCAAGACTATTGACAGTCCAACGAAATATCGAACGCAGCGTAAGCGAGATCGCGCGAGTGGTGGCACATTTATTCTATTCACAGTGTGTGACAATCTTTTAATTGTGGGTATGTATTACCAGTAATCTTCAGTAGACACTTCAGTGCAGGATGAATTTTTTTCACAAGTATTTTGATGGCCATTCGTTATCAGCTTACGCCAAAATCACGTTTTCCTATGGCTGGACTATTAATTATTTCACTACGTCCAAATGGAAATCATGCTTGCATGAAAAGTGTCTTCTGAACATATCTGAGGTGCCCGAATGATTTGTGAGATTTTCGATGATAAATTGATGGAAAATAATGAGAATGTAAATGAGTGAGAGGTAGCACCTGTTGAGGTGTCTAACTATTCCGAAACGAAAAAATAATTCGCTGTTTCCCACAGGTGTTCAAATAGGTCGAGTTGTTTGGTGATTGTTTCAGTTAAAGTGAAAACGTGTACCATATGATTTTTGGCTCTGATCTACAAACATCCTCCTCGGTAGAGTGCCTCACGCGACAGCTACAACCAGCGGGGCTTGTGGATTTCTCGCAGAAAAAGGCATTTTTACGCTGATTGCAAGTCAACTAGTGGAGGGGTTGAACGACAGTGATCGTACACACACCAATCGAGTAGCTTACAGAGTTTACTAAACTTGGCCAAAAGGTTACAAATAAAACTCACATGCTGATTAAAAATATTCAGCTGTGTTTCATCATTCGGAAATCCTTCGATAACAACAGCCTTGGTGTTTTCAGCAACAGTGTTAAATTCTTGTCTGAGTATGTCAACTTGCACGTTCTTGGCGGGATTAAAGAACGGAATGAGTGTAAATAATTCGGGTAATGGGACTCCAGTTGGTAACAACAATAATGATGATAATCAAAGGACAATAGTCGATAAGCCCTTCCTTGTAACTTCAGTAAGATGAAAAATGTACAAAACTGTGAGCTAAAATCAACTCGCTTACTAACTACGGATCGATTTCATTTCCTGGCTAGAGTGAATCCCCATGGCGATGAGTTTTCTTATAAGTATAATTGTTTGCGTGACAAATGAACACATTCAAATGTGGTGTAGTGTGGTGTTTTGCAATTTTACATTACATTCGGTACAGACTTAACACACCACTCAAACTTCTGTGAACTTGAGAGCATTGCTGACGGAAAATGGAATGGGTTTAACAGCTTCCGAGTAACCGTCACTAAAACCATAGGCCATGACAACACGTTTGCATTATCAAACACTTAATATACTTTGGGATCACGATTTGAGCTCAGCTAGTCAGCGTGGATCAACTAGAAAAGAGTCGACAGCTGGATGTTTCTTGTGTGAAGCGTGCGGTCCTCAGTCCTTCGAGCGAATACCTACCCAGAATGTAAAAAGTAGCGGTTAGGTTATCCACCAGCAAGCGGGAGTGGATGCGGAGGCCGAACGGAATGGATTCTCTCCTTCTCCTCATTGTTCAGATGGCCAGCAAGAAATCTTCGCAGAATTCCAGGCCATCAAGTGTCGTGGGACTCTGCAAGTTTATTGAACACCTCAAAACCTGCTGATCCCATTTTATAGTGGATGTAACGCGGCACTGATTCAAACAGATCTGAATTCGTTAAGTGGGTGAGCCCGTGATGATTGTTTAAAAAATGGCAGTTGCATTACCAACAACTTAGCGACCTGTTTAGTAAGAATCCTACTTTGGTTAGGCTTATCTTTTACTTCACCGGTAGCAAAGTTGGCACACAACATACCAAACCAGCACGCTTATATGTGGTGACGGATAAGCCTTTGGTAGCAAGTAACAACGAAAACAGTACTCCAAAGCGGTGAAAAGTCACTTCGTTGAAAGTTCACGGTAAATCTCTCTGCATCGACACAAGTTACTTCATCAGCTCAACGTTGCACGCAACAAAGCAATAAGTCTTTAAACCATGTTTGTAATAAATGTGGCTTGACCATATGTACAACTAGCGCTTTAAAGTGCTCACAATGCGAGCTCCAGATTTCCATGAAAAATGCTGGCACGTTTCGGAAAGCCCCCCACAGACTGATGATATTAATATGCATCAGCTTTAAAATATCCGCGTGGTATACTTAAAAATATACACACAAGCAGTTCACAATTGGAATGTGGTGCATCTGAAACATTGAGGTTTTAGTTCGAGACAGTGCGAACATAGCGGCTACTTCTGGAAATATCCTTCCTGTCGAGCGAAGCACTCTTCATAGTAGTGATTTGCTTTCATCTTGAAAACACACATCTTAAGCCCTCGCAGGAAGTTCTCCAATGATCTAATGTTATCCCGAATCACAGCTTAGGTTAAAAGTAGTTCAACAGAAAATGGATTATTTATTTGAAGCGAATGATTCTAAGACGTCGTCTAAATTAATATATACTGAATAGCACATGTAAACGCTAGAATTAGAAGCGGAGAACTTGTTGTCCCAATAAAATGCTACTCAGTCGACCTGTCTCGGTGTCAAGGCCAATTCCAGCATGAGATTGACAACAAACGAAATGATACCTGTTACACAACAAACTGATAAACAACAGAAGGATCACGCTCTCCGTAAATGAATTTCATAAACTTACCCAATATTCTGGAATGATACGATCCTGTGAAGTGGACAGAAAACCAACAGGGATCTCCAGCAATAATAAATGGTATTATAGTCAAAATGGGTCTATTCAACTGCCAATCATTTCAGTTGGAGCAGATTGTACTTCACATAAAAGAGTTCGATCTATAGAGGACGAACGCAATGAAGAAAAACTGTCACGTTCCACCCGAGGAAGCTTCTTTAAATCTCACATTGGTACCAATCGCGCACGCAAATGCATGTATGCATCCGTACGATTAAGGGGGTATGTGTAAAAGTAAAAGTTTAATTTTCTTATTCTCAGTCGTACCCAAGAAAACTGGAAAATGCAACAAGTGACTACGTTGGTTGAGATAAAGTATTGTGCGTCTGTTGATATGGTTTCTATCGGCGCCACAGAGTTATCTTGTCCAACTGAGAAGCACTACAGTGCGCCGTAGACCCCTCATGGTCAGTGTTTAAGCGAAGAAAAACCTTATGGACCGTCCAAACAACTGTGAAAATAGATCACCATTCTGTTGTCAACAACTAATCATTGTAAAGTATTCTACAGAATCAGAATGGGCAATGGTTGCTGAGCTACACTATTACAACAAACCCGTTGTCATTTCCCTGTAAAATCCGGCTTCGCCAGCATACGAATCAAATTTCAACACTGAAGTAAAGAACCAAGTTCCAAGACTAATCAGCTGGGGGTGAAGCTGTCTCTTCCAAGGATAAGCGTCCCCACACACCGCACTGAGGATCTGTCAATGCGATCTGCCATCCGGTGAAGCTCTAGGCTCATAGTCTGCTACTTATCAAGTCATCCTCGAGGATGGGTGATTATCAGGCGAGACTTTCTGACTAGTCATATAGTGATATACTGATATTATTGTCTATACTGTTCAACAGTTTGTCAGACAAAGAATCACACCTAAACCAAGTTGACCAGCTGAAGACTGGTTGGAGGACGCTTGGTCGAGTGATAACCGTCAGAAACTGTTACTCGGATGGCCCATCCCTCTACACCCACCTTATGAGTTTCAAAAAAACCGAAAGTGATTGTACGCCCAAGTGACCACAACTTGACAACCTACCTTTGCCATTGGTGGGTCACTACTGTGAACCCGCCGAGCGACAACATCCCAGTCTTTTTGGCTGTCACCTTCAATGTGATCCAGAACACGATTCCGCAGAAATTCAGTCACATTGAAATGCTTTAAACCGGGAAGCTTTTCACAAAGCGCTCGAGCTTGTTCACTTCTCCCAGAGCCGGGACCACCTGGAATGAGAAGAGTTACGTTTTGCTACGGTAGAGAATAGTCGGCGTTCAGTAAGCGCAAGGATAGTTACGGGAAAACTAGAATTGGTACACGGTATAAACAGGAGATCCAGAGATTTAACCGACTAAGCTTGGTAGTCCACCGATAAAATCAGCAAACGTTGATTACCTGGACCATTAAAATAGACCCAGCGCCAGAGTCTTATCAACCTCGGTCCTGTTAAGCCATTATCAGAAAAGGGTGACAATTGCTCTGTAAGACTGCTCTTAGGTCATAATCTGACTGTTGGTACTCTTAAGAATGATAATAATACGAGTGTGGGCGTCAGCAACAAGCAAGTTAGAAAATAGGAAGTTCTCCGTTAAGATTGCGGAGTGTCTGTTAGAGGCATGATAAAATTCCAAGAGATCATTGAGTATCGGTTGGTGGGACTCCATTTTGTTCAGTGGTGGGAAAGCTACATGGTAAAAGATTCATGAGCTACACATAAGAGCAAAACCTTTTGTGGCCCCGTATCAGTTGTCTGGAAAAACTCACTGTAAGTGTTAAAGTAGGGTAGCTGGAAGCTCTACGTCATCAGACGAACGCAGAAAACCTAAACCACCCCAATGGAGACCCCACAAAATCTTGCCAAATGTTACCAGTGACATCTAGTCCAATAGCTTCAACGACAGCACCTTAGTTATCATACTGTGGTCTGAATTGTAGCCTTAGTGGTTAAGGTTGCCTTCTACCCAGCATAACCAAGATTACACAAGTAGCAGCCAATGTCGCCACCTCGGCACTCATGAGGCCAACTTAGGAAACAATCAATGGTAATACACTGTTATCAGGATCACTAAATGATAAAACCTCAAAGACCCGGGACAGTCCCAAATACAATCTGCACAAAGTTTACACAGGCGTGTTCTTTCGCACCTTCACTGATATAGCATGAGGATCTCAACCTGCGGGAACTTCTTGGTACAGCCTCAGAGACCAGGTTGGACACGAAGGCGTTTGACGCACCATCTGCAATTCTTGGGCTCCTAAGGAATGCGGTTACTGTGAGTAAAGCCAAAAAATAGTCAGTGATGTCTTGACTGACATAACCACGAATATCCAGGGGATCCAGCGCCGAATTCGCGATACCTCCTTCAAAAGGCCACATTTGTGCATACTCTCTCAGAGCTTAACTTTCTGATAGGCGACAAAACATACATAAGACATAAAGTGGTGGCAATTTACCCAAAATATTTTGAACACGTGCGTCAGTTGACACATGTTAATGTGTTTAAACGCTTGTAACTCCCAAATGGGGGATTAAAAACTAATGGAATTTCATGGCTTGCATTCTTTCAAAAAGGTGGTTCACCTAGACCATTCTGTCATAAATCGTACCTATACAGGTGTTAGGATAGAAAAAATAGAGGGACGGCATGCATCTACTGACGCATTTCATAATTCTGTCACACCTTAAGGTAAGCCTTAATGTTATTTCAATACTTAACTTTGAAATGAGCTAGAATCACCTGGTTCTTCACTTTATTGCCGCTTCACAACCAACTAGAGTGAGTTGAAGTCACTAGGATCTCTGGTCACTGCTTGAAACCAAGAAACAAGGCAACGTATTAGGGATCTGCGAACGCTGGTGGACAGACAAAGTAGGATTCGATAAACAGAAACCGAGTGTATAGTCTGTGAGAAAAATTAGCAGTGTCATTCATTCCGTTTCATCAGAAATCTACGGTAAAACGGGTCACAAGTGACAGCATGTTCATCGGTTTCCTACAACTAAAAGGAAGTTGACATTTGGTGTGTTATCCCAGGAGAGAAGTACCTGAAATTTAAGGATAGAGTAGTATATGCAACACTTGCTACCCATTATAGAGCTCTAGGTGTCTCCAGCACCGAAATGCCCAACAACACAAACCTGGTGAAATCTGTAATATGAATTACAGCCTTCATCTTCTGAGTAGAATCACCGACTGTCAGTTAACAAGCCACTTTTAGGATACGTTCAAATTTGCCCTAGTACATAGAACAAAGAGCTCGAGGGTCGAGCTTACTGATTAGAAGGTCCGTGGTTCGAAATCAACCTCTGCATCTCGACTGCTTCTGCCTAGACTTGGGCAAACTGGCAGCAGCTGGGTCATCGTGCTTTCTTCGGATAGAATGGCACCTATGCCTCAAAAGGGTGCCACAGCTGAAAAGTAGTTGAAGATACCACAGGCGGCAATAAACTCCAGATAAAAACTGGTCAGTTTGACCGGCTTTACAACCAGTTAAAGAATTATAATCGTCAAACGTGTGTCTTTGAAGCAAAGCGGAAGTACGCCTCACAAACAATTAAGTGAAACGCCGAAATGTTCGCTTGATGTGATGTGTTGTGCAGAATTATATTTCGATGTATACCCCAGGTGGGCATTTTACTTTCATTCTGAGCAGTAGCTTGCCGCTCAACCAACCTTCCAGCTGGACATTTTTCAGGTGAATATACCCCCAACAAAGTCAGTGTATGAATGTGTTGTGAATTTTGAAGGGCTTCCTCTGGATTTATGAAAACATACCTAACAGATGAGTGTGAGAGCAAAGAACTAGAATTATGATACAACCGGGTTATACATATCGCACGCTGTGTGACTGAGTTCTAAAAATATGCTATTCTGGAAAGAATCGAATGATGCATCCTCACCATGCTGTTTTGAGTTTCATAAAACAAAATGAAAATCAAAATAAATCTTGTTTAAACCAGTTGGCTAGGGTCATAATACAATGTTCTTTGTGAGGGTGCCCTTTATGTTGAGGCTTCCTCTCCTTTACGGTGTCCTCAGGACATAAAACCACAGCACAATTAGCGCGAGAAAGCTCCATAGGTCATTTGAGGCTAAAATTGTAAACCGCCATGCAAGTCTACTCTGGGTCAACTGACACATCTCACCTTTTCGCCATATTTAGTTTCTTGTCCTTTTGGTGAACTAGGTAAATGCACGAATGTATGTACCCCAACTGAGTAATGCTCCTTAGAATTGAAGCAAATTTGGCACACTCTCAGACAGCAGTGGACTGTGGAGTTTGTGAGGAAGTATTCTTTGCACAGAGATCACATTTTCTTTAAAAGGATGTTAACGGATAAAAGCAAATGGAAGTTCATGATGTCATTTAAGGTTGAACGAAGCACTTCTGATTGAAAAACTTGTTGTCTCGTTGCTATTTTTGTTTCCCACTCTTCTAATATAAATGCTCTCCCACACCTAGGAACCACAGAGGAATCCACATACATATTATGGAATCTACGGCCACGATTCAACTGACAGTGGCTGCCACTGTCGTAGAAATTTACCCCGAGAAATAGGCATTCAAAATGTTCCGGATATCTTCTGGAAAAAAATCTTTCCGATCCCACCGACTCCACTGAGGCCCCCCAATTTGGAAAACATCATTTCCGTGATCCACGTGAAATATTTCCAAGGAAACTCCCATCAGGCCCAAAGAAGATGAGACAGCACAGCGCCGAACCATTAGCGAAGCCTCCTCAAGCAGGACCATCCCATGAAAGCACGCGGAGCAAACACCAGTGCAAAGGGTCCGTTGAGTAACTCCCTAGAGCTTCGCCTTGGACAAATCGCCAGTTCATGAAAAAACTACTGTGACCGAGACATGGTTACTTTCATAAATCCCAAACTCTGAGATTTTGCTCCCCAGGACGCTGTCTTCTGCTACTGATCGCCCATCACGATGATGATGTGTGTTCATCTATCGCCTAAGGAACCTGTTACGTGAGTTCATTTCTGAGATAAAAGTCACACTAGCCTTGGAGTGCCAAATCAAAATGTAGAAGGATAAGTGGTGGCGGCACACTGACTACCAGTTTATTAATGAAGTGGATAATCCCTTACTCTCTGCTCTTCATTCCTTGCTGCGTAGATTATCATGTGATTGTAGGAGACTTTTGCGTCCTATCTTTGGACACAATCCATACGCCAGATGCGCATTTTAAATCCGGGCTGGGGGTTCTAATCGACAGCTTCCTACAAGTTGAGTGAGCTGACGCATCAACCACACGCGGCATCAAGGATCTAATCTTAGTCAGTCAGCAGCTAATAACTAAATCCACTTGAACAGGTCAAACACGAATTGGTTGAGTTCATTTGCAGGTGTTACGTAGCCTAGGTAGGCAACGTAGGTGCACTGCGATCTCCAGACGGAGCTAGCTAGAAACGATAGGCAAGAGTGTCCATATACCCGTTCACCAGAATTCGCATACATGACGTTTGTGGAAGAAATTGGGCGTGGTTGCGGAAACTTCCAAAGCAAAGAAAGTTCACCCTACCCGCAAAGAAAATTTCTCAATACTTAGAACCAGAAAGTAAGTGATTGCGTAGTAAGCAGCACGAATGTATACAATCCTCAAAGTTTTGCCCGCACCGCTCTTTACAACAGTTGTGTACGATTACCGCAAGGAAAAACTGATCAAGTAAGACCACGAGCTTCTCTAGATGTATATCAACAGGTTGTAGGGAAGGGTACAACACTACACCTTGAGCCAGACCGAACGAATCAGCAGTGAAAGCGAACGATGCAGAAGTGTCGTAAGATTGCCTCATGATGCACCATCACCAGTGAATTCAGCTTAACTTAATGACACTGTGCAAAGGACGTTTTCATTGCAGCCAAACAGTTCTTGAGGTGTGTAGAAGGTTCTTAGGTTACCAACTAGGTGAACCTAAATTCTCAGGCATTCGACTATGTTGACTAGACCGCTCACCTTTCGAAACTTCAGAGATAGGAAATGAGGGCATAGTTTCTAGCACTGATCAATAACTTCCTCTGTGGAAGAACCCAGAAAGCTAGAGTTAGGTAAACCGTAGCAAGATCAATTCCAGTGGAATACGGTGTGTCGCATGGGTCGGTCCCAAATCTTCCGTCACATTTAATGGTCAGTAACGACCCAGTCTTTATATTTATTTCCAAACCCCTATTGTCTGCCGACGACGTGAAAATTTGGGACGCAACCGTGTTCTTCGGACAAACAGCGAAGGAAGGAATGAAGTCGCTTATCGGAGTTTTCAGGTGTTCTCAGTACACCACCGTAGAACTTATGATTGCTGTATGGAAAACAAAGTTTTACGATGTTACTAAGAAAGATACCTCAATGTACCTACACAGGTGAGCCCAAGCTATTCAAATCAACATGCAAAGGCTTCCATCATAAAGAATTACCATCTTGGGCTACGCCGTCAAATATTCGGAAGATTTGCACTTGCAGAATTTTCTTAGTTCTAACTGCACATGTTCGTCAACACAGCAAGTAGACCATCCAAGCTAGGCGCGCCTAGCCAAATTGATATTAAACGAACTCAACCTGATCTAAAGGCCAACGACCAGACTGGCAAGGGTTATTAGAGACCTAGGGCGAACTGAGATACTACAATCCCTTGAGATATTTCGGCGACTCCCGGCAACCCAACTTTTATCTACTGGAGCCTGAATGGGCAAATTTACCCTTGCCACAGCATTCCACAACTTTCGAACAACACTCATTTCGAAGGTTGCAGCAGGGAGCCAACCCATCAAGTCATCAGAGTGGACTGCTGGATAAACGTCTTGTTATCGCAGTTATGTCCAACTTTGAATTCCCTTTCTTTCTTGTTAGTTAGTCCTCATCTATGGACCGCTTTCGGCGACCAATCTGACCCTTGCCTTGGACATTTGAATCACCATATACTACAAAGCACTAAAGTACGAAGCAATATTGTTTCTGTGGAGCCCTTCACTTGCTTTTACGAAGCTTTTGCGGCAATCCTGCGGGTACTTGTATGCTTCTACCCCAGCCTTTTACCACCGCAATACCTGGTAAAGTGTATAGAGAACAGAACAAAAGCAAAAA
>SJOL01004141.1:0-23476 GCA_004794785.1 Opisthorchis felineus | reverse complement strand
CATATATATACATATATATATATATATATATATGCATACGATGACTGGATTTCAATAGTGATAGGAAGTAGAAATTCATAGTAAGCTTGTCCACTATTAATTCAAAATGGAACGGATATAAGAGTAGGCTCAATGTGTTTTCGACAATAAGTGCTGCTAGCAAAGATTCATACACTGATCAATGTCACGTTTCTCTAAGTAGCTTTTAGAGCAAAATATGCTGGTGTTGCTTCAACAACCACAGTATAAAGTTCATCGGCATGACGTGGTAAACAGTGCATCTTCCGAACTTACGTGAGCTTTGAATTCTTCATACTGCTGCTGCGTACGTGGAAATCCATCAATGATGAAGCCGGATGCATCGGCGTGCTGGTTCAAATGCCAGATGAGTGACTCGATCACCATTTCCTAGGAAAACAGAAGAGCCGACTGTTTCAGTCCGCATGCGTCGAAGACAAACCTGGGGAAGTAATTCACCTGCATTAATTTGTTCCACCGACTTGGTCCATTTTGACCCTTTGCGCTCGACTTCCAGTTTAGCTCGACAACGTAACAACTGTCCCATAGAAATATGGACAAAAGTCGGGTAGTGGTTAATTAGTCCTTGAGAATAATTCGATTTATTCACACCGGGACCACACACAACGCAGATGATCGACGCATTTGGCCGTATTCGCACTTTTAACGAGTCTATTCCGGGCAAGGGCACGTAGTCTGACATGGAATTCAAGGCTGAAGAATTCGCATGAGCAGTTAGAATCGTCATACCTCTTTTTGTGACTACTGGAGGTGGTGGACTAGTTCGGTTTTCGAGGAACAAATCCCATCTAACTTCGGTCACTCCCTTACGCTTGACTTTCTCAAGGCATTCTTGCAGGTAGTTCAAATGGTCCGTAGGTCGATGATACATCAACCCAGTCATGAGACACTAGAAGAGGAAAGTGAGTCACATGATCAATTATTGATTTAAAGGGACAAGTTAGTGGTGAATGAAGGAAAGTTACGAAGTCATGTGAAAAGAAGGCAAATTCAGTGAGAAAATGACACCTAATCATACGGAGTTCATGGGCCTTTAAGTGGAAATTAACAGTACTCGCACAAGGATAACCTGAAAATTTAAAAACAATCGACAAACTTCGTGGAAAACATTGGTTTCATCTTACTTTTACACATAAAAAGGACCAACAGATCAGCAGAAAGCAAAATCTTGGATCTTACCACCGAATCGCCCTTCATTATCTAAAGAGTATGACAAAAACATTTCGGGAAGCATACAGCTTAGTCAGGCCATCTGAATTCTTCTGGAAGCGTTAGATTGCGTATGGGCTCGCTGCAACAGCACCTGTGTGGTAAGTATTGTAGAGCCACGAAAAATAAGCAAAAGATTGTCCGTTTCAGGTTCACTTTACCACATTGTGTTGTTATCTTACATCCAGGTGAAAGCCTCTGATCTATTTACACTATACGTTAGCCCCACACTCTCACAGTATGTAGAAATTTGATGGACCAACCAGGCACCCAGACTACTGAGCTTCATTAGATGCAGTGAGTGCCCAGGTGGGGTTGCGCTGATTAAGCTGTTTTGGGCTGATGACACCCATATTCGAGTCCGCAACCGTGCCCCACTTACTGATGACCAACATTCGTAGGAAAATTGAGCTACACCTGAGCTAGTAAACACTAAGCGCAAGACATGTATAGCTGTTTTTATTGGAGTAAGTTCTTTGTCCACAAGTTCACCTCATAGTACGAATTAACCCGCACTGACTCCAATCAGATAACTAGTAAGTAGGTCAAGAGAACCTTTCCAGAAACAAAATCGGATTTGTGACATGCATGACTATGCTATTCTGCCACTGCTTTGAACAGCTGATGTGATGTACTATCTTAATGGTGATCCTGGTGGCTGCATTGAATCAGTATGAAATACACACTAGAATCCCCTCAATAAGAACTCAGACTAAAGGAGAAAAGTGTCCATATTATCCATGATACTAACATCCCATTAGACTGATGACCTCTTTAAGGAACAGCGTTTAACCTTCGCGTAACTGATAAATGCTTACTTAGGGTCAAGAGTTAGAAGCTGTAACTGTACTTTTTGGTCGGGCTGCATAGTTACAATTGCTGGAAAGTAACTGGGGTTCCATTAACTTCTTTTCATTACAAACACCCCGGAAATCAAGCGGATGTGAGACGAAATCCCGTCCGCGATATCAAAGATATGCAAGCAACGATGCATACACTTTAGATGTAGCATTTTGTTTATTCAAAAGACATGCGAATCTTCTGCTTTTTGGAAATGACTGTTTCTAAAAATGCGGGTTTTTTGAAGGGCGCCTCGAAATATGGCAGTCAAAATACGGTAGTCTCGGCGAGGACGGCAGTCTGTGGTCCATAATGTTTCACGGGTAAATTTTTCGAAACGAGAAATATCGAAAAGAATCGTAGCTCAAAAGGCCAACATTTAACATGCGGTATTGGAGGTTTAACAAAGTATAAACCGTAAGACAATATTCACACGTTCTTTTAAACTGTTTTACTCGTGCAGTCACCAGTCTTGATAAAAGAAACTAATTTTTACTCATCTGGAGTCAGAAGTCTACAGTAGCGTCAGAAATTTGGGCGGAGCGACACATGCAACCAGTTGAAGGCCCTTTTTGTTTATCCAACGACGCGTAAGTGTCCAGTGTTTCAACTAATGCTGGCTAACGAATAGATATTAGCCGTGCAAAAGGTTGTTGGGGTCATCCATTTTTTCCTAACCAACCCTTCCGTTCAACTTAGAACATTCAAAGTTCCCTTATGTATCACTCAACAAAAGTTTTCGCGACAGCTTAATTTCGATAAGGCGAGCAAATAACTCCTGGAAGATCACACCGAGAGAGTGAAAAACGCAGTTAATGTTGCATCAATGATCCAACCGGTTAGTGCCCCCACCCCGGTAAGTGCCAGCTACGCTCGAGCATCACAACCGAAGTGTTGTACTCGCAGATGAGCTGCTCTTTTATTATGAGGAAAATGACAGTTAACTGGACTCTATGGTGGGATCGAGTTGGTGGACCGAGAGTACAAGTGTCTATAGGTATGCCTCAATAAGTCAAGAATGTACTGAAATGAAACATTCGGCGAACAGATTTCTAGGTATTTTGCCTAGGCAAATCCTCAAAAAATCAGTTGTTAGCGCAAACTATACATGAAACCGTGAAGTCAAAGTTGCCGATGGCCGTTTAAGTGCCGCATTGAGATACTAGACATGTTCAGAAAGTGCTACGATGTCGTAGCTACTTGTCGTACAGTGGATGTAGCTGCCACCGTTTCGTCCACCGATGATTTGAGGAGGGTAGGTAGCTGCGCATTGGAGGCAGGAGCTGATAAACTGGTGCATAAACATAGGACTGTTAAGTGGGGGGTTAGAAAGGGAGCTATGCATTGAAGGCAATAGCTTGGATGCATGAGCGCCATTGAGGGCGCGACTGGGTCATATCTGACAGTGTCTCTAACCATTGATGTGGCCCGTCTCGGGGTTCCCATCCAGGAAAACGGCAATGACCAGTGCAGCTGAGTTTGCTGGTAATGGCTTTTGTACTTCGTTGCTAAGTCATTGTTTGATCTCCTCTGGCTCGTTTCCACTCTTCACGTGGTTGTGCGAAAAGACCCTTCGAGGAATTCGGTCGATTGGCATACGGAGCACGTGGCCAAGCCAGCGCAACCTGTGGAGAGTAATCAGCTCGTCTATCGTGGGCGGGTTATTTCTTCCGAAAACTATTCTATATTAAATTATCGTTACCTGTGAGTTGCTTCCCTACCGATTTTTGGTAACAGTGATTCTTGTTCCTCTTATTTTAGACCTCAACATTAATTTTTTTGATAAAATCTTTCCTTGTTGCTGTTGAAACTGATATTTATCTTGCTCACAGACAATAGAAATTCTAAGGCGGGAAAGTGTGAAGCAAAGTCATCCTCATTATTGTCCTGTAAACAGTCTTTGCTGTTGTCCGGATGAATAGCACCGAACAAACCTATACGACACTTGGATGTTTTGCTAATTAATGTCCCTAGTTTGTGTGGCCGGGTCTTGTTGCTAACTCAAATTTACTGTACACGCATTGCATTTAACTAGATTATGTTGTTTCGGACTCCAGTTTATTTAATTTAATTTCATCTCTTCCATATTCACATCCACATATGACGCGCCATCTATTCTTGAAATTCCGAAGTGTTCAGCCTAAAACGGTGCTAGAGGTAATTAGCTGTGATGACCATTGTACAAACTAGGCTGAATAGTGCCTTGCACTGACAGGTAATTTGTTTGTGCCTTGGGTACATCTCATGAGTGATGCAGCTCATAAGGCCACCTTTTGCACACACTGTGGATCTCAACCGTTGGGCTGTACCTACTTGATTTGCAAATTGTGGACCATCAGCTGGGCAGGCTGCTAGCTTTAGGATTGTCCACTCTTGTTCACCCCATGGTATCTTTCCCCCAGTTACTGCATGTTCACTTAAATACACATGCGATTCGGCAAAAGCTGCAGGTGGAACTACCCACTCTGCGCGGGGGTCCATCAGCTTTTTTACACGTGACAATCCGAAAACGAATGTCAGTCTATCATTAACATAGACCAAACATAGTGAATCAAAATCACTGGGAGATGTAACCACATCAGGGGCCCCGCTTTAAGATTTTTGTGGATCTCATTGAACAATCAGCTTCAGCATTATGAATTCATCAAAAATTTACTACTGATTTTCCATTTCCGTAGCTGCTGGTGTAGAGTCCCATTCTTATGGGCCAAGTCGTTGTTTCGGGAAGTTCATGTATCTTATATGGTAATGCATGTTGGAATTTGAGTAGCAGCGACGTGCTTGGGTGTACATAACATTCAAATCAGTCACACAGAAGCTAATTGTTGGACCATTTAGATTTATATTGAACAGAAGCATATGACTATGGAATTTTTGGATTCACTGCTCTTGTCGAGTACACTGAAGTGGAGGTTTCCCTTCTAAGACTTTACGCTGGGGGTGTTTTGAAAAAAACATTCACACAATGTGGCTCACACTAACCACCCTCAAAATCTAGGCCATCGTCAAAGATAAAATCATAAACGCATCTAAGCCATTCGCACATGAGGATCATTAGGGCCTTACACCTCAGCCATCCCAAACAGACAAGCTACGTCCAACTCGCGCAGTTCATTCACCACCTTCCCGATTACCTGGCACTTTTCCATTCCGTTGTTGTTACATCCTGGCCGCATGTTTCTCCAAACTGCTAGAGGCTTGTGCTATACTTGTAATAAATAAAAAGGACAAGAATTGAGCAAAATAAGATATGACAGGCGAGAATGAAGGAAATTGTTGAAAGGCTGTTGCTGTCCAAACTAAGACTGGAGTCCACGTGATCCTCCATGTACTCATCGGGGAAAATTGAGAGACATGTCCGCCAACCGATGTCAGTAGCATGCACGCCGTCACCTTTCACCCGAATTGTGAGTTGAAATTTTGAATTTTAGGCGCCTTACGTGTTCTTGGTGAGATGGCACTACATCCCATTCCTTTTTGTTATCTCCAACACGAGGCCCTATCTAAGCGAGTAGACGTGTTCGAGCAGCAATTACGCCCAAAAAGCATCACGTCGATGTTTCCCGTAACGACTGTAATGATACTGACGTTCCAAACTTAGGATGAGATCTTTCATCAAATAATTAAACTTCTACGGACAAACTAACGTTTCTTATGAGAGTGCTCTTCAAGGGCAGTGCCCCCTTTCTATCGTCGCAACCACCTCCTCTTCCTTCTCCTCATCAGCAGAAACAACGTCAGGAGACTCTTCACTACAATCGCCACCATCCACCAACTCACCACCGTAACTATCTTCATTAACAGCTAACTCCCTCCTCGGTGCCACGCAAGGTAATAGCAATGTGGACAGTTGGGTTGTTAATGAAAAACTGTTAACAGAAAATTGTGTACTGGTTTCTGCGTGCCAATTCAAGTAGGAACCGCAAACACCAGTACCAGCACCCATACTGCAGTTAATTAAAATTATATAGCCCTTAAAAAGACAACACGATGTCAGTAGAAATATATTTGTTGATACACTTTCCACCATAAGAAACGTCTCATCGTCTTTAGTGGAGATATTAACACAAGCAGTAGGAAAAAGAAATCAGACCTTAAGTGTCCGTGGGTAGGCAACTAAGCCTTCTAAATGTTTTGATTTCGGGCCACCCAAATTTTCGCGATGTTGCATTTTGCTGGACATATGAATTGCATCTGTTCTGGATCAATATGCATGAATCACGTGTTAAAAATACCTCTTTTGAATAACAGTACCACTGTTGAAGCTTTAAGAACCTGGATGAAGTGAAACTTTCAAAGGAAAGACAGTAATGACTTGCGTTCAACTTAATACCCTGCATACCTCACATCCTTGACAACTTTTGATCATCTATTTTCCTTCATAGGCTTGTAACGATCATAAAACAACGGGATAAGCTCCAGCCTTACGACCTATTTATTAAAATATGACAAGGAACATAGGACGTCTTAAAAAATCTGAACACTGCAATGATAATGGTAGCCTTTATTAATAGTGATGACGGTGCTGCTTTATATAAGTGCTCCACGCGGAATCATCTCAAGTTTGTTAAGAGCCTGGCTTGACCGCCAGTCGAGTAAGAACAGAGATACATATTTAGAAAATTGCATGGTATGATCCTTCTTGTTGACTAGCTAGAGAACACTGATGTTTCAAGGGCTTACTTGGCCTGGGTGATGAATGAGTATTGAAAATACACCCATATAAAAATGCTTCGGGTCACGGGCTTTCGACTATTCCACCGAAAACCTGGAATGACGGAAAATTAGGCAACCGATATATTTCGTTCCCCCTGGAATTGTTTTCGTGCTAGGAATCACCACCCCTGACAACACACCATCCATGTTCAGCACTGGTGCTTTGCTGCTATATAACTGGAAACTTCTACTGGAAACTGACAACGAAAACACCAGTGACATAGTAAGTCAGCCACACCTTGCAGCGTCTACAATCATCCGCACGGGATCATGCGGACCCCATCATGGAAGGCAAGTAGCACTGACAGTGCCAAGAAATTTTCGCAATCACTTTCATATCGTACTGAAGTCATCCTCTGGCGCTAGTTCAAAGTTATCCGGCATATCGTGAGAAAAGTTAAGCACGATGGGTTAGGCCATCCGATACAAATAAACGGGGTTCAATCATTTCCGAGCAGTAGTGGATCATGTTCAGGTAATGGAACTGGTATGCTGTACAGGTACTGTACATAAAGCCTTGGCGACAAGTTCAATCTGATGACAGCAAGACGTTACACTTGTCCTCGAGTACTGGAATGGACATCTTAGCAGTAAGTGGACTAGACCCACAGGATCAGGTGACTGAATATGAAGTTCATCAGACCTTACAAAAGAGAATATAATAATACCGGGCGTTCATAAAGGTCAGATTTTATATTAAAAACCGTAAAAACGACCTTGTACGAACGTTTGAGTGACTATTTGTGCACATAAAACCATCGCAAAAATTTCGAGAACCTTTTCCAGTGAAATATTTCATTTCATTCCATTCCATAGCGACACTTTTCGGTATTCTGGTTCAGTGATGACGTACCTATTATATTTTTGGGTCCCTGATATATCTTGACAGATACATATTGTTGCTCATTGTTGACGGGAGTCAGTCAGACATGGCAACAGCCGCGGGGAATGACATCTTTCGCACCGAAGTCGCAACGCCGTGCCAAAAAATCGCAATTGTGTATCTGCGTCTGCCGGAGTAATACATGGAAAACCTCATACAAAGGAGTCACGACAAGTGTATGCGTTTTGGAGCGCTTTCTTTGAACACAATGAAAGAGATGCGGAACGCACCAGCACACTCTCCGCCTTATACAACTTACTAGGAATGGCATTGTCAAATGCTGAGTTCAGGTCGTTGGCTGTGCTGTAAGTTCGAGTGAAACAACGGGGCGGGTACGTCTATATCAATCAAGCTGCGCACAACAAAGATTCCAGATATTCCACGAAGAACAGAAGCTGGGATATTACGTAATCCAAACATTAATGAAATAACCTATATGCTAAAAAACCTAAACAGATAGATGGTATCCACGTTTGACGTGGCCACGTTTTTGAGGCCGCAATATGGCATAATAAGGTTGATAAGGCAGGAGCAAGAGAGAATAAAGCATGTTGAGTAATTTAGAAGAGGTTTTTGGAAAGGTGGAACGTTATAAGTGCCTCGGTACTCCTCTGCCTACGTACAGGCAAGACCATTCTAACCGAGGATGCTTAAGTTCAGACGAAATGTAATTTAGTTCATCTGAGCGGTCTCTAGATGGGATCTCAAAACTTTGACGGAACAGGAGCAGTGTACAAAGACGTGATAGCATTCATCAGCCAAAGGCTGTGCTGGATGCGCATCAAAGACATCTACTCTCGATTCCTGATTATACAAAATTAAACCACACCAATTAGGTTAAATGTTCCCAGCTTACTGTCCCAGCTGTTATGACGGGAGTTGCAAAATAATGATCAAGCAGATATTTGTATCATTTGGCGATGATTTTTTCAACCACTGTCGCTGAAATTCCGTTTCATTCCGCCGTTATGCATCCTGAGAGCCGATAGGTGTGATGTAGTCCGTCCGTCCATCCATCCATTATATACCAAGCGGACCTAGCCACCGCACCTGCTCCAGAGCTTACTGTTCGCCTTTAGACAATACGCCGCATGCTATTACTCGATCGCAGGTCGAATGAGCGTGGAGCTCGGCATTCTGTAAAGCTTTGGGCTCCATGTTTAGAAGGGTCATCTGATTATCCAAAGAACCTTGAGACCTTGAGCTTGTGCCTGAGCCATACGAGCATGGATTTTGGGATTGTTTTGTATGAGTTTTCCGTAATTGCGTGTAGTCTGTACCATTTATATGGGCTCACCCATAATGCTGTATGTGTGCTTCTCGCTCACTAGAGCGATCACTCTGATCTTAGGTTTGTTGGCTTCGACTAGTGGTTTCTATCTCTTTCAGCATTGCACTAGTTTGTCACGGTTACCATGCCACCTCTGACTTCGCTACTACTATTCCACATTCTAAAGCTCACTGTCTTGAGTAAGCAGCATGCTTGGTGAGTTGAGTTGGTAAGACAGTGGAATACTGAGTTGAGAGGTTATAGACCGAGGATACCTATATGAGGGATCCCGCCAATAGATAGTTTTGCTGGCTGGTATGCATCCTTGTTTTTTATTCTTAATTTTCTTCGGCTGACAAAAGCATTTGTCTGTTTGTAAACGGATTCGCTTACCTCAGATTTGCACAGTTCTTGCAGTGGCATGCTATAGTCAGCGATGTCGGATGCTTCCTCAAACACTGTTTGGATAGTCTAGTAATGTTTCGTGACACTGCACCATGGTTTCAGTGCTTTTAGCTGTTTTGTGACGCAAGATTGTCTATGAACACATCCACAATGGGTCAGTATAGCACATTACAGGAGTAGAATTGGTTTTTTTACTATTTCTGCTAAATATTTAAGTGCCATCACATTTAGACGGATGGGTCTTTCACTATCCACTACCCAGCATCTTAACCTGTTCCCGTAACAAAAACTACTGAAGGTTCCCGCATTCACGGGGTTTCATTGTAGAGGCAGATTAATAGCGGTCCCGCGAGGTCTTCAAATAATCAGATGCTGTCCGCCTGCTCCGGGTGACCTAATGCTTTTCAGTATAGTCTTCATTTATGATGCGGAGCATTGTTTGTCTTGTGAATAGTCCACATCGTCCTCATTCTCCTTTGCAGTGTTATCTTAAGGCTTGGTGATGGTTGTGACACGCGGTTCAATTTCTGCAAAAACAGTGCGCCTTTGGTCGTCTGCGATTGTTGAGCCAACAGGCTTGACCACTCCTAGCAATTCATCATCATCATCATCATGGACAACACATCAGTGTCCATCACTGATGCTCCGCTGCCGTACAACCATGATTTATTTGAAAGCCTTATTGTGAAGAAAAGAATAGAGATGAACGAACAAGGGACTTAGTGCTAGCTTACTACAATCATTCCGAGGTGCATACACCTCCAGACACTCATTCAGGCACTCTGGATAAATTTGACAACACGAACGCCATTGACATCAATTGACAACCATAACTTATTGCGTCTCCAACCAGGCGCAGTGAGGATCACACGGTCCCCATCCTGGAAGGCGAGTAGCACTGACAGCATCCAAACGTTTCATAACCTCTTTCATACCCCTCTGCCAGATTTAGGGTTGGCCACCTCTCTGATTCAGCTACTCTGAATTGAGCACGAAAGTCAGCACTCCCCTCGGCAAACGATGGTTCATCATACGCAATACATGGTCTAACCAACGCAGATTCTTGTGCTGGGCACATCCTTCAGTAGAAGTTCCCGTTAGGCAGCCGAAAACCCGCTTTCTAATTGCCTCGTTACGGATTTTCCGACACCAGCTCACAGCAGCTATGGTCCTGAGACAGCAATTGTCGAAGACCTGAAGACGTCTTAGTTCGGTTGCTCAAACAGGCCAAGTCTCACAGCCATACAACGAAGTAGCTCGTAATCTATCCTAATACACACGTACGTTAAGATTGGGGGATGTGCTACTTTGCCATCACAGGTGCCTTAAATCAGCAAACGCGACATGAACCTTGCAGATTCGTGCATTGATCTCGTATGTCGTACTACAGTGAGAACTAATACACATTCCAAGGAACGTAAAACGCCCCACAACTTTGAGTGCCTCTCTCTGTATTGCAAGTGGTGTATTCAGGCATTGCATGTCCACGAGCATGACCTAACACTTTGTGGGTGCAAAGTGCATATCAAAGGACAGGATGACTTTGGTCAGTTCATTCAAAAACATCTGCGCCTTCTCTTCTTCAAAGACGAGAACGATTTTGTCCGCATATTCCCGATCGACAAGGTTTTCGTCAGAGGCTATTTGAACGCCGTAAATTCGAAGTCCTCCAGGCGTTCATCTGGTCTATCATGAAATTAAATAGGGAAGGAGAGAGTCGGCACCCCTGTTCACGGAAAACTTTGGAAAGCCCTCCGTATACTCTCACACGTTCAGAAGTCTGAGAATACAAGGAGCCTATTATATTTACAAACTTCCGAGAAATTCCCTGATGGACAAGTGTGTCGATGAGAACAGCCAAGTCGAATGCGCATTTCCGCATTTCAAGAACCTCCTTCAATCTACTCAACATGCTTCATTCTGTCTCGCTCCTACATTATCAGCCTAATTATGGCATATTGCGGCCTCACAAACGTGGCCAAATAAAATGTGGGTACCGGCAATCTTTCCTCTTTGAAGGCCGCCAACGAGTGCCCACGCGATGCCCACATCTGTCGTGGGAGAAAACATGGCATCGCCGGCTTTTTCCGTCGCTGACTGCCGGTCTTTCACAGCAACCGGACAGCCCAAGTTGGTTTAGTTGGCTTAGTTTTTGACCACTTGGGCACCATGGCAGATTTTTCAAAGATCTACTTTAAAATTTTTTATCCTATGCTGCTACCGAAATGTGAGCGTCGCTGTATGGAGATACTTCCAAGCTTCAGTGTAGCCACCCAGTCATCTTAGAGAATTCTATTGATATCTGTTCATTTTGGGATCTTCAGAATTCCCTCACAATAGACAAGTAAAAAACTGTAAAACTGCAACTCCTGTCCACAAACATTTGTATCTTCAAATGAAACAAGCCTAATCCCAAACCCTTCTACCAAGTCAAAAAGGATACACATCCTGGATCGTCATTGATCTTCCCTAGGCGCAGGTATGCACCAAAGGCTCCACCAAGTTAACGCGGGTAAACCGTCTCACACGCTGCTGCTTCCCATCCAACATCTCAGCATCCAACCCATCCAACAACTTTCTAAGATTGCAGGCCACCTATGTCCAACCACTTTATGGGTAGCGTGGGATCCCTAGTCTAAGTATGATGAGACCATCTTTAAAAAATATCCACCAGAGAGCACCTAAAATGGTTCCGCGCTTTCATCACCTATCATATCCATAATAACTATCCCAGCTTTATAGTCCGCCTTACATGCCGATGTCCGTGGCTGTACCTTTCAAAACTCCTGTGTCTTTCAGAACATCTCTCGCACTAAATTTTCGCCACGATCCACACTAACAGCCTCTGTGTGTGCAAATTCAAAGTATTCCAAAATAGGCATGCGATCTTGGTCCGCCATTGGTCCGTCCGATTGTGAAACTTCACAAGTCGACAGTGTGTGCTACGAACGTTCATGGATTCAAACGAACCATGCTGACATAACCTATGACCTGTGAGCTGTTTCCATACACGCACAATAAATTTAGAATCCCTTAAGTGTAATGTCAATCGTTCTAAAATCCTTTTCGTGTATACTCGGCAGCCTTCCTCAGTCCTCCTGAACGATAATATATACCTCTGGTTTGGTGTTTACAGGCCCAGATTCTCGTGGATTACCATGCTTTTGTGGATTGTTTGATCACATTATAACATTGCATCACCTCCCTCAGTTAAATCATTGCTGTCTGAATGACCAGTCATTGGTCTCCGCTTTTCCCCACCAAACTAGCCATAAGTACGTCAGGCAGGCTGATGCTATTACCACAACCTCACAAAGAATCTCTCGTTGTTTCCCGTCATACAAACTGTACCCATGCAATAAATACCTCAACACCTCAAATGCAATACCTCACATCGTCGCTATGTGGCGCTTTTTGTATCACTGATTTGTGTCGACAATACTCGACTAACGTGCATGTAGAAACCGTATAAGTCGCCGGAGATCACATGAGAAAAAACGTGACACCTCAGGCAAAGACGGAGTGCAACTGGAACAAACACTGCAAAACACTGTTTCAGTGCACATAAACCAAAGTAAGGTTGCATTTGTTATTAAAATCGCACGGAGCCTTTCATGAACCTGTCACAGGTCACAAAAATGAAACATCGAAGACTTGTGGTAATAGTGATATTCGTTTCTATCAGGTCATAAGACGGTAACGGCAATCAGCTATTTTGCGCAAAGTTATTATATGTTTTAGGACAAAATTTGTGATTATAATTTCCATCAAAACCACAACAGAAACGTGTTATCTCCACATGGTGTCATCATTGCGACACGTAAACACACCTCAAATAACTGTGGGATTCCATTTTTTGACAGGTATTCTTTTGTCTCCGCTGGATTGATTGTGTGTTTCATCACCTCCGCCGCGATTGAAATGGTCAAAAAAAGAACTAATGGAGACGCACGGGATTTCGATATATTCAAACGAACTGAGTTCGTCGGATTCGAAAAAGTGGAGGAGCTGCAACGACGCGACATTGTAGCGGTCTTAGGAACCAGTCGCGTTAGCCGGTTGTTTTTGTATCACGATTTCAGTTGAGTGCTACGACTTCCTGTGCAACGGCTTTGAAACCAATGTTTGCTTTACACAATTAACAACATACCTTATACTTAGCTCTCCATGCACCCGAGTGAGTTTACCAAGGACGATTTGGGAGCTTATCTGGTCTTCCGTTACCTGATATCACCCTTCTATGTATACGTTCAGGACTGCTGGAATATTCCAGTCCAAACCTGTTGTTCTCGATTTTCGCCAGGGAGTTCTGAATAGTGTGCTGCCGCTTCCCATCCGAAGTCTGCTCATCCACTTGCATTTACGATCCTGGCGTTCCAGTTGGATCCACAAGGAGATCCCATACTGTAGCTGTTTAGCTTATTCATTCCAGGTGAAAGGCCATCAAATATGGGGAATATGATTTATGGATTAGAGGAAAGGTGGGTGGCAGACCGTAAGGTCTTATGGAGTTAATGAGGGGCTTGTGGATTAGCCCGATCCCGTGGTGATCCTATAGGAGTAACATGATTTCGAGGTGCGAAACGGTTGAATGGGGAAAACTTCCTGAGTATGTGATTGGCATTGTGTGATTGTACCCCGCCAGCTCGGCCAAGTAGATATAAGAATCAAACCACCAGGGAGCGTGTTACGCCACTCTTGTTATATCTACCGACTGAATAGATTCCGCACTTGCTGGTCAGTACCGCCCAGCATTATGTACGTGATATGGCCTTCCTGACCTATGCTTTTTTGTTCATAATTGCGTCATAACCATAAGTGCGTGCAGAGTTTCGCATTAAGAAACGAAAGGAATGATGTGATTGGTTAGGGAGAGGTCGGAAAACTATTCGGGAGAATCAGCGCGTACGGGACATTTTGTTGTAGGGCTTGAGGGCATCAAACTTGGAGGCAGTGATATGAAACCGGCAATGGTGTGTAATGATATTGACCGCGGGATGTTTTCGTACTGCTGGGATTTCGTGGCGAGGAGCCAGCAGTGTTGAGAAACTGTGCCCAAACTAATATATGCTAGTGCCGGTGCATATGGCGGAAGAGAAATGCGTTTGGACGAAGGTCATTGGCTTCTGCCTGTCAACCCTCTTTCCATGTTCGCTTTGTGGACAAAGGTGTGTAGGTGAAGCCTCAGACTGCTTTTTTTCGGGAAAGTATGGAAGTTTGCATAAACCGTCCCATTTGGTGACCAGCTATGTGTGAGAAAAGATTCATGCTCCCCAGGTCTTGGCCAGAAGCAACGTTTTGCAAACCTATAACTGTCTTTGTTGTCTTAACTTGCACTGCCTTCGATAACTGTTTGTTCTTCAAACAAACCAAAGCAACGATCTGAATAGCGCACTTCAGTCCCAAAGGAACGTATTCTCAGTACAAAACGGAAACATCTTTTGCGAAGTGCTCTCATTTGCAAACAAATTTGGTTTTGCGAGAGACTCAGCTGGAAACCAGCCATATCTCTCCTTTATGATGTTTTCAAGCTAATTTCGTGCAATCTGGGTTCAGGAAGAACATAAGGTTGACGGAAATTTGAGGACTGCCTCTACCTGATGAGCTCCAAGAAGAACGAAACCGGTCATGGGCCGTCAAAGAATTTCCAGCAACTTTATTAGTAGTGTATTACGTCTAGAAACATCTATTCCTTTGAAATTCGCAAGCTATCACTCGATCTAGGGTGCCTTTACGAAGATCTCAGGCGACCATTTTTAGGAGGGCCAGGCATAAAAATATTTAATGAGTCCAAACCCCAGAATCGTTCTTCATCAGTATCGCTAGAACTGGTGTTAGAGGATCATCCTTGAGAACGTGCAAGCCATTTTCAGACCCATCAAAGGGGGGATTCCGAGCGTACGTCAGCTTATTGCCTTGGAAGCCGTTGCTTCTGACAGGTTTTTACGCCGGCCATATTCGGTTGCGAGGAATCTGGTTTAAAAGTTCTACGTATTCGTACTATCTTCATGGAGCATGCAACTCAAAGATGCTAGGTTGTCATTTCATAGAGGAGGAATAAGAGTGGCCCTTAGAATGACCCCGCAAGGCTGTTCGGCCGAAAATTCCTTCGGCTCACCAAATTCGCAACCTGGATTGCTCCTAGAATGGCTATTTATGATGAGGGATGTAAGCCAAATGACCGCCTTCTAAATATCTCATGGGCCTAGAGCCCATAAATAGAATGCCTATTAGGAGGGAATACAAAGGCCTGGGTAAAATAAAATGTTGGTATCACATATGGATTTCTTGCTAGGCATCATGCTTGTACAAAAATGACAACCACCTTTGCGGGATCGTTCTGGTTTGACTGCGGGCTAAGCCGAAACTATTGAGTTGTTTCGTGTATTCCTTCAAACATTTTGCACGGAATTCTCGTCAGACTGATTTGTCTGACACGTCCTGTCCACCTGCAGACTTTCGTGAATAACGACCAGCTTAGAATGGTACATGAAACCACGAAGTGCAAGTTCCTTCCGTTACTCTCCGAGGGCACCAGCTTGGCCCTGTCCAGTTAATCAAATATCCAAGTTCACCGATTTTCAGCAATAGTTTCCGGTTTTATTTCAAATCAGCCGCCTTTATTGTTAACGGATCTTACCTAGCACACTTTGGCCGGTCACTTTCATTTCACCTTCCTTTTTTCAGCAGCGCAACACAGGGCTCAACCCGTGGACCCCTGCTTTTACTGCACTTTGAATTTTCGCTCTTCATTCCACTTTCGCCTAAATGTGAAGCTTTGTTATATGCAGACGACTCAAAATATGGTCCGGCGATCTTAGAGCTTTAGGCCTGACCACCATTCCCTTCGTCTCCCGGCCCAAAACCAACTTTTGCTTTATATCCTGTGAGGCCCCCTACGTCTAATCGAACTAACCGCCCTTACTTCAGCCACTTACTCGAAGGACACTGTCGTCATTCCCACGGTGATCCACTACAGGGATAAGAAGCCTCTGCACACCACCTATCTCGCTTCTTCCCCCGAGTCTTTCTCATGTTGCTATTTTGCGTTCCTCGCTCAATACCAACCACAAGGCCCATTGTATAACATATTTCCTCAATGCTTAATGTCTACAGGGAGTCTGTCCGTGTCACGACCGGCTTGATCTCATAACATGTAAGGCTTGGAAAGCATCTCCGTTTTCTCGCTGAAGTGATACCTTCCGCGTCACCCGTAAGTGCCAACAATAACTGCCAATACCTACGTTAAGTCAACGAACGCCTCCGAAACGAATGCACATCCTCTGGAGCCAATGAAGCCGTGGCCGGGCGACACTCAGAGGGGTGACTTGATAGGCGCGCCTTGTATACGCTGCCGGCGACCATGACTGGCTGCAGTGGCCTCAGCCGCTCCGTGGTGAAGCCGCTGAATTCCACCTGCCTGGGCCAGATATATTTTTTTCGCTTGCGTACGCTCCCAGGCAGCGGTTGTGATCAGGGACAATCATCAGACAAAAACTTCACTTAAGGCACATCACGACCGACAAATTTCAGATAGTGGCATTGAAAAAACCTACAAAATGAAAACTCGGATGCGTGCTCCCGGCTTTACGCACGAAAGAACTGACAATCACTGTATTACCAACTGGCTCGGAGAGAGCTGTTTACAGTTCCCGTGCAAGGTGATGCATTTCGGCCTGTTCAGCAGAAATACCTGGATGGGATACGACGCCGCGTAGCTAAAACCCTAAATTAAGATGTGTTAAAATCTTCTGTTTACTCCAGATCATCCGCAGTGCGTTACCTTACTTGTATGTCAATTAATTATCTGTTTAGAGCGCTACCTCAATAGACACACTATCTCCGCCCCCCGAGTTCCCTTACTTTATTTGGCTTCCTCGACACCTAAACTCGTTATTATCGATCCAGTAAGTTAGGCCTCATAGCGCAAACTATTATCTCATAGCTTCAGGCGCATTCTGCTTCCCAAGACACACCCTGTAGTACACAGAAAAATTGTTCTGACGTCATCACCATAATCTGTAAAACGTCCCAGACTTAACCACTAAAGCACCCTCTTTTCGTTCGCTTTAGTTCTTGGACGCCGGATGCCAGCTCCCACGCTTAAGTTTGTAAATATGCCCCACCATAACCTTTGGTATATCACTGGAACTTTTTATACTTCCAAATCTGAGTTTCATGGGCACTTGATACCGCCTACTCTGTAGTCTTTTTGTCCAGTCTATCCTACGAGTTTGGACCCCAAATGGCTCAGTTCCCTTGTCGATGTATCGCCACCGATCCTCAGTTCCACACTCCGATCTGACCAGTCCGACCGTGCAGGCGGCCAAGACCAAGGTGATCTTGATACGCTTTATCCGTGAACTGTAGGGTTGACTCCTTCTCATAGCCTCACGAAAAAGTGCCGTCCAACCTACATCAAAGCATCATATAATAGCACCACTCCCGCCCTCTTTATTTAAGCGGTTATTGGACCCTGAGTCCCCACCGTTCATCCCCTGCGTGTTTCCAAAATAAGCAACTCGTGGCCAAAAGACCCAACTCTCAATCATCTCGTTATTGAAACCGGCCAACAGGGTGCCGCCAGTCAACTCAGACTTTGTGGTAGTACTAACCTTCATTTCCTTTCTCTTCCCATCAAGCAAACCCCCTACCTCTCATTTACTCGAAGACCTTGTGATTCACAGAGGCATGTCGAATATCGAAGACCATGTGCATAATACGGAACGTAAACTAGCGTCCTTCCCAGCAATACGGTCCAGTAAATGCCTCCTAAATACTGATGCAGCATGCGACTTATCAAATTCTTAAAAAGCGTCTATTCTTATTGAAATTTTTGCCTTTGCGATCCGCGAGCGCAAGGAATGTCGTCATCAGTTCCTAATATACAATGTGGCCTCTTGAGCACCCAAATACTGTTCTCTTAACACCATGTAACGTGCTCGACACTACCTGTACAGCTTGGCAGCTCTGTCAGTCAAAATAATCCGTGCGTTGCCCTATATTAGACGTTTCAGGGCTAAAAACGATGCCGTACGCCTACTTAAGTCCCAGGTTCTCCTCACCTTGAAAAAGTAAGATAAACTCCTGACAGCTGTGGTTTTTTTCCTATGCCGGTTTAGGAGTGGTCAAGTCTACATCGGATATAGCCCACTGTATATGACATTGTCCTTTTTCGCGCAGTCCCCAGTACCAACAAATTCCCCTAGTCATGTTTGTGCATGTGAGCCTCAGTTGTTGCAAGGCTTGCCTTTGATGTCGACAGAGCTGCGGTCGGTTTGGAGCACACTCAAACACAAACGACAAAACGGTCAACTTTCCACTTGGGAGACTATGTGACGGGAGGCCTCAGGCTAGCCACACGGAGGCAACTCTCAGCGGGTATCCAGTCAGAAAGGGGTTCTTCCTCCCGTTTATTTGAGACTGTGGAAACACCTACGCGTTCAGCTTCTGTGGCCTCTGGAGTGACTGGGTTGCACAGGCGAAGTCCAGAGGATATGGCCAGGGGCACCTAGCTTAGACATCGTGATTGCGTCTTGGAATATGGTTTGTGATACACAACGCACTAGATGTAGTCAGGTAGACCAAGGCCCCAAGGTTGATTTCGGGATGCTTGAGGATTTCAGTCCCGGATGACGCGCAGACGTTTGGGCCAAGACCCTTAGGTGAGGAACAAGGTCGCCAGTTTTAATGAATGGCTTCAATGTGCACGTGGATTACTTCGAATAGGAGGTTGCGGTAGCGCAGGAAAGTAAAAAAGCCAAACTTTGAGTTAACGGTTAACATACGTGGGACAAATAGTTTCATGAGAGTGATTAACCACCGATAAGTTCATCGCGCATAATTTATTGACGGATACCAGCGCATAGTGGTTTGATGCAAGGTGTAGTGTATTCACCATATTTACTTGTTTGTATATTGTTTGTTCGTATACATGTTGTGTATTATATGTCTGTATACAGCTAGCTCGCAGGAACCCTGGATACAACGTGTGGGACAAGCCACCCCACCAACTTAAACTTGAATTTACCTGGATTTCGAAGATGACGGCGCTTCGTAAACTCCCGGAAACTCGCTGACGGCCGCGTCTCACAGCCAAAGGCAGCTGTCCAAATGCCACCGGTCTCAGTATACAGAAAGTGGCACTCTGAGCCAAAGGTGGGACAGTAAAATCACACGGTCAACATGAAGAACACCGCACACACTTCAGGAGTTGCTAGTAAATCCGGTCTGTTTCTACAGGAACGGCGTAATTATTCAAACTATAGTATGCCTATAGTTACCCAACTGGGTTATTAAGCTCACATGCTGCAAACTTCTGAAATCCTTGGCTCCAACGATGTGTGCTTCTCACGATGGTGCTGGAAGCGCGCAGGGTAGCAAGCACAAGTTTGGGAAAGTACTCTCGTGACAACAGTTTGATCGTTCTCATTTTCCAATTCAGTACACGTGGTTTTATAGAGGGGAGTTTGGACGGTACCATATAATATAGTAGCTTATTGGCGGCGTGTGGACTTGAATTGTTTCAAGCAAATAGGAACACAACCATCACTACTTGGTTGCTGAAATCTTTTGGTGGAATCAGAGATCATGGATGGAAAGCGGAGAATCGAAAAACTCACTAATCAGAATGCCGACCACTTTTGTGGAGTACGGTGCCTTTACCAAATGTATTTTTTGTTGGAAGCTTTATGAAATGCCGTATGAATATTAGGCGTGGTACGGAGCCAAAATTTCTGAGATATTTAAGATAAGAAATTTACTTTATCAGCCATCAGCGGAGTCACGCAGGTGATAAATATGCATAGTATGAACTCACGAGTTGATCAGTTGCAGTGAAGGAATACAAAGAATTTACTACATGCAGAGGGCCAATACGTTCTCCTCATTGGCTGGATGGCGAATAGGCATGAAGACGCCAACCTTGTCTTTAGTGGTCAGATGAATGCCGTATCAATGATGTGGGTGTATTGCATAAGCCAGTCTTCGTTGAAGGTTTTCAAACACTTCAAAACCGGCGTAAGAACACTGGACTATTTGACTGATTGATTTGACGGATGAGGCACACTGTGCAAATATAACAAAACGGCAAAGTGCAGGTTGAATGATTCCTTGTCACTCCACACGATAAACGTGTGTTCGCCATCAGTCATGGGGACTACCCGTGTGATATCCTGATTTCTGCCAGAGGCACCTTACAGAAAAAACTGCATTTGTTTGAAAGTTGTTTTTAATCCAATGAGATTGCAGCGAGTAACTATGATGGGTGGATGGGCTTTGGATCGCTGGATTTCCTTCGAAGGAAGTGACACTAAACGGCCAGTGTTTACAGTACACCAAAAGCCGGGCACTCAGCAAGGCTGTCTGACCTAGATAATGACTGCTGGAGCCGTTTTAAAGGAGCGTGTAGCCCATGGTCTCTTGATCAAGTACACGAAAAATTTGCTTCACTCGGAGAATAATGTACGCAGAGTGTTACCACTTGTAATCTCCGAAATTTGCTTCCAAGTGGTTTGGCTACCAAGGTTTGAGTTTGGCCTCTGACACAACGGAAACAAATGGGCACTTGACAGACATTCTGTGTGATAATACCTGCATTGGAGATTTTTCTTGTGCGAGTCTACTAACTGTAAGTGATCGGATGCAAGAAATTGAATGAGGTCATATGGAACGTATATCGGACCGTGTCCCAATCAAGTGAATTTCGTTCTACGTCAACAGGGGGTTGCATCACAATTCAGGGCATCTTTGTACCGGTGTATTTATTTGCTCCGTAAGGCTGCATTTTTGCAGCCCTATCACAAGCTTGTCGCTCGCATGTAGCAGCCACGATCAATCCTGTTCAACGGCTCCTTTACGAGACATTGTGAGTGATTCCAAACATATTGCGCATACACAGTTACCGGTTCATTTGACGCAGAGCGCTCATAAAGCTGCGTTTGCGCTTTCGATAACGTTATTAGTTGCGTTTACGAAATGGCCTATTTCCTAATGTGCATTTCACGTCCCGACAACGTTTGGTCTTTGTTCGCTAATATGTTAAATACCAGAGGAACTTGCCGCCTACTGAACGCGTTTTATCCAAACCAGTTGTAAATATAGTCTAGTTGTCGTTATCGGATTTGTCTAACACTGCTGAAAGAGCTTTCCAGTGAAGGAGACGTTACGACTTAGATAAGCTTCCATGACAGTGAATTGCTGCACGAGTAATAAAGCACTGCAACATGAGGTCAAATTTAGAAAGTTTTTCTTCCTGCAAAAGTGGCGGCATTTTATTAACAACAAGCGTTCTTTTGTTTTGTAGCCTAAGCCCCTTGAAGATTTACAAGTTTCCAAAAATTTTATGTGTATCTGCCTATAGTATGTGAGACTTCCATTATTCATTACAGCAGTGAATAAAACATGACACATCTAATAAGCAGAATGTGAGGAATACTTTGCCTTCACAAACAAACGCGTAACCCTTTCTTTTGGTCCCGTCTATCGTGCCTATATCAAATCATGTGGGGATAGATTGATTGCGTGTGTTTGCCGTGTACTGGAAGGCCGGATTTGTGAAAATAAAAAACAAAAACCTACTGAGAGGCTCTTAGGCAAACTGCGGGATTGTTTCGTGACGCTTTGTAAGACGCGACCGCTGGGTGGCTTAAGGAAATCTGTGAAACAGTTTCTTCTTCACAATGAACGTTTCGTGAACTTTGAGTTCAAATTATGGGCTGTTAATTTGGCGTCATTTTTCGCCCGCTAGGAAAGCAAGAGAAGTAAAGCCACTCTGTCGTGCCATGTGTGATGTTTTTTGGAGAAAAAGGGAAATTTTTGTCTGCAAACAAAGCGGGATCTACACGGGACATGGTTGGAAAAGTTTAAATGGATGTGAGAGTAGCTCAGTGAACCAGTATCGGATCCCTTTTAACAACGGAAGTGCTGTTAAGGCCGGGGATTATTTTTGAAAATGGGTGGGCGAATCTAACTTATTGACTTTTGCTTGAAATGACCAACTGTGTGTGAATTAAAAGTTATCTGGCGGCAGCGGATAAAATAAGATGGCTATCTTTGGCGGCCTGCTTGTGCAGCAGAACGGCAAAGGCCATCTTTCAATATAGAGGAAACTCTTTTGCGAGAAGTTTTGGTCTGCTGGCCTTTGAGAGGTAGGACCTTGTCAGTGTCAGTGTCGGAAGAACATCAACCAGGTTGGAGTTTCGTATTTTGCAAACCTGATCCTGCAAAACGTGTCGGTCACCCATGCAACAGTGTCAACTGCTAGTGAAACTGTGAAAAGCCACCCGTATCCGTGATGAGAACCTCCTCAAAATGCTTAGGTAGCACCCTGACGCGTTCACAAGCTAGGGTGGCTGGATATTCTGGTCAGTAGCTGGCTCCCGCATTGTTAGTTGCATATGCGTGGTTGATTACAAGTAGGTGTAGAACGACCCAAAAATGTTCTTGACTCCTTCGCCGGCCTCGGTGGTGATGGAAAAACTGAGCCTTTTGTCTTGCTCTGCAATACCAACGCCAAACGCAGATCCTTAGACGCACAGCCCTAATTGCTCTGAAACGTAGTTTGAAAGAGGGAATCTTTGACATAAATTTTTATTAGCTGATGGTACTTATTAGAACCGTTAAAATCTCCTCATGCGGCCGCAGTTTTGTTGGAAGTTGCTTAAACCTACTCGTGGTCCACTACGTGCGTTAGATTCATATTGTAATGGCTGCCAGCACCTTAGCATGATGTCTCCCTGAAGCCGGTGGGAAAATACGTAAGAAATGTGGTTTTTCATCTTTATTGCATGTGGAAATACTCTGAAGATTACATGAAAAACGAGTACGCCCTCTTTGCCCACGCAAACACAGCATGGCGCGGCTATTCCGAAAAAGTTTTCTATCGCAACAGGAGGCGCCCCGGCAGACAAATCCAAGGAATTCGTCACAGCTAGTATGCTTTTTTTGTTTTTTCTAGGGTAGTCAGCATGCGCTGCACATGGTACACGTCAAGGTTTTATCTTGATAGCGCCATAAAGAGAATTAGTGGATTTACGGAGAGAAACAGCGGGCAGTACAGTGAGATGGCCAGTGCTTTGGAGTCCGGGCACAGTTTCGATGGATGAAGACGGTCT
>SJOL01004130.1:10529-231999 GCA_004794785.1 Opisthorchis felineus | reverse complement strand
AGTGTGCGATGACTCTGGAGTAGAGATATACGCACTCTCATACTCGGCTACATAATCAAATTGGTCTTGCTTACTAACATGTATGATTTCATTTGTTAATTTCCATTCTTTTCAGATATCGGTGTCGGCAAATAGCACGGGTGTTTGACCATGTGGCTAACATCAGTCACATGGCTCCCATCACTCTGGTGGTTTCCAAGTTTGTGACCTTAAGCCTGCTATGGAGGCTAAAAAGTCTTCATTTTTTCGACCGAGATATTTTTCTCAGGCAGTCTTCTTCCTCTGTGGAGTCGTGCTTGTTGCAACTCAAACACTGCAGAACGAACAGGCTAACAGTCGGTGGATCGTTGGCAAGTAGGTTACCCTTATCTGGCCCGTATTGTAATTCACAACTTCCTTATACACCGAGATTTAACATATGATATCGTGTTTGGCCTCTCTTTAAAGTGAACAATGTACAGTAGCAGCACCGCATTGCGTCCGAATACCGCTGTCATCCAACGGAACTTGTCTTGGCAACCATTTGCCTTACCGGCTGACCGCCCCGCATCCTGTGGTCGAGGATGTTTCACACTACCAGCTTCACGTATGGACGCCCCTTCGGGCTATTCCAACCTGTTGGGATAAGTTACAGGTAAGTCACATCCTTGCAGCAGTAACTCGGATTATTTATTGCTCTTATTGCCCCCTAGTATACCATATTCGGTTGAATCAGCTTCTTGCTTGCCGTGAGGCGAGATTCACCAACTGGTGTTCAACTTAGCATGTTCTCTTCTCTGTTTTCAGTTCTTACTGTGTTCCGTTTACTTTCCGGAATGCATGGAAACACAAGACAAGTGGCCATATCAAGGCTATCCTCCTCAAGTGAAGTCCGCGAATGCCACAGGGGACTCTGCGTCCCCTCCTGCCGCCCTGTCTGATGTTGATGTTCATACTCATTCACGCGATAGGTTAGCACACAATCCTTCTCGTGTTGTGTTACCCGAAGCAGAAATGTGTGAGGCTGTACACAAGGCGTGTCCACTGTTGCTTCGTTTTGGTTCACCTGTAGCTGTGAGCGGTGATGGACTGGATGCGGATGCTCCATTATTGCACCCGCTGCCTCGGTTTTTCGATTGTTCACTATATCCTCGTGGATGCCGAAAGGTTAGTGAATTGTTCCTGTCCATCTTAGAACCTCCACACAAATTATTGTCATGTCAACAGTGGCTTTCCCTAATTTTAGTTGTTTGAAGACCACCGAGAATTGGTCAACTATTGACTGTCAACTTTAACCTTATTCACTGTTCGAACGCTTCTACTTTCTCCTCCTCCGCAGAACAAGCTCACTTCTCGTCTTTTTCAAAACAACGAAGGTGATTGTGAAGCCCCGCTTGTAACGACGGCTGTCCGTCAGAATTGGTATGTCATCACGCTGTACTGTTTGTTTATACCTCCATTTTATGCTTCTCCAAACTGTCGATTATTTACGAAGACAAACAGACGGAGTGTGCCTACTCGATCCGTGTTAGTTCATGATTCTTACCTGAGTGGGACCTCTGAGGGTTCCTGAACGTATGCAGAACAACGCGACACAGTCTGTGTGGGGAAAATATGTCCATGTCTGCCATATAGCGCATCTTCTGTATCGTGCATATGAACTTATGCGCCGAGTTGTTCCATCATGATACTAGTCTTCCCTCAGAAGTGGCTGCCGTTAAGGTCACCATCACACGCCTTTACTCACTTGCAGTGCCCCTACCCACTAAGGAAGAATGCAACAGCAGATGATTTCTTTGGGAGCTAGTGCACAGCAACTTGAGACTGATGAAAACCAAACTGTGGCCTTCTCTAGGTGGTGACCTGTCTTTGGGAGCGTTTTCTTTGATGATTAGGTGCTTAGGCTTAAGCATATTCGCCTGTTTGGATTCGATAGTTCGGGTAAGTTCTGCGTGCAATGCGGAAGTGGTGATTGCGCGTTCGTCTTGCATGTTAAACGGTCGGAGTTGACATCTCAGTATAACCGCTGATAAGTTGAACTAATAAATCACTTCCCACTCTGGTGGGCAGCATGGTAGGATAGAATGGAACGGTCAACCAAAAGAGATAGGTTTACAACTTCACTTGTTCAACGAAACCCCACGATTTTCATCAGTTGTCAAACTGTGATTAGAACCAGTGCACCAGTTTGTCGTCGTTAGTTGAGATCTTCAGTAGTGCGTCAACATCATGGTTGTCCGTCATTTTCGTCGTTTATTTTCGTGAAGCTCGAATGAAGATAGCAAAAGTGTAAAATCTTTTTTCGGTCAGCTGGAAGAAATTCGGAAATGCAGCGAATGTTCCCCAAACTTTTTCGAAAAGATTTCTCCTGCATTAACAACGCACTAGTAGCATGATTTGGGAACTCGATAAATAATGAGCTGCCTCCAACTTCATTACCTTCAAACTGGAGCGTTACGTTTTTCAGCATCTTTTTGTGGTTGGAGTATCGATTATTATTTCCACATATTTGTTTAGTCCAACTTCTCCAAACATTTCCAACAAAAAAGCACTTGCATCCCTTGCCTTAGGTGGTCGAAAATCGGAGAATGTGTAGTGTGGTTGATTAATATTTCCTGGAGTTCGTGCAACTAACACGACCAACGAAAATTTTATCAATCAAACGATTCAGTCCATTGCAGTGCCCGGGTGCAGTTATGCGGTTCGGCTCTTGGTCTCCGCCCAACCGCTTCTCCTTCGTTCACCCACAGCTGCTGTTGGACGCCTCGACCGGAAAACTTTTGTCTATCTGGATGCACGCGTGACGTAATTTGTGAGGTCAGGATACCGAACTGTAGACTGAAGGAAAGACATTTGGTAGTGAATCCGTTTAGCATTTGGAGCGTGGCATCCGTGTTTGATTTTTTATTGAGGTATAGGCTGCACCGCGCTCTACTCTGTCCTCTGTGCTTCCATTTTCTGCCTCGACGCAGTCATTTTAGGAGGGAGTCGTCAAGCTTTCTACTGTTCCTATGTTTGCTTTACAGGATGGGTGGCTTCTGTGGTAAGATGAGCTGGTGGTAGGAGTGCCAGATCAGGGCGTGTTCTAGTGGATTTCGATAGGAGTGCAGCTCTGGGCTCTATTTAGAGAACCTCTCTTCTGTCCTTACCAGGATACCCGGAATTGAACGATGCAGTTTTCCATGTCAACGACCGCATTTCCATCTGGAGCATTATCGCCTCGCTCGCTGGCTTACTGGATTTACTGCAGTCGTTTGTCTTCTCATCAATGTTGCAGCTCTGGTGAGTCCTAGTGGTAGTTATCTGACTCTTAAGTAATCCATGTTTTTCTGCACCGACTGTCTACCTCTACTAGGTATGAAGTGTCACAGTTATTGCATTAAAATATGGGGTCCTTTTGGTAGGCCGTGTGTTTTACACTTCGAGATTCGGTGCTCCTCACCTCGTTGAAGCCGTTGCCCATCCGCGGATGTTCAGCTTGATCACTTTCGCCATACAAGAGCCCATCAGTAGGACACACATAGTTTGATCACGAGGTCTCTTTGTATAAAGTTCATACGGTTTGGGACTTTGCTTAGCTGATGTATCTGATTTATTAAGACTAAACTGGTAGTTATCTAGTTTAAAGTAATTGCTCTTGAATCGCTCTACCTTATTTTCGGGCTTAAACATGTGTTACAAAATTTCGCACTCCTTGTGGTGTGGTTTAGTAGGAAAACGTCTGGTTATTAAATTTGAATGTTCGGTTTCCCAGTCAAATCAAGAGAAGACAAGCTAAGGGCATCCTGACTGGGGTAAATGATAAGCGCAGAGTTTACTCTGCATAAATACTGCCTAAATACGAACTGGATTCTGAATCAACAGTAGAGAAGGGAAGTTAGTTCATGCAGTTCAGGTGAGACGTCAGGTGAGTCAAATGAGAGAAAGTATTCAAAAAAGGGTTACCAGATATCGGATAAGATAAGGAGTCATGGAATGTCAGTAAATGGTAGTTGCAGCTGGTGGGAGTTCTAACTGAAGATGCATAGGAAGTTGATACCGCTTGGGATGATACCAGGTGTGAATAGTTATAAGCGTTCCTTGGTTGAAGCCTGAGTAAGTGTCAGATCGCTTGTTTACTACATAAATAGCGGCATCTGGAGGCGTTTTGTGAGAAATGTCCATAACACAGTAGCATTTTTCGAAGACTCCAAGGAAGATGACGTCGAACAGCATGCCCAGTGGGTTGGGGAAACATGTGCGATAGGAAGTCGGCGGACTGCTAAAACGGACTGTTGATATCTCCTCGAATGGTGACGAAACGTTTACAACTCACTTGCCAAGCTCGATGAAAAATCAACAGCCATCTGATCAACAACCAATCGGTAGCAGCTCTAAACAGCAGTCTGCGGTATTCTCTTTGGAATGTGGACGCAAAAAGCCGACAGGGTGCGAAACAGGGAAATTGTATGTCAAAATGATAACTTGTTGTTAAGGATGAGCATTGCGAATGTTATATATATTACACATATTATAGAGAGGTTTCTTGTGTTTCTACGAATCGATGAAAGGTCCTGAATACAAGACAAAACAGCCACCGTTTGCCACCTTTCTTTCATTTTCAAGAGACTAAGGTGTAAGTTTGAACAGTTTGCCACAAGTGATTTTCAGATGCACGATTAGTTTCAACCGAAATGGTCGTGTTAGGAAGGCATTTTTCATGGCTTGCCCACGATGTTAATATATCCTATTCATGAATGATCAGTCCGTTTCCCCCAACCGACTTCTGTCAGATGTTTAAGACGATCTGATGAGAACGCTTCACATCTTGTAAGTTAAACTCATTAGTTACACGGAGTGACAACACCAAATAGGTTCGGTCACTCATTCTCGCATCATGGATTTTGAGCATCCCAACCCGTCTGTTATTCACTCGAATATATTCGTTCGTACAGAACTGACTCTCTGCATTCTTCGTTTTGTACTCTGTTGATGTCCATCTTTAGCTGACCTTACGAATGCAACAATCACAACGGATCGCATTCTGGGCGAAGCTGCTGACTAGAACCAAATCCGATACGCAATGCAGTCACATCACGACCTCCTTGGGTTCTGTGACCAGAGCAGGTGACACGGGTGCCACTGTTGCAGTTAGTACACCACGTCGTGTGAAGTGGACAAAGTCTGGTCGACAATTGCTCGATTCCAAGTGTTTCTATCTGCCATTGTTCTACATTCACTTGTTTTTTCTTATCGGCTGCTTGGGCTGGTTGATGCCCCTTCTTCCTGCGGGAATTGGAGAAATGATCGCTTGTCGTTTGGACGGTAGTCTGCGTGTAAAGGAACCTCAAGTTAGGTAGGTTTTTCTTATCATCATGTGAACCAGTGAGAGTACATTCGCCACGGTCTGTTAAACACGTTACATACCTTGTTTCGTTTTCAAATATTCCACGCACTTATGTTTCAACTTTCTCACACCGCACTTCTGCTATACGGCGTCGAAAACCATCTGATTTATGTGTAAAGGACTGATATACTCCTATATACAACAATCCATTCAAAAGCGGCGCTGAGTTACGAAGACCTCGGTTTTCTGACTGTAAGTAATCTGCTGTTGACCTGTGTTTGTTTCAGACTAGTGGCTGCGGCACATTTCCTATAGGTTATGTCCTCTCCCGAAATGCCAGTTATGTAGCCTTCTGGTCTCCGGAGCAAAGTATATTGCAGGTCGAGTTGTGAACGTAATCGAGGAAGTTGGTTAAACTCACCAAAATGAGTTCCCAACAAGGGACGTATATCAGCGTCTAGTTCCTCAATAGTTGTCTGTCCATAGACTTTCTATTTTCCAAGTTACATGATTGTGCGAAGAGTCGGTTTGAAAACGTTACAGAAGCGTCCACTCCTCTTCTAGAATCACTAAAATGGAAGGTACATAGCTCGTTTCAATGACGTTGAACGTAGAAAAATCAATATTAATAAGTATTTTTGGGTGAATAGTGATACGTAGAGTTGGTGAGAGTCATAATATCGTGATTTTTCGGTAGACAGCTTTTCATGTGGCTATACGGGTCGAGGAGATTCGTTTAGTAGACTCATCCGTTCAAGACTCATCCATTCAAGAACCTAGTCCGCAAAGCAAGAGGGTCCGACCCAGAGTCCGCAACTGGCTCCAACGCAGTGGTCGAAATTAGTTCACATATCCTTTAGATGTCATGGGATCACGAGATGCTCAGTGCAACCGACTACGTCTGCCAGTATGTCTCAGTTGATCAAGACTGATGTCCAGTAATCTGGCCAACGCAAAAACGTGGTTCTGTGTAAACGAGCTATTGAATCCACTGTGGAGTGGCTGAACTGTGGTAGTTGCACTTGGTGGTAACTATTATATTGTCGCCTCATTTTTCCACCGATCGGTTAGAGTCCGACACCGTCTCGATGTAATGTTCAAACGGAAAAGTGTAGATCATCCGCTTAAACCATGAAAGAATCTGCCGGTTCAGTTTATCGGTTAACTAGAAAACGACAGTTCTGTCACATAGTCACAATCAGTTTCACATCAGCAATAATGTGGCGATGACTGTCTTGTCTTTGTCTGTGTGTCCTCTTCCGTTGCAGTCAGACATGCCGTGTGAAAAGTCATATCGCCCATCTGCGTCACCAGTGCTTACCGTTAGCGTCAGTACAGGCAAAAGACCTAGACCACAGTTTGTTGATATTTCATTTACCCACCTCAGCCGCGAGACGTTAAACGTGCAGGTAGTATAGAAACGTCTCGTGGCTGATGAGAATAAGTGGAATGTTAACATGCCACGATCCATCTCTTCTATCCGCATCGATGCGATGAGTTAAGAGAACTCAGTGTTTTACGCCTGTTCGAACAGGCACGAACTGGGTGTGTCAGCGTCTAGTTGCACGCATAGATCGAAACCACAGTGGATGGGCGTTGCGGTGGGGGCAGGTGAAGTCAACATAATGATCAGAAACATGGACTTGACAGCTATCACGACAATGCTCAACTACTCCTATACTCAGTGTGACGGGCGACGAATATCGAGATTGTCGGTATAGTAGGTGATACGGAGTAAAAACCACCTCAGCTGACGAAAAATGAAAATGTTTTCATTCTGTAACGGTGTAACGAGGATCCAGTGTTCTGCACATGCCAGTGGTTCCTAACCGAGCCGTTCCCTACTGGGAGGAATTTGAAAAGGGACTAGAGGCTGCAGCCTTTCAGGTAACTGTATCTGCAACGGCAACCACGATATCTGCTTCGCTGTTTACGCAACCTAATTACTTGCCTTTATCTCACTACTCAGAAGGTTGCTGAAGATTCTTCAACAACCTACGACTGGCACTTGAGGCCCATCAGGAAAGGCACAGTACCCCTAGTTTCCGTCAACTTTATGTTATACTTGAACTCCAATTGGACAAAAGCTGATCACCATAAACAAGCCCTTCAGCTGGATTCAATTGAGTCTCCCGTCAAAACTAAATTCGTGCGCAAATGAGAGTATTTATCGTAGTCTGTCCAGTCCGGGTTCACGTAGAACAAAGTTGCGAGACACTGAGGGACCGCGCCTATCGGATGAGCCCCAAGAAGGGCGAAACCGATCTTGGGCTGTTGAAGAGTTTTCAGCAACCTTATAAGTAGTGTTGTGAAGCACGTCACTGACAAAGGCATTCACTCTCGTAGGGCGACAGTGGAAGAGAATAGGCTGTTACGCTCTTCCTTTTTCATGAGTGAATCTTTCGCAAAACTCACCATTTATTTCATTTAGTGCTAACGTGATTGGACACGTTCTCATGAGGCTGTGCATTTTTTAATCAATCCGCTGAGAAAGCTACATGCTATTACACTTAAGCTAACCTAGTTCATTGTGGCTAAGGAGTTCTATACATCCAAACCCGTTCATGTTCTATGCTGAAAAGAAAACTCGTTTTCTTTCGTGCAGACTTTCGTCATGAGGTGCTGTCCAGGGTTACAACAAGCGGTCACTTTTGTGGTTTCTGTCACGTGCTAGTTTATCTTCTCGTTTGACAAGACCCTCATTCATTTCAGTACTTTCGTTGAATCATCCAACTCTAGTATTTTCCAAACAACCCTGTCCTGTTTCTCCGATCTCCTTTAGCTCTGGCCAGTCGCTATTGTGCATTCTGAACTTTATCCTCATCTACTTCTCGCTTGTTGCCGTGGCTACATGGTCTACTGTTTTGGACTACCTGCTACTGGCTCGAACTCGCCGTGTGATCCGCTATGTAACGAACTCCATGCATGCACAACATGCGGTGAACAATGGGGGCACAGATCTGTATTTGCCTTGCTCTGGCGAGTCGATTCATGTGCACAATACCTGTCCACCGTCTGCCACCAATCCTATCAGTCAGCAGCCTAGTGGTGAACACGTGGTAATACCTAGTTCGCGTTGTGCTTCGCCGGAAAAGACTGGTCTCTTGGCCTCGAGAAAATCTGTGACATTTCCACCGGTGGACGCGAATTCGAACCCAGTGGTTTACGATCCGAACTCCAAATCGCAAGTCTGCCTCGATATGCGAGCCGAGGGTGAGTTTGGTGTGAAAGAAGAAATCCCCTTGGACAAACCAACAGCTCACCAGCAGTCTCATCAAGGTAGGACTGAGCACAGCCGATTCACTTTTTAAGCAATGAGGATTGTCAGTTACTTTGTTTTGTGTTGGATATCCCTGTCTTGGAACTGACTACTGTTTCTGATTCAATCAAATAGGTTCAACGCTTAAAACGTGTTCAGAATGGATGTCCGAAGGTTTTACTAAAGTATTTGATTTCAGTCTCGATAAACGAATCGTTCATTCACCCTGGTGCATTCTCAAGTGTGTCATAGACTGAAAATGGTCTGAAGAAACATCGATGGGGTTGGGTAAGGGTGACACCGGCTATGGCAATCGTGGTAGTAGTGGTGATTTGATTGAACTGAATTGTACCGAGGATTGCGTTGTGAATAGTCGGCCCAGAATTGGTGGGAAGGAACCACTAGGCAACTCATAGGTTGGTAAATACGAACTTGACGTTATTAAGACCGTCTGGAAAAGCATTTATCAAAATACTAACCACCGAACGGAAGGCTGCGGTCATTAAAGCCCGCAAGTAACGTTTACCGGGAGCTATGTGATCTGCAGGGGATGCGATTGGTCCAGGGTCACGGAACTTACACGTGATCGTTGTTGCTCGAGGCTTCGTAGTTGGAGGGTCGATAACCAAGGAGAGTTGTTTTCAATGGGTACGTGTGCTAACTTGGTTCACATGGCCACACGTGTTGACCGCTGTTACGAGTTGTGATTTCCTAGGCTATCACAGTTTTCTAATGCAACTGTCTTTCGGTTAATGTTCCTCACATAATTAGGCCATTTACCTTTTAGATAACCTTTTCATCTTATTATTCAAAGTTGCTACTTTGTGGAGAGGATTTGATCTTTGGAAATGTCACTGGTCTTTGTTGTTACAACAGAGTCCATTTTGAGTGAAAGTTAAGCCTAGTGAGGTCAAACCACATGACCAGGCCAGGTCATTTCTCTTTCCTGATGATTTTATAGACCCGTGACTGTCATCTGCAAGCTAGGCTTGTGAATTTGTACAAATGTACAGCTCACATCACTTTGTTACTGTTATGGTTGCGTTGTGCAAATGACACTGAAAAGTAACGTCTGTCCGCCAATCCCCATCTTTTGTCTGCAAATAAGTGCTCAATCTCAGTTTTTTAGTTAATGTGGCTTACCTGTGTGCATGTGTGACTAGAGTTGACCAAAGTTGTCCAAGCGTAAAACTGCGGATTTTCATTGTCTAATGAAATCCTAATGGACGAGTTCTCAATATTGTACCGTATTCAAGAACAGACAACATTAACAGTTCGATGCGGGGCCCTATCTTCAAGCAGGAGCACTTCATTTTGTGTACGATGATTTTTTCCATTATGGTCGAAATTTCCTATTGTAGTAACCATAAACTGAGTTTCGGCGAATCCCTTTTATAAAATAATCTGGACATGACGCCGAAAATCAGGTCCACTTCATCTACCAAGTCGAAAGTGACCTGAGAAGTGTACAAGATGTCGGCGGTCTTAGTCAGCATGTATTCAGTTCTTTTCTTACAAACTTTGAGTGGAGCACCAGAGAAAACTTTTCAAGAGATGGTTAAAATGGACCAAGTTCAGACGGGGTTTTTGTTTCACCCAAGTGTTGATTGGGGTATGGTATGAAACCTGTTCAGAACAAAACAGACACCCAGTTGAACCTGCTTCATTGTTCTGAGTGAGCGCGAAATAAGATAAGCCGCACATACCTAAACTTTACACGCCTCCACTAATCAATCATGGCTCCATTTTATTCATGGTCCAGTTAGTTGTTTTCTCACAACTTTCCAGTGGTCTTATCTGGTTAGTGAAGAAAAACATTTCACACCTGTGATCCTTATCCAATTCAACTGGAACTGTGAGGAAGCGACTGTGACACAGTCGAATTAAAGCTGTCACCTTATCCTGCTGGTCGGGCTTCTGTGCTGCAATGATGCTGCAGGCTATACTTATGGAAGTCAGTTCCTATGGGTTTGACCATGCCAGGAAGGCCAACGGAGAGCAGCCCGACGAAGAACAGCGAGTCCCGTACTGCGATTAATCGTATTATGAGGCGATCTGGAGGTAAAGTCGTACTGTCTGCGATAAAAGTGTGAAGTCAGTAATGGGTTTCCCCCAGGCGACCAGCATGTCCATATTCATGGAAGCAGCGATGCTGCCTCACCCCGAGAAAGGACGGGTTAGAAAAAGTTGACCCTAAAACCCGCACACTTCGATCGCCCAACCGTTGACCGTGACCACCGGCAGATTATTGATTACGGCGACAATACTTTTACAGCCAAAGAGCTTGGTGCTGCACGTGTTTTGCGCAGCTGCACTAGGAGTGAGATAGTAATGCCGCACTGCCTGTGTCCTCGGGTTAGGCCAACCCTCTGCAGCTGAGCAGCTCAGACTATTGAGTCATCCGCTCCGGGCAGGGTCCATAAAGAAAACCCTACTATCCGCTGACTCGTGGGTCAAACTTTTGACTCAGAGACTAAGGGCAGGGTCCCCGAACACAACCGTACATCCTCTCACTTCCTCATGGGTCAGACTTTTGAGTCAGAGGTTAGGGGCAGGGTCCCCGAAGAAAACCCTATATCCTCCCACTTTGTTTCGCGTCAGGATTTTGAGTCAAAGGCTCAAGGTCGGGTGCCTCAACCAAACCCTTTTCTTCAGCTTGGGCCCTTGCAGCTCTTCGCTCCCCGGCCTTCCCTTACACCCCCTCATCACCCGTCGAATGACGCAGTGCCACCAACCCATCTGCCGATCCCCTAGTTACTGTTCCGTGTCTAAACCGTCGCCCAGAAAAATAAACCAAAATAATCACCTACTAATCTCAAAACAGCTGATCCACATTGTAGCCTTTAATGTCCGTACTCTATGTCAACTTGGAAAACAGTCATATCTTGCTGAAATCTTGCTTTCCCTATCTGTCGATGTATGTTGTGTCTCCGAGATACGCATACAAGACTCCACTTCGCCCGTGCACCTCAAGCCGCTGAGGACGAGCTCAGCTGTTCCACACTTTACTCTTCGGGTATCCGGTGATCCTGACGCAATGGCACGTGGTATTTACGGTGTGGGAGTTGCGCTCAGCCCCAAATCTGAAAGCGCCTTACTGGACTGGATCTTAGTAAACTGTCGTCTTTGCGCTGTGTGGTTGTCTGGCTCATTTAAGGTCAACGCAGGTCTATGCGGTAAGCAGCGTTAATTTGTTGTATCAGCGTGCTCCCCGACAGACTGCAGTTCTGAGACTGAGAAGGATGGTTTTTTTTATCAACGTTTGTCGCGACTGCTTCGGTCATCAAGAAAGACGGATATAGTAATCCTGGCCGTTGATATGAATGCCCAATTTTGACGACTAAGCCCAGAAGAAGCGCAATTGTGTGGTAGATTTGGAGTCGATACTCAGCGTACGTGTACTGAAGAGCGACTGCTTCAGTTGTGTACAGACCATTGTCTGTTCCTGGCCAGTACAAACTTTCAATAGAAACGTTCACATCGAGTTAATTGGAGGTCACCGACCACAAGACAGTTGTGGACTCCTTTGGACCATGTGGCAATCAGTTACTGATGGAGAGCATCAACTAAAGATTGTCGTTCCTTCTGGTGTACGCAGCTTGACTCTGGTCATGTCATTGTGCGGGCCCGGCTATCACTTCGCTTTACATTAGCATTACGCCTGTGAAATCAGTGCAGTTCCATTCATCAACTCCGACAAGTTTCAGCAGCTGAAGAGTATCGAGCTGGCCTGCCTAGAAAGCTATGCTGTCAGTTTTTCAGAACTGTCTGTCCAAACCATCTGACTCCGCCAAATGAACACTGGATATCGTCGGGATCAGCAGATCATATTGCTGCCAGAAGAGCCATACCAGCAACCAGCGAATGTGATGGCACACAGGTCCCTCAAACACCGGATAATCAGGAGCTAGAAGAATGACATAGAGCGCTGGTGGATTTCGAGGGCCCAGGAGATGGAGAAGGCTTTCGCTGCAAGCAATAGCCACGCCCTATTTCAGCTGACTCGATCAGCCAGTCAGAAGAAGGCAAGTGTTACTGAAACAGTATGCGAAAAAGACGGAACGGCATTTCGCCCCCTCAATCGTCGTCTTGAGCGATGGGCTGAGCACTTCCAACGGCAGTTCAGCTGGTCTCCTTCAACGCAACCGCTGTAGTAACGCAGTGAGCCTGAATGGAGCATCGACACCAGCACACCATCAACAACAGAAATCCTGTGTGAGATATTAATCGTCAATCACGACAAGGCGCCCGACGCGAATGGTATGTACTCTGCAGGCTTCAAAGAAGGCGGCGAGGTCCTGGTGAACAGCCTAACATCCATACTGCAGAAGATTTGGAGGGAACACAGAATATCAGCTGAATGGAGCTCCTCGACCGTCATCCCAGTTTTCAAAAAGGGCGCAAGAAGCCATGCGAAAAACATCGTGCCATCAGCCTAGAATCCGCCGCTCCTAAGGTGCTCTCTAGCATTATTTTGCCTAGGTTGATCGATTATCGAGAAAGACAGATTAGTGAAAATCAAGCTGGGTTTCGCCGTGACTCAGGATGCATCGACCATATCTTTACCTTGAGATAAATTGTTGAACGGCGCCACTGCTTCAAACGTTCCACGTTGGTTGTTATTGATCTGAAATCTGCTTTTGACTCTCTCGATCGTGAGAAACTTTGGCGGCGTCCGGTGATCAGAGGTGTCCCTTCCAAATGTATATCCCATTTGGGGGCAAAGTATGTGAACTCCTGTGGGCGCGTACGAGTATACAGGAAGCTCTCGCCTGAGTTCACTACGTCCAGTGGGGTAAGACAAGGCTGTCCTCTTCCCCCTTTCCTCTTTAACCGTGTTATTGATGTGCTGCTGGAAATCTCTCAGCCTGCCTCCGAAACCTCATGGGTCGAAATCCTGCCGGTACGTTCGTTCACAGACATGGAGTATACGGACGATATTGCTTTCGTTGGTACAGATCCTTCAATATTGCAAGCCATTTTAAATAAACTAAATAATTCTGCCACACGGTTTGCCACGCTTCACGCCTGTAAAGTGTCAAGTGCTGATACAAGACTGGGTGGAATCAAACCCAAACCTCATGCTTTCGATGTGGTACATCAATTTGTTTACCTGGGCAGCTGTATAACTTCAGGTCGACCGGCTAGAGATGAGATTATTTATTGAATCGGGAAAGCCGGGCTAGCTTTTGCTAAAATCCGACCCCTATGACGCCGACGTGACGTCAGTTTGTCTGTCAAGGGCTGAGTTTATGCTTCGGCGGTGCGATTCATACGGCTCAACGGATCAGAGACGTGGTCTCTGCGCGCAGAGGACATGTGACAGATATCAGTATTTGACCATCGGTATCTCCGAAGCATTGGTCGAGTTTGGTGGGAACATCGGATTAGTAGTGCTAAGTTACGCCATATCGTTTTAGGAACAAGGACGTCGCCCGCGATAGATGAACTACTCACGCTCCATAGGTTACGCTGGTTAGGATATGTACTGTGCATGCCAGAAGACCGTTTGCCTCGCATGGTGCTTTTCGCCCAGCCCTGTGCTGAGTGGACAGTGTGTGACCTGGAAACGAAGCATGAAAACACTGAGTAGTAAGTTTATTCGGGTCGACAAATGCTGCCTCCCTGGATGAGGACCTCAGGACTCAACTTACCAATTGATAATAACACTGGCGGAAATGACCGGATCGTGCAGTTAATCGCGCTGATGCATCAAAGCTATCGCCTTCAATGGGTAGCCACCTGATTCCCGAACTAACCAAATATGATATTGCCTCCAAGGCTTGGTCGTATTTCACACACTGTCTCACTTTCCGGTGATCGAAACTGTAGCAGCTGGAACCATTGCGCCTTTGACACACGGTTTATAGCTGACACACTGAATGGAATTGAATTCACAATCGACCTTCTTATTTATGTATCGACAATCGTTTAATCCGGTTCCCTGATGATATTTAAGTCTCGCCCTTTGTTTATTTCCAACCAAAATAACGTCTATTAATTGGCTTCTTTCATCCTCCTTAGTTAACTTCAACTTCATCTCTAGGAAAGTATGGGCTTTGTTTTTCACCGGTTATTGAACAGCATCTTTCATAGAAACCTACCGTACTGTATCGCAAACCACCTGATTGCACAAAGCTGATGGGTACAGTTTATACCAAGAGGATAACAGAGAGATGCGAGCTCTATTTGTTTGCCGAGTTATTCGCCTCCAAGGAGAACCCTTCCGAGCGAGCCTGGCTTCAGTGTGATCCCGAGACACAGCTCCCACCACACCACAGGTAGTGGGTGACAGCTGCTCTCTTTTTGATAACTGGTCAATGTCGAGTTGGTGTAAAGTGGTCAGGACACTTGAGGACCGTTGTGATCTGCGTGTGACCGTGCCTTGGAGACAACCAGGGCTATCGAGTCCTTGCATCACGACCGCTTCAGTTGTCTACAGAAGTGAACCCAGTTTCCCATATCGCTTCGATGTTAATTGGTGTCCAACTCCAGTGAACAGCTAACTTCGACACCCCCCCCCCTCTCGCCACTACCTAACACTGTCAAATCCGATGCAGTTTTACGGTTGAGTGCGTGAAGTTTCCGGTGGCACGGGCTTAACAAAAAGCGTAACATTGCTGACCCTGACGGGTTTCTTTGTATGTATCTGTCGTAAGAGTGAATGTAAATGGCCTCACTGACGTCCGAAGACAGGCCCTTGTGCACTGAGTAATCGTATCTACACTGTGTTCCTACAACATCGTTTTGTCGTTACAGTGGTATTCACACCTCAACCCTCGCCTCTTTCGAGCTCACTGATACCATTAGCACTTGATGCGCAAAGGATATTGACGGCAATTTCAGGATACCGCTCCAGGTTGGGTGCGCACGTTTACGTTCGAAAGTATTGTATCCACATACGGTATAACTGGATATACGCTAGTCCGCCGCCTCCAGTAAGTTATCTCAAAAAAAAGCTAAGCCGAACCACTTAGTTACGGTCCCGTGAACATTTTCCCGAGGGAACCAGTAGCTTGGATCAAAGATCCCACTAGGTGTCCCTAAGGCGTGATTTTTCCAACGAAGGCAAACAGCAGAGCTCGTGCGCTTATTGCTAGTGTATCGTGACGTCAGATAAGGTTCTTGAGCTCGAACTGACTCAGTGGTTATTGTGCGAAAAAACTGAATGGAAGGTCCTGGTTCGAACCCGACCTCTGCACCTTCGCCGCTCCTGTCTAGGATTGGGCAACCTGGCAGTATATTGGCCCTCATGCTTCCTTCATGTGGCACGGCAGCGAGGCACCGAAAGAGTGCTATAGCTGAACCACAAGGATTTTAATATTCACATTGCACACAACGATGCTTACGCGATGGCTTTGGATCTAATCGTGATTTTTATCTGTATGCTGCGTGTGAAAAAGGCTACTCCAGTGCTACCAAATGCAGTACTTTCCCCCAAAGTTATCAAATCGTAGACACTATGGGACAATCCGAAGTGTAGCGAATTCGCTAAGTCCACTCGACAGCACAGTCCCATAGTAATGCACATATAGATTGGAGAGTCTGAGAACAAATGAAGAAGTCTAATTCAGCCGTAACTGAATGAATTCATATATCTGAAATCACCCAAGCTGCTTTCGAACTGTCAGTGCGCGAATATACAAGTGAACAAACGAAAGTGCTCTGCGTTTTAGGGTCATTCTTCTCTCCCGGCACTGATTGTACATGTGGATTGCTACTAGTCAATAATACCTAACATGGTGGTGATGCCGTTTCACTACGGTGGTCCTCTTCAACCGTAGCAAAAACGCTGATAAAATCTCTAAAGTGATAGATTTGCAATCGGACCGTTTTCCTCGTTTTAACTCCGCGCTTTTTTGCATAGCGACACTTTAACGATGAGATCTGTCCATGTTTCAGTTTTTTGTTGATTTGCGCGGAAGATCAAACTACTCTCTAACGTTCCACCGTCCTTTGTAGGAGAGGTCTTGTCCAATGAAGAGCCGGGTGAAAACTCGAATAACGCTGGAACATCATCTGTTGCTGGAGAAACAAAATTGACATCGCTTAGTGAAAATACGACGCCATGTCGGAAAATGTCGTGCACCAAAACAGTAACACCGAGACCCATAGTATTCCATGCTACCCAAGCCGCGTTCCCATTCATTCAAACTCCTTGTCGAAGCAGACAACGTTTTCATCCTCCTACGAAGCAGTCTTTGGATCATCCTATGTCGTCGGTTGGCTTTTCCGATGCATTTGGCTGTCCTAAGTGTGTTGCAGTTGAGGTATATCACGGTCGTCGTCACTTGCGAAGCAAATCTCCACCATCCGCCTGCTTGCATCTGGTGGCTTTCGCCATTCCCTTCGTGCTGGTTCTAATAAGTTTGACTGTTGCAGAGGTAAGTCGTGCATTCCTTTACTTGGATCTACCTGCATATTATTGTGTGTACTTACGAATGGAAGAACTGGTTGGTTGGGTGCTAATTAAGCACGGTCCCTTCCATCAGCGTGAATTATCTTGGTATTATTTGCTGGCACATGCAACACAGTTGTAATGAGGTTGGAATCAGAAGCAGCGTATAGTAACTTGATGTTTATCAAATTGTTGTTGCTATGTTTTAACGTATCTTTCCTCGTATTTGTATTATTTTTAAGCGCTTATTCGATTCTAACTGGACCGCACAACTGTTACTATCTACAATGAAATAAGTTAAAGCGTCTGACAGACACTTTTTAGCTTCGTCGCGTTCACGTACTCAATTACGGGTTGCAAGGTTAGTTAACCTCTTCAGTATTCGCTACGGGCTTGTTGTTCAAAACACAGACAGGCAACTGATTTTTGGTGGCCAAGTGAACAAGGTGAGGATTTTTTTCTGCCATTCTTTCCGTCTTTCAAAAAGACCCTTATGGGGTGAAGGTTATGGTACCTACCGATGGTATTCTCTCGGGCAAACGTAGACCATTCTAGGTGCCAGACAACGGCTTGTTTGGCAGTAGTGCCTAGGAGTTTCTGATGATATAGTTCTCGTCACGGAGCGGGATTGGACCGTAGGTTAGTTGTTGCGTTGTATCAAACAGAACTGATGATACCATCTTTCGCGAGCGACAGCGCACGTGTTTGCCAAAGTAGTATATTTTTTTATCGCCGATCATCAGCTGTACACGATGATTGGCTTATCCTCTAAGCCTCTGCAAGCAGACTTTCTCATCTCGGACGACAGCATCACCAATGTTAATGCACAGGCACTCAACTGCGGTACGTCCTCATCAAAATCCGAAATTCTGAAATCATCCTGAATGGAAGGTAGAAAACAGTACCCATATGTAGCATGCTCGTTTACGAAAGTTTAGCTTCGTCGATTCCGTAGACACTGACTGGATATATTCACCTCCTGCGTCAGCTCATATCTTCCAGAGCCTACAATTCGACCTCGTCCCTTATACCCATTTCTTCTACAACAGATTGATGGGGATTCCCTCTCCGGCATTTGTGTTGTTGGTCGTGCCAATATTTGGGCTCGTTTGGGGCTTGTTCTCATCCCCTTCTCTATATGTCTCTGTGTGAAGTGCGCCTACTTAGGTCGTCTGATCCACCAGATGAACGAGCTCCGTCGGCGCCTGTCCAAATCCCCGTTTATTATGGACCAAGATTGTTCCCACCGCTTCGGTCGCTGCGCCCACTCTTACGGTACGTTAGTCTTATATCTGTTTTACTTCATCCATTATGGGATTCCCTGTGCGTCCAATAGAAATAGGCATGTCTCTTTTCACCTAGGCGTTTAGCCCTAATGCTCTATGCAGTGGAATGTTTGATCCAGCCAGTTATCAATCCGGCAAATTCACTATTTTGTAACTGCACGAAAAACAAGCAAATTTACTAGCATTAGAGACGTAATCTGTCAGAGAAGAGCCAATAGTCTACTCCTTACGAATGACATGTATGACCATTCGTTCGCATTCATGGAAGATTTGGTAAAAGAAAGGCAGTCATACTGCACGAAAACATCTGTTCGCCTCTTTCAGGTTATCGATCTGCTGTTCAGCTAACCTGAATGACCCAAGAAACACCGTTACTGATCTCCATCGAGGTCTGTCAGTCTTCATCGCCCATTTTTTCAACCAACCTAATCATTCTGTCTAATATTCCCTTTAGGTATATTTTTGATCGCTCTGATCTGCCTATGGACTTTCTCTGTCGGTGTGCAGTCCTACGTCCTCGTCAGTGAACCTGCTTGGTTATCTTCCCAACGTTCACTAGTATTGTAAGTTTGGCTGCCAATTTGACTTGCGTTTACTACCATTTGTGTTCTTTGAACTGAACACTTTATTCGTATTTAAATCCAAACACAACCTCATGCATAGCATGATTGTCACGTCGTTTGTTTTCTCCTCATTGTACCTCAGCTCGATGTTCCGCCGATGTTTTTGTCGATATCATGGTTGTTCTCCTTTGGATTTACTTTCCTTTTTGGTATGTGGTTACCGTGTTCGTTGAAATGGTACTTGCCAGTCGATCGTGTGGGTTTTCAGTAAACACTGCACACGTTTTTTTCCTGGTGTTTTGCTGCTAATACTGCAGTGTTCAACTACATCATGCTGCTTCTATTGCTAACGTGACCTGTGTTCCCATTAGAAAAGTTAAGAGGCTTTGGGATGCCTACGCTGCAGTCATGATTTCCCGATGGCATCAGTCTTTTTTTTCAAAGGGTTTTCTTTGTTGGTCATCTCTGACGAATTTTAGATGAACGTTTTGATGGAAAATTGAATTGAAAACAGTGGATTGTATTATCATAACGGTAATCCCTCACCTCAGTTTTCGGTGTGAACCCTCCAAGCTAGTTTGTGAAACGCCCAAAACCAAGTCAAAAACGCGTGTACAGCGCGTTGTATATAAAGTGTATGAAGCAACAATATTTTGGTAATTCCGACTTTTTCTGGACGCCCCGGGATCCCTCGCACCCGGAATCCGAAGGATACTGGATCATGATTGGCTGTTGGATCCACACTTTCGGCTAATCAAAGCTCGCGTTGATGCTCAACAGGCAAGCGGCCCGAACATCTGGCCAACTGCGTGTGGGATAGTCTTCCTGGCGAGCGGTAAAACGGCTTCGGTGCGGGGTTCCGCCTAACACGCATGCGCACAAGTGTGTAGTAAATTAAACCAAACTAACTCATATGGATCACATCTCCAGGAGTTCACTCCTAAAGGATAAGGACGAACTATTGCAGCGAGTCACATACAGTTCTATGGACACTTATAGATGGATGTTCTTGTGTAATTCAGTACTTTCCGGAGAGCGTTTTGAAAGATAGTTTCGTAAGTCAGTGTGTAGGAAATGTAAAGGAACTGTGCAGGAACGTGTGGGGATTTGAGCACAAACGATGTGTCGATACATCAAGGTTTGTGCGAGAAAAGTAGAGGATTTTTATTGGAGAATAGATGGTGTTCTGGTACACCGTCTGATTAAAATGAAGTCGGCTTCCAACAAGCCAGGAACAGCGCCAGTGAGCAGTACAATATTCAGTGTAGTAGTAACGACAGTAGGGAGTTTAGTTACTGAAATGAGACATTTTAGAGCAATTAACCACCGTTTTTTGTGTAATACATCTTCATACTTATCAATTCATCAGCTATACAACATGTACCATAAGTACATTGGTTCCAGCTGCTACAGTTTCGATTACCTGAAAATGGGAAGGTGTGAGAGATATAGTCTGGCATTGCAGGCGGATGGCATGTTCAGTTAGGTCGGAAACAGGGTACCTACGCAGTGAATTCTATAGCCTTGATGGATGAATGCCACTGACTGCGCAATCGGTCCATTCTGCCATTGCCGTTAACCATTGGTAAGTTGAGTCCCGGAGTCCCCATCCAGGGGACGGCAGTTGTCCACCCAACTGAGTTGCTGGTTCGTTTTTTTTTTCACGTCATTGTCGGGCCACCGCTTGTTCCTTCCACTCAGCGCAGCGCTGGGCGAAAAGAGTTCTGTGAAGCAGACAATCATATGGCATGTGGAGTGCATATCCTAACCAACGTAACCTATGGAACGTCGGTAATTCATGTATTGTAGGGGAGTTTCTTCTTCCTAAGACCATATGTCGTAACTCAGCACTACTGGTCCGATATTCCATCAGGCCCGACCAATACTTCGGTGGCACCGATGGTCAAACACTGACAGCTTCCGTATGTATTCTGCGCGCACAGGTCACGTCTCTGATCCATAAAGCAGTATGGATCGCACTGCCACAATGTAAACTCTGCCTTGAACATATAAACCGAAGTCACGTCGGCGCCATAAGTGTCGGAGGTTAGCAAAAGCTGCCCTGGCCCTCCTGATTCGAGAAGTAATCTCGTCTCCAGCCATTCCACCGTAACTCATACAACCACCCAGGTAAACGAGGTAGCTCAGTAGTTAAGGCGCCAGCTTACGGCTCGGAGGTTCCGTATCTCGACTGCTCCTCTCCAGGCTTGGGTAACCTGGAAGTATCCCAGCCCTCGTGCCTCCTTCCGTTGGCACTGCACCTAGGCACCGAAAGGGTGCTACAGCCGAACGATTTGATTTTTTTTGGATTTATCCACCATGTCGATTGGCTCGTCTGCAAGCATGATGTTTAGGTTTGATCCCATCCATATTTGTAGAAGCACTTTACACTTTGTAGGTGTGAACCGCATGCCAAACTTTGCGGTAAAGTTTTTTTTAGTTCATTTAAGATGGCTTGCATTTTTGAAGGATCTGTCGCAAGGAGACCAAATCGTCTGCATACTCAATGTCTGTGAGCGAACATACTGGCAGGATTTCGACTCATGAGGTTTCAGAGACAGGCAGAAAGATTTCAAGCACCAACTCAATGACAAAATTAGAGTGATCGTGCTGAACTCAGGCGAAGACACTTCACTGTGCCCAGGGGCAACCATGGTGATTTCTTGTGAAAGGAGTGTGGCAAGTCATTCAGGTTTTATCCAGGTTCCAGACACGATCTCGGGACGTTTGGATTTTGATTTTGACAACCGCTCCTCGACCATCAGCTTGTGTTACGAATATGTTCTAGTCGGCTGTTGGTAGCCATCGTCATCCGTGCTCTCGTACTCCACTCCACACTTCTTTAAATACTTCACTAATCCTCGAGGTGTTGTTGCTTCTCTGTAGTTCGCATCGCCTTTTGTTTCTGAATAAGGTTATTGATACTGGGCCTATGCAAGTGTTATCTTTCTCTCAGATGTCGGCTTAGGTACCGCCTTCTTGGTCTGGATGAGAATTCAGCTCATCTGGCGTGTATGAACACCAACCCGTCGGTCGTCACTCACACCAACTCTGCCTTTAAACGTAATAATTACACATTTCAAGCTGAGCACTCCGATACGCCTACCGTTCAGTCCTTTGGAGACTCACAGTCTACCGAATCAATACAGAAACCTCGGACCGGACCGATTCTGCTCCATTTGTTATCGTATTTTGCTTTGAACCTCATTTTCGCTTCCGTTTGTTTACTGGATCGTTCTGTAAAATACTGTTGGTACGCGTCCTTCCGGAGGTAAGTCGTGTACTCTTGACTAGTCTACGTACCTTACATTGTGCATTTCTGTCTGACTTCTGAAGAAAGCCTGTTTGGCCACGGATCAAAATTTAGCATAATATGACCCGACAAGAAGCTCTACGAAGGCCGTCCTACACACAGTTATCCACAATACTGTTCACTCTGTGCATTTTCGCTTCATTATCATAGTTGTTCGGTATAAGATTTAGGCCCTGGACAACCTGTGCATCCCCAGTGTTCAAGCAGGAAACCTTATCGATATGGACGATGTCGATGCACATAAGGAAGTGACAGTTTCATTCATTCCATCTTTGGGCATATGTTCCGCTACATGCGTAGTCTTTGAACACACCGTTTGCAAACTTAATTACACTTTGGTGATAATGTGTCGGCTGAAGTTAAACCACTAACCACAGATTATGTTCATCAGCTTGGGTTACCTGTGCTGTCCCCATGGAATTTCATTGACTCACGTAGACAGGTAGGTACCAGGCTACAGTACTGACTGTGTTGTAGTATGTTCGAAACGTGTAAAATCCAAGGATCCATGCCCCCGCACTGTTGAAAACTGCTTTTTAATTTGGAGCATTTCCTTCATTCTGGAAGTGCTTACACTACATGGGGGGAGCTGGGTCGTTGTGCGATGCATATTGAGTGGTTGTTTACCGTCACCGTATTTATTGGCGCCGATCGAAAAACGGGCAAAGTACGACGCAGCAGAGTAGCATCAGAAAGGTTATGAACAATGTCATCTTTGTCGGTTGAATCCACTTTCGGGATGGGATCAACTTGACAGTCCGTATACCCAACTGAGGAGCTGCAAAATAAGACCGCTAGTCGATCCCAATGATGCCCTCAATTCCCGTTCGCGATCCACACTGTGTCTGGATGTTCGGAAATCTACATAATATACTTTTTCCTCACCCATTTTATGGTCGTTACTGGCTTTCATTTAAATAAGTCTGCATTAAACATTCCACCAAAGTGTTTTCGTAATGAACTGGGACTGCATCGAAATCCTTCGCTACCGTCACTATATCCGACACGACACAAGGGAGGCTTGTTGGTCGATCTGCGTAAGAGTTCTCACGTTAAATGCTGCAATAAAAGGGAGTTAACAAGAATTGAAATACAGTCGCAAAGAGGCGTATGTGAGTAATGGTGTACATCGTGCCAATTCCTTAGGTGCCTGACTTATGTGCCCATAGCTGGAATCTACAAAAGGGTGATTGTTGAGTGGGAAAGGCCGAGGGTTAAGAGATAACGATGAAGAAAGATGGAACGCGTCAGTCCGCCCTGGTGTATGCACTGAATAAAGCGATCCGACTGATGTCACCACGTGGCGGTGGATATGACACGAAAATACCTTTGTTTGTGTACTTCATGCTATTTGTGGACTGATGTACTGCCAGAGCACCCAAACCTAGAGAAGAGGATGACTATGACCCTCAACTAAAACCACTGGTTCAATAGCCTGCCACTTTTGTTCCAACTCCCAACCTGAAGCGCCAGGGAACTGTTTGTCAAACCTGTGTCTATTGACCAACCCATATTAGCTGAATGGGTTATTGAGACCGTACCATGATTAGTTACAGTCTCTTCGTGACATTGATCGTAATAACGCGTTGTCTGTAGGACATCTTTTATCCTTTAGTTTAGACCTATGTGTTCACTTACTCCTCTGTTTTCCTGTTTGTTTCTACTTTGAATCCTCTGGACTGTGTATCCAACTATTATAGGGGTTGTATAATATCCCACTTTTAGTAACGACGTTTCTTGCCTTCAGTTCACCGATATCTTCTGCTCTGTTTCCTTCTGCAGTTGTTTTAAGTTTGTTTCCAGGAAAGTCCCGTCTTCTGCTGAGCAAGGTTCGTCCAATATAAATGTTGCCGAATTGATTGAAACATTGCTCGCTGGTGAAATTGGTGGATTTAGTTGGTGGGATCCGGGCATTTTTAATCTACCATACAACCCTTTGTTCGTTTCAAACATGACCGTAGTCGATGACCGGTGTTCGTGCTTGGCACCTCAGCAAAATTCTGACACAAAGCTTGGATCTCCGTGTAAATCTCCGGCTCAGAAAAAGCCCCGACGTTCGGTGATCGATTCTATTCCCGCAGACACAAATTGTTTGTCTCATTCAATCCGTGATTTCCCATCCCAGTTTGCCTCAGTTCCCAGTCCCTCCGGTATCCCGAACGAGCACGATCTTATGGCCCAACTTGCACGACTTATCTCCTACTACGAAAACTCGGCTCCCGATGATCCTGCGTTAATACTCTTTCGCCATCTCCGTCAGCAGCTGATGGCCTCAGTTAGTTCTTCCGATCATCGATCAACGCAATCCGCTTCACTTCATGCCGGCGTATCTCAGTCTATGACGTTTGCATCCACCAGTCATGCCGGAATCCCTGCGCCCCTTAGCTCAGTTGACGTTGCATCTTCTTCCTTCCCTGGTCTTCCATCCGCTTCGACTCATCCGGATCTTGTTGCGTCCGTTGCAGCTGTTTACGAACAATGCCAGAAACAACTTTCCACACTCACCGATGTGAGTTCGTCTTATTTTTCTCATAAACGTGTGTCTTTAGTATACAAAAGGGGAGCAGTGCTCTTTTCAAATGCCTATTATGGTGCAAATGTTTTCTTTGGAATATTGTACCAGTCCGTTTGCAACAGACTGTCTTGTCCACAAATGAAAGCACTTTGCGAGGAACGCCTCAGACGGATTTAGTTGGGGAACTCTACCTTGGGAAAGCGCTTTGAATCGTACTGAAACCGTATGTACAGTAAAGTTTCTCTATAGTAGCTGATTCCGGTCGTTCCTGTCAGATCATCCCTAAAACCTTTAATTAAGGTGTTCCTACCCTTCTTGTCGTAACAGCTAACTGTGATGTCTCATCACAAATCAACTACACTGTTGCCTTTCTACAATCAAGAAGTGAGCATAAAAGCTTCAAATCATCAGTTGAATTCCAGGCTGTTGGCCAACAGCAGCGATCCGGATGCCAGCCACTCTTACAATCCGAAATGAATAGTTCATTTTTCTTCAGGAGGACAAACACCACATTGTGACACAAGTAATATCTTCGTTGGATTTGACATAACGTAGTCGACAGTGCAGTGTATATCAAGGTAGCGTTTACTGAACCATGTCACAGAGTCTCAAAGCAGATCAAAGGTAACGTAGCCAGAAGATAGAATGAACTAGCACACAAGAATGCAACATTTCTCGAGTGCCCTGACAGACACAATACTTCTATCCTTCAGGATATGGCGTCTGCACACAAATAACCTTTGCTGTATGTCCTTCGTGACTTTAACTTGAGTTTATTCTGGTGGTCCAGATAACTGAAGACCATAGTCGGTATGCCGGTTAACCGTTTTGCTTCATAGCACAGTTGTCTTCTCATAAACACACGGCTTTTCCCTCTCGAGCTTTCTGGGGGTTATGGTGGCATCGGTAGGAACGGATCTGTTTAGGGAACGTTTTTCCTTAGTTGACAACAGCTATGGATCTCATCGGGCATGGAATATCTCCTCTTTCATTTCCATCAGTTTAAGTAACAAGCTAAATGAACTGCACCCATTCTTCTCAGCAATTCAAAGTGTCGGCAGATGCTTCGTTCACTTCGCTGCATAAAAGTGGACCACAGATGAGTTTGGAATTATACGAACCACCCATTTATGGCTGTATAATTACTTCGATCTCTTTCGCGTCCTAACCCTACCTCTCTCCTGCAGCGGTGTGCAGGAAACTGCGGAGTTCTCGAAATGAAAACAGAGCAATTATTTGTTGGTCGACGAGCTTCGATTTCCGTATTTTCTCCCACATATTGTAACCTACCGACCTCAATTCCTCTGCAGATATATGCTTCCATTTTTATCCAGCAATTACATTGTGTATCTGGGATTTAACGCCTCTCAGGCCTTTATTGATGTCTCTTAATGACGAATAGCGTACCATCAAAAGAGGCTTCATTAATTCCAACCTCCCGCGCACGTGGTGACCGCTCGGTTTGAATGTGGTGGTGATCCATCCCATCCGTACTGTCGTCGTTACCTACCTCAGGACTGGGCATCGATTGGCCTTATCACACTGTAGTAGAGAAGCCTTCAAAACTTGAGAGATCTGTGTGTATTTTGGGGAACAGTAAACAGGTGTATCAAGTCCGAACGAACCTCAAAGCCAAAACACACAATGAGATATAAGCATCTTTCTTCGGTTCTGCTGAGGATTGGTAGCGAACACAGTGCTTGAGGTGACTGTCTTTGTCTTAGGTAAAATGGATCGGTTTGAATCGTGGCTCCTGTCTGTTCTGTTTCCCGCCTTTTGTGGTCAAAATCGGACACAGTCTTAACATTTTAGGAATATAAACTCATTTACTCATAGTCCCACCAGTCTGAACGAATATCCGAGATATATTGGGTAAAAAATAACCTTTGTGTGTTGTCCTCCTAGAGAGGGTTTTCTATGTCATGGGACTGTGTTTATTGCCCCCCGTCCACCTTGGGCTCTACTCTTTAGGGGAATTTCAATAACAAATTTACCCCAAACGCGGGCGGTTCTCTGAGGGTTGAGGGTTTTACTGTGTTTGCGACGTCATTTTTTTCGGTAAAATTCACTGCACAGTCTTCGACATTTTTCACTCCTGTTTTGGTGGATCCATCTCCTCTAGCATATATCAAGAAGGCGCGATGGTCGGAAGCATATCACAATGGGACAGATGAGAAGAGTATAGCTCGGATCATGCACCAGATCATCTACAAGATCATGCTAGGTTCCTCATGACGGAGCGAGGAATACTGAGCGTACACTCTTGGCTCTCACTGGTTGATTTGCTTACCAGTTAGAGTATGCCTTCGCTTGGTCCTTGGTTAGATGTGTTTATTTTGCCCATAGCAGAGATCGGCAGATAATTTGAATGTGTCCATGGGAGACTGAGCTGGGGTCGTCGATGTGATGTTCTGTGGGTTTCTCCACTCAAGCCACACAGTCGCTCAGTCGACTTGATACTCCGTGTTTCCGAGTAGCTCCCCTCAGGGCAATTCCCATACGTTCTCTGCACTCTTCTCAAGGTGACCCATCCGTCTTAGCTATTCATACCGCAAATTAGCAACTTTCTAGGAATTGCACATTCGAGCGGGCTACACCATCTTTGCTGTCGTCATTTATTGAGTTTCCATGCGTACTTGTGACAGTTATCACATTCGGTTGTGGCACATCTCTTTATGAGTGTAGCGTATTCATCATCAGCTAAGTGTGCTCCGTTTGGCCTATCTTTCTACATTCAATGTCCGCTAGATAGTGATATCAGGGATGTTGATGTCAACAGCAATACCTCCATCTGGAGGATAACGGTCGAAGTTGTCATTAGTGTCATCAGATTTACTAAACCCTAATAGAGGTTCCGTCCTGTAAAGGAAGCCGATCTATTCTAAAACTCCGAGAAGCACTGTACAGCTGTTTCATCCTTGTTGGGAATCATCAGCAGTGCGCATCTCACGAAACACCACAGAGTTTCGGGACTGTGACCTCCCGACTCACGGTTCGAACAATAACTCATCCGGCCACGAGCAGCAGGTCAGTTGTGTGATTAGCTCGCACTTAGACAGGACATATCGCCACTCAGCCTTCGATCACAGTGCTTTTCAGCCCAAAAAGGCTTCACTCACACGGCGAAAGCTCCATTAAAGAGTCCCAAATTTCCTCACGCTACCAACAATTCCTAAACGCTGCAAATGTCGGTGGTGTAATGACCTCTGGCACAATTCAGTTGCTGGTCACCTTTCCATCTACCACGTTATCCACCTCACTTCTTCTAGGGCTAAATATCCTGAAAATTTACACACTTTTACATTTCTCTTCTCAGACTACATCACGCCGTCGGAATCGCCATCGTCGTGTTATATCGGGCCGCACTGCTACGGGTGGGTTACTACTCTAGAGCGTCTCCGTCGGGTTATTCCTCATGTTTCGTTGAATATGCGCGTTTTTTTTTCAGGAAATTAGCTGATTCCAGTCATTTGGATTTGGAAAATACCGTCTAAAACCTTTGGTTTGTCACTTCATGAGGATGTTTGCGATTCAGCAAGAACAATATTAGGGACAATCAGCTTAGAGATACCGTTATTTGATCGAGTATTGTAGTCCGTCACCGTCGCTTTCCACTTGTCATCTTTCAGGTAATCGACGTGGTTATTCGCGCAGCCTATCAACCACTGGAATTTTTTTTCCAGCATCGAGCACTGTTGGTTCACAAAAAAGTGGCCCCAGTTCTGTCGTTTCGGCGGCCGGCTCAGAACAACCTGGATGTGTGAATGATGAGTCGCTCTCATTAATACGGGCAGCCGCATCTGTCTTTGCTGCTGCTTCCCTACGCGGTAGTCTCAATCGCAAGCCGCGTCGAAACAACCAGTCGGGTGAGAACTAATCAATCTCGATTGTCTGTTTTCAATTTTTTGAACCCACCCAACTACCCGCCGTCACCATCATCGGCGCTCCTGATTTAGCCGGAACAGCGATTTTCATGAGTCTCTGTTTTACAAAAACACAAAACTATTCCTTCGGGAGGACAGGTGCCCCACGTATTCACTGCAGTTTTCCTTGTTGCTGGCACCTGTTTTACCCTTCTTTACTTCTGCAAGTAGTTTCTACTTACCATCCCTCTTGACGCTCAGGACATCTGTTACTTCTCTCTCTTCCAGGTTTCGACGGCAGCCAAACTTCGTCTTCGTCCATGCGTAGTGCACTGACGCGAATTACGGCGCCCAATACTTCCAATGCTGCTGCGCTGTCGGACGGTCATGGTAACTCTACCAATGATCGCACAGCCCCTTCGAATTCCAGATGGTCGGTTTATCCTGATACCAATGCAGCGGCCGAGGAGCTCGGGAGTCGCATGTCACTTCGTTCGCTTTCCTGTGCATCAAGTTCTGGAGCCGAGTCTTATAATTCCTACCGTCTGCTTGTCAACCAGGCCGGAGCGAGTTGGCGTGAACTATGGCGCACTCGTATGCTCCTTATGGATGTGCTACGCTGGGTAGAAGTGGTCGCACCTATGATGCAACTTCAGCGAAAACGTCAAAGTTCAGACTTATCCGCTGCGGGTGATGATGGTACATCTCTTGGGAGCCAAGAACCGTTACCTCAGCACAAGAGCGCGATGAACTGGGAAGCAGCGTTAGCCAGCCTCGTCTCTACCCTCAGTTTACCGCAGCAGTCTTCGGTTACATCGTGCCAACCACAGCAGCCAGAAGGAACTGCCTGGTCATCCTCAGCGAACTACGAAAACGCCGGCGTCCGCCCCACAGTTTCTCATGACCCGGCAGCTGCATCACTCAATCCAATGCTGGCAGCTGCGTTTGCTGCAGCCACAGCCGCAGCGACTTTGGCTTTACAGCATCAAAACGAGGTTGCCGTAGGTTTTGTCATTTTGTGGCTGTTGCCAGTTTCTCGCTAACCTCGTAACCCAGTTCGCAACGAAACTAACTTCCATCACCCCCTCCAGATTGAATCGGTTCTTTTAATAGGACTGGTTGTCGTCCCCAAACCATATCTGTATGCAGTCGTTTTGGGTTTTTTCGCAAGTTTCGTGCAGTTGTTTAAAGTAACCGTGAGATCCATTGGTTATTCACACTACGTTTTTTCCATCCCTTAGCTCTCTGAGTCGACTGACTGTTCGCTGTATTTGGTAAAGTTATAGGGTTTCGTAAATCTTCGTGTCCGACAGACACTGGTGGGTCCAGGCGTAATCTGATCACTTTAACCTGAGACCTTTAGAGCAGTACCATAGGTTATTTTAGTAGATTCAGCTTAGGCAGCCCCTCTTAAACGTTGCTGCTCATGAGTTTCACTTGTGCATAAATGCATAAATGTCATGAGTCCAAATTAACATTTTTCCAATCACTTGGCTCATTTTGTTACCCGCTTCGAGCTCTCCATGTATATTTATTCTACAGCCAAGTCGTGAACCGCCGTCGACTGATCCATTCTGTCAGAACAATACGTTTTCACGAAGTCCTGCACAGCAGCAACAACAAATATTTCCTCCCAAGATGTCCCCCGCCGTTCATTTACATCCTGTATGGTCTGACCAGTACCCCATGACTCATCCTCATTCCTGGTCCGAGATGCCCGCACCACCGGTACCACCCAATCCGCCGGTCGCCAATGTCTCTCAATCTCCAGTGTGTGCTCCCCAGCTCCCGCAGTTCCCATGCAGCTCCTCATCGGTCAGGTTTACCGGGGCTCCAGATCTGCTTTTGGACCATGACCGCTATCGGTTAACCGCATTCTCACCCTCCTGCACTCCTCCTTTTGTGCCCGGTGGTCCTTCTCCCAGAACACCCTCCATGCTTTGCCGCTCACCACCGTCTGTACCTTTCCCTTACCTTATACCGACCTACGCATCTTGGCAGCAAGTTCCATTTCGATCACCTTTTTGTCCTCCGCCCGCATCTCAAGTGCAGGACTTTCCAGTAAGTTGTGAATCCGTTTGCGATGTAACTATTGGCATCTACCGGTGTTTTTGTTGATACCAGCCACACTGGATTTATACTTAGAGGCAATTTCCGCCTTGTACTCCTCTTTTTAACCGTCCTTCTTTTCGTCCATGTGTAGACACTATTTTTGGTGAGATAGTGAATTGCTCGCCCCTCACTCCCAGGTTTTTTGTTCACATATTCTGGTCACGCACGCATAGTGCCTGTTCGGAGAACAGTTGTTGGAGAGTACGAACTAGCTCTGGTAACTCCGCTGACTGACATGCAATCCATACATTCAATAAAAAGGTCCTCCTACAACACCGAATCGGACTAAAACCCATCTCTGTTGTTTCAGACGGATTTTTCCCATAGGACAGAGATTTCATTTACCATGAAAACGAAGCCGGCAGCGAAAGAGGGACTCGCTTGTTTCCCCCAACCGTTAGCGTCCGTTATCTGACTTTGTACGGTTATATCCCCGAAGTGCACTCTACTGACTTCAGCTTACCAATAATGCAAGATTTTTGAATGTGGAAAGCAAGTGACGGCATTTTGTTTAGAATCGCGACACACATCGAACCATCTCATTCTGTTACTGCAGCTAGACGCAGTAAACCAAGCAAGACCACACAGAAAAAACATTTATTGAATTGTGTTAGCAAGAAAGCTTCATGATGATTATTCGCATGCCTGAATATGCACCAGACAAGCCTTCAGATCAGATCATCCAGGGTTTGGTTTCATTTTAAAACGATTCCAGGTCTCCTATCAGAAACAAATTACGTGGAATGGTTGATAATTAGCACTCCTTTCACCATCCTGTTTTTTCACCGGCTCTGTTTTTGGAGAAAAATCTTCCTTTGGACTATTTGTTTCAATGGATTGCCGTAATCGCATTCGGGGCAGCACACTCAGAGTATTCTGGAAGATGAGAGCAGGCATCTCTTAACTTATGCCTCAGCCGCAAAGCTTTACCTGTTGTTTTCAATTGGTTACAAGATCGCTTCCGTTGGATGGCACCTGTAATACCCAGAGTGTGTTGGTTTTCGGGTACTTGCACCTTCACTGTCTGCCTCCTCAAATCCTAAGAAAGAGTTCAATGCTGCGCATGTTCTTACTCGTTTTTAAAAGTACACTGGTTGCCGCCAAACGAAGTTATACATAGCAAAGTGACATGCGTTTCAGACCAGCACCACATCATGCAGTCCGCCTGGCCTATTTGTCCAAACCCTGTTACACTTGTCATGGCCTTGAGGTGAACGTTGCCATCCATGTTACTATGAACGTTGTCATAAAGCCACGCAACTGTATTTTTCCACTCCACCGACATAGCACAATGCAGCTGCTGAGCATGACACTGTCATCCGCCACCATAATCATTGACACCAGAGGAGAATATTGGTGCTTCACTACCATACAACCAAGTCAATTTATCTGAGTAAAGCCTTGTAATGGAAAGAAAAGTGGGACGGTGTGTGAGGCTTAGGGCTGACCCACCACAGACATGGGGTACTTACATCTCCAGTACCCAGTCAGGCAGTTTGAACGCCACTGACATCGGTCGCTGTCCTATCTTTCAGTATCTCAGTATCTCTTCCCCTCAGGGAGAATTACGAGGGTCTTATCCTGGAAGGCGAACTGCTCCAAGACCTTGTAAAGCTCTTCATTCTCTTGTGCCATTTCATATTCTGTCCAGCTCCGGGTTCCCGCCACACCAGAATACAACGCTCTTTTCGGCAGACAACAACTCGTCAGGCATAACACATTGGCCAGCCACCTTAGCTTGCAGCACTGAATGCATTCTTTTACCGAACTACCGTCTGCTTTACCAGTGTCCCGTCCCCCCATCATTCTATTACGAATTCGCTGGTTCCAGTGTACGCCAGCCATGGTTCTGAGTGGTCAACTTCTCGAAGATATCTCAAATCCTTCACCTGGAGTGGCCAAGTCTCACAGCTGTACAACAATGCAGCCTGCATTGTAGTCTGATACAGTGCCCAGTGGCATGCATTTTTGGTGCCATGAGTGGCGCAAATAGACGAACATAATTCCGGTCTCTAAAATTCTTTGACTTCGTCTATCACACTTCTGTCAGACATAACTCATTTCTGAGATAATTAGAATGCTCCAAAACTTGTCCCCCCTTGAACTCCTAGAGATATGATCAAAGCCTGTTCACCCCGCAGAGTGACCGTACTTTGTGGGGTGCGAAGCACACGCCGAAGAATTTGATTATTTTTGCCAGCTTTTCTAGTAATGCTTTCGCTTCCTACTCTTAAAATATAAGAACAGTTTCGTCTGCATATTCAAGTTCGACAAGCTTTTGCTCCTGAAGGGAGATCTGAACATCGGGGGTTTGTGGAACCTGTGGAACCTCACTACCTCATCAGTGATGGAACTAAACACAAATGGAAGGAGTTCGCACCCTTGTCTTACACCATTGCTTTTAAGAAGCGCTCACAAGTATCTGAATACAAAGAGTGTATGATATTCACTACCTGTGGCATGCCCTGTTGCACAAGCGCGTTAAGAAGATCTAGTTGGTCGACAGAACCAAACCCACTATTTAACCAAGCATCGCCAAGGTTGAGTGGTTCGTATACGCACTTTGCTCCTTTATGACAGAATGTGCTCCATACAATCCTTTGTATAGATCCTTCCCGTGCAGCGATCCTCGACTTAACGCGCAGTCGAAATGTTTACGATCACAGGTCGATAGGAATATCAAAACACTACTGGTGAACAATGTTTAATGCGGTGCTGAAGGTAATGAAGTCAGCAAAAGTGAAGACAAGCCTCGAATATAAAAATGCGTAGCGTCAATAAATCACGGGGTAGCTACGCGGTTCAGTACCGAAAGGCAAAAAGGGGCGGATATGACTAAGACGATTGTTCGGGTCAACGGGTTTGTATGGATGATGAGTGGAAACGATAAATAAAGAAATGTAATAGTATGCATTTCGAGGGCCCTCAACTTAAACAGGTTTTACTCCTTCCATTCATCAGTCCGCCGAACATGGGTTTGAGCTGAGCTCGGATGCTGGGAATATTTGGTTTCGCTGCCGCGGAACCATACCGGTCCACCCTCATCGCACAATCAGCTAGTGTTGCCTTTGTCATTGGTAACACTGTTAGTCTGCCACAATCGTTCATCTCTAAAACCTAACCTCCCGGCCATATATTACCAAAGTGAAACACCTTCGATTCTCGCCTTGTACCTTGCTTGGTAACCTTCGTTCTCGGTTTTCCGATGTCGTCCGTCTGATGCCACTCTTTGTCATCTGATTTTTTGTGCCAGACCTTTGAACAATGTGTGATTACGCTGGTTTTTACTCTCCTTTCACGTGTACTGACCCGATTCGTAGGAAGGAATGCAAATAATGCACGCTGCTATGCTGTACGGTTCTTCGGTGGGACAGTGTAGTTTATCTGGTAGTGGCTACAAATGCCAACTTTGACTTGTGGCCCGCTCCTCTAACGGAGGCTTTCAAGTAATGATACGGTTGCGTTGAACGTTAGGGGTGTTCGCGTTCGATGAGTTACTTGATTGCCAGAGTGTCTGACCATCTTCTTGTCTCAGTACGTACTGATGTGTCATACTTGCGTACTCCATCAAGCTATGAATTTTATGTATGTGGAGCGTACTTTTCTACGCTGTAATGTTTGGTCATTCCTGTGTTCTTCAGTTGGTGTCCTTGATGAGGTTGTTGTATGAGTTAATTTCTACTGGACTGCCGACCCGTCCGTACCTTTCAGAAACTACCGAGAAAGTTTGACTTAGGTTCCCAATTACTGCTTGTATGATATAGACTTCATTGACCCAGTCACTACTTTCATACGCGTCCGCATTTCCATTTCCCTACAGATCACTTGTAGTGAGTGAGAATGAGTGAACTTCACGTGTCTGTTTACATGTCAACTCGGGGCTTTGACGTGCGATGGGAGCACCCCACCTCCGAATAAGTTTTCATGCCTGTTGTCTTTCTTGTCAATCATTCTTGCTACAGATTCAGAACACAATTGGCTCCGTGGTACCGCCCGTAGCCGTCCAATACGTGCCCACCGAAACCGGCGAATCAATGCGGTCAAAATCATTGCATGATAATGGATCAAATGACTCGGATGCGTTCGACAGCGAAGAGGAAGTTATATCAGATGACGAGACGCCTGGAATGACAGGCCCGAAACTTTCGCCCGCAAACGCCCATCCCCACGTACCACACGTGTGCCAGGTGGCCCCTGACAATTTCACCCATGACTTTTCACAATATCCTCATACATTAGAGTCTTCGAGGTATTGCCCACCATCACATTTCCATGGAGAGCCATTTTTCAACTCTGTAGACCGCTCTCTTGTCGAATCCGATATAGTAAACGTGGATGATGGTGACATTTCGAGTGTTAGTCAAAGTGCCAGTCAAGTGGCTCCCAGAGAGTCTTCACCGTCATCTGCACTTCCGACTGCAGAAGACCCGGAGGACTTTACCTCGGAACCACCCTGCTCACCTTCCCAAGCACTTGCTATGAACGATAAACTGCCCCACAGAAAACGTATATTGGATGGTGTAGAAACGACTAATTAATTACTCACTTGGACTGCTGCCTTTTCTCTTTCTACTCGTGCATTTTTTCTTAATCGCCCAATGTATTGTTTATCCGGTGTAAATTCCATTATACCCACGTTGGCTTTTCTCGTTTGTGTCGTTTAGTCTGGTGGCAAGTTTGGATAAACGGAAACTCATGATGCAATACTTTATTACGATCCATTCGCCTGGTAGAACATCACCCTCGTACGGTTTTTATTAGTGGTCATGATTGCTGAACGCAGGAGCCGAGTGGAAATAGTCAGTTGCAGATTATTTGTTAGTTCCATGCTGGTTTTCTCTCATGTGAGCCATTCATTTCCCTCATTATCACTTCGAAGTAGAGACTGGAATGCCTCTATTCTTTGAGACGGATAACACCCTATCGATTGCTTTATTGTCTAGCAATCAAAAAAATTCCCCATGGATTTCCGTCTCTTTTAAAGGCATTGGACACCCAGTTCTGTAGTCTCATACAAGTCTGAGGTAAGCTGTCGTACGAGTCCACCATGTCAAATAGTGCAAACTAAAGCTGTTACTCAACTTCGCTATTGATATGGTACTCGAAGCCTTTTTTCTGCAATTCCAAGGGTCGAAATTCCCTCGTGGTTTCCTTCCATTGGCAATGAGAACATGTACGATACTGCTTCCCCCTGGATCATCGCTTGGAGATGCATACCCACTTGGATAAGTTGAATGATTCTGCCGCGCGGTTTAACATGCGCCTCGCGCCTATAAATTACCAATTCACGACTGGGTAGGAACAAACCTGAACATCGCGTGTGCACATCTAACAATCGACTTGGTTGCTTAGCCAACTAACCTAGGTACGCTACTCCCCACGAATGGGAGAGTCTTTGTCTCTCTCTAAGTGACAATTATGTTGGCGCGGAGTTTTCTCCACTCCCATCCCACATCAAGAGAAACTCATTTCCCGACCCCAACTTGCCTATTTACTCCTAGGTTGGAATCTCTACAATATAACTGTTCTGCGTGTGTGTGACCTAGGCTGATTCGCCGATCTCGAACGCTGATCCACCTTACCATCACAGCGGGCACTTTTTGATCATACTTGATTGGCTTGGGTGATAGTTCGACTTGCGCTATTCACACAGCATCTGTAATCCTAACACTTACCGGAAGGTTGGTGGTTCGAACCAGATCTCTGCATCTCGACTCCCCCTGTCTAGGCTTGGGTAATCTGGCGGTAACTCGGCCCTCCTGATTCCTTAGAGTGTCATGGCAGCTGGGCATCGAGGATGTATAATGGCTGGACGATTTTTTTACATATTGAATCTGATGGAGCTGGGACACAGAATGGAGCAGCGCTCGAGGACACATGCATTTGGCGAGTTCAAAACCATTGCGTTTTTTTCGTGCAATATTGGGGCATATCTGCGATAAAGCACTTGCTTTTTAGCTATGTGACAAGAATCCTTCCGTTCATAATGACCTGGACAACAAGGGCTTGTGATGATTAAATAGGTCCATCACATCGCGTTAGTGTACATCAGTCGCATAGGCATGCAATAGTGCTGAATATCAGAAGCACTCACTCTGTCCGTTGCAAAGTTTTTCGCCATAAACTCAAAACGTAGTGAAATAAAAATTCTGCTGTTTCGGTATGGAAAGTATACGGCACTGTTTGTGTAAAGCACTAGTACCAGAAATCCCGTTATGCACACCACAAAAAGTGATGAGAGGCAGAGTTTCTCCTAAATCCGACTGCTCACCCCGCAAACTGCGCGCAGTGACACACTGCCTGAAGTCTACAAACACTCAGCTTTCCACTCATGTACGTCCATCAAGTTCGTACAACTTTTTGGTTTGCTAATCTAATGAGCTGTTCTAACTGAACGTCCTTATTGATTATGGAGTCGGTACTCTTCAGCATTCCACGCTCCTGGAAACTACCTTGTTTCCCCCCTTCGGCATGCTTAGGTCTTCAAACGTTCCTAGATTTCGTTGTTTACGCCTTGTGTTGGTGAATCTTGTCTTCTGACAGCGGCACATCACTCGTGGATTCGTGTGGAAAGTTGGTTTTAGTCTGCTCATTGTAGTGTGTGTTGCCTCTCGATGTCTTCTTCCTTATTCCTTGATTGACCTTGTGCTTCGGTCTTCTAATGGATTGACTTAATTTGGCTTCCAATACTTCGTTCGCTTTCTGAGACCATCTAACCACCCTTTGTCAACTGTGTCCTGGCCACGGTTTAGCCGTCAAAGCATCGCTCTTTTGCTCTTGGTGACATTTTTGAACATCTGGATAACTACGCCATTTCACTTCCGCCGCACAATTTAACTGCAGCTTGGGTGGATTTCTTTTGGCCATTTCTTTAAGGCCGAAGCGTTCGATCCATCTGCGCCAAGTCGATGGTCCTTAAAAGTCGTCCGTTCAGAATATGGCACTTTCAAATTCGCTATTGAGCGGCTTTTCTACGCACTGTAGCTTGACTGTTAATCATGAAAGTCGGTGCTATACCGTTCACTTGAGATAGCCCATTGCAGCTGTTTTGTGGGCGAAGGTTTTCTGTCATCGTTCATCACAAGCTGAAATCCATTAATGGATGTGGTAGGCAGGCACCCTAAGTTGAAACAAAACAAGCAAGTGTTTCTGAAGTCTGGCACCGGGACGGGTCGTGGCAACGCTAAGACATTCTGCCAGTAGACATTCCGGTATGTAAATTAGCGAATAAATGTTGCCCTTAGCCGATACATCTGAAACTTAAAAACACGCTGATCGGTCTTAGTATCCTGGTTCTCCGTATTAACTCTCAGTAAGGTTAACTGAACCGCACTTAGATACAAAGCACCACCGGAAATTTAGTTTTCGAAGGCGTTTTCACTTCTACTCGCCAAATACGCTAGCCTGAGGCTTGGTAACTTCACCTGCGTTTTTATAAGAGATTTCTCCAAAACAAACCTTCAGTAAGGTGTCTTTTCTTTTGGCACCTCTACAACACTTTCATCCATCTCCATGAAAATCACAAGTAATGGCGTTTCATAAAAACAGGTTGTCAACTGTACCGGTAGTCATCCACAGTGTAATATTATGACTAGCTAAACTGGAAGCAATTGAAACCTACCGGTGCTTAGCACAAAAATTCTCCGAAACCGAAATATATCAACATGACGATCTGCACTGAAAGAAGCAGCCTGGATGGCTCAACTGAAGATATTAACTGAACCGGGAGTATTGTTGAAAAGGACTATCTCGGGATTTGTAAACGTGTTTCTCCAAAACCAAATCAGAAGCTTGAACAGTAAAACATTGTATACTGTACGATTCGGAAAAGCTTCCCATGAACTGACCCCAACGCAGAAGTTCAGAATATACCAGTCAAATCAAAGAAAGCTACTACAGATGAAAGGCGTCCGGTCAGTCCACGGACTCAACCAAATGCAAACTAATCGGGTCATAAAGCAGCACAGATTCCAAACAAACAAACCGAATCACATGCAAGTGAAACTCCTATCACCAAATATGATGGTAAGAATACTAGGCTCACTTCCAAACTTGCAGGGAGCATAACAGCTGAGGCATAATCTGACCTATAAATTATGCGAACGCAATTATGTCTGGAGGATATAGCTGCCCACTTATCACGTCTACTCATGTGTTTTCGAAATGCTCACAAGCTTATTGTTAAGATCGGTGAAACGCTGCCTGATGGGCAGCCAAGCAAGTCACCTTTGATATATTCATTACTCCGACAATTCCTTTGCCGTTTGGGTCTATAGCGCATATCCTGAATTTTACCCAGAGGGGATAGTTTGCTCTAAGACTCGATCCCGAGGCACAAAGTTTCAGTCCACCGATTCATCCTTCTCGACACGCTTGTGGGACAGAACGTGTCTCCCAGAAGGTCGTGAATATCAAACGTTCTTTGCACTCAGTTATTTGTGGGCACATGAGAGTACAAGGATAGCTCTCTAAAGCCTTCCTACAAGCAATGTTGCCCGACAGTGGTGACCACCCCCAACATTTTTTCTACTTTTGTCACTGATTAGATAACGTCAAGCTCCGTGGGTTCCTCAAACTGGCCTTGTTCATGTCGCTCTCCAAGCGAGGACCTTCTCAGTCTGGAATACGCAGACGAAATTGTTCTCATTTTTTGAATAACAGCAGGGAGTGCAAACATTACCAGAGAGCTGGCGAAGGCCATCAATTCTTTTGGCATATAATTCGCACTCATGAAGTTCAAAGTAATGCTGCGAGACCCCCAGTCTTTGAAAATCCCTCCGAGGCCTCAAAAAGTGATAGCAGAAGTTATGGGACACTGCTTATCTAGGAAATGCACTAGTCCTGTTGGAAATATAGATATGGTGGCCAACCTAATTAAGTGTCTCATGATGGCAGCTCTTGGATTGCCAAACGGGATAAATTCCAAGTGAGGGAAGGAAACTTGCGTGGATGAACTACATAGAGAAGTGAATTGTTTCCCTTTTTGTGCAACACCCCAGGTGGGTATTTCAATTGTACAGCGAGGAAGTGCCTGTTGTGTCGTTAATATTCGTATCATTTGGGTTTTCTATATTTTGAATCAAACCTGTAGTTTTTCAAATTATTTTTAGGGACACGTGCGCTTATCACATGGTCAGGCTGTAAATTGTGCTGTGAATATTGTTTAATTTTTGGTACTCTGTTACCGTTATCTAAACGATACCGCGACTGAATAAATAAGAGAGCTTCGGCGACTTTGGTTCCGCCCGAATTCTGTAAGTAAGTAGTCAGTGTCCATCACTATGGTTTAGCAGCACAAGAAATAAATTCGGTGAAAATAGCTCTGTTCAGATTATGGGTGAGTCTTATGTTCCAGCATACGAACTCAGAAAGCTGAGCTGTACACAGACCAATCCAGAAGGAAGATGCTCAGGATAGAATACACAAGCGTCATTATGGGGACCGAGGAAACAAGATCCAGAATTCTAACATCCGCTGAATCGGAGAGAAGTGGGAATTTTGCGGACCACCTAACGATTTCTGCTTCTCCTTTTACTGCCCTGTTTACACATTTTCCGCGCGACTTCTCCTGTTTCTAACTTTTCGTCCTCGAGTCCGAATAGCTGACGTCTGTAGTATGTATTTTTCCGAAATCTCATCAACTAGTGTCGCGTTGAACATGAATTCTATCGTTTCATTCTTTTGAGATCGTTTGGAGGGCCAGTGGCTGCAAGCCTGGTTTGTGGGCATAAAAGCCGCCATTTACGGGCTGTGATTAAGTTCAAGATAAGATGGTCGTGTGTCACGCGCGCATAACACATCGAGTAAGAAGCTCACTTCTCATTTTCAGTTTATCTGACACAATTGTGTGCTGAAATATACAGCCAAATGATCAGAACAGCCTTCAGGGCTCAGGGGACTCGTCAGCCAACTCTGTTCAAGTAGGCACGTTAGGCTCCAGAAATACAGACGGCATGCTCTCTCCTGGGATCAGAAGCATCAGGTGCGGGAATCTGCTAGAATGTTTCACCATATCTAAATCTGACAGCTGGATTTGTTCACAAGAGATCTGCCGACGGATGAAGCGTTGAGAAGACGGAGGCTGTGTGGTACCCCCATTACATCTTCAACTCTGCAAACAAAACGGCACAGACAATCGTTTTTTCACGGTAATTGTGGCGAGACCAATGTAGTTGAGCTGATCATATTCGGCGCCAAGGAAGTTTGCTTCTGCACTCCGAATGTGTGTGAATTCTTTTGTCTTCGCAAACTGAGTTTGGCAGTAGCGCTTAGTTTCACATCACTGAACGTTTGGTGTTTAATGTTGAAAATATTGAATGGAACTCAGAGAGCTGCACAACCCATATTTTAGACCCAGACCCGCTAACAAGTACAGGATAGTAGTTTTCACATTTTTTTGCCGCGTGTGTGGCAGTCTGGTGCATCAACAAGTTTGGTTAAGAGCTTTATGGTATAGCTGCCGTTTTTTCGCCTCATACCAAACTTTGTGGGTGCGTCTAGTATACACTAAACCCTTGCACAAATACACTTCGCTGCTAGTGAAGGATAAGGCTGCATTCTCTCGCTTTTTCTCTACAGTTTGTTGCCCATTCGCAGCTTAAATTTGCTATGCCTGCCTGTGAGTCCCCGGGGGTCGAAATTTTCCCGGGATGATCGCACAAAGACTCTGGACATATGGCCGATATTCCTTTTCTTGGTTCAGGTCCCTAAAAATTGCAAACCATTTTAAATAAGTCGGGTACTCCACCACACCGCTCAAGCGTGAACACGTTCGCCTGTTCAGACGTGAAAATTCAGCTGCGTCCAACGTGCGCTGGTGCGGTAGTGGTAACATGCTGGCCTCTCATGTGAGATGTCCGGAGTTCAAACCCCGGCACGGCCATTGGATATACACTGCTGATGAGCTCTAATAAGAGCAAAACCCGAGCCCGATGCTGCCTCCTTTCTGATGTGGACTAATCAGATTAACTACGCCAGGACAGGAGGACGGCTGTTCAAACGAGAGTGATGTGAATGCGACCGTTTCACATAACCTGAGTAATTCGGCCGCATGGTTTGGCGTGCGCTTCGCATCTGCAGAGTATAAAGTGCCGCTACAAGACTGGATAGGATCGAACCCGAACATCATGCTGCCAGACAAGCCAGCCAACGTGACAGATAAATTCGCTCGTCTGGGTAGTTGAATAAATTCCGGTGCACTGGCTGGAGAAGATTCGGGAGAGCAGGAGCAGCTTTTGCCAACCTCCGGCACCTAGCGTGCCGACACGACGTCACTTCGTCTGTCGATTGCAGAGTTTACACTGCGGCAGTCGGACCCATACTGCTGGATCATAAACGCAGCCTCTATGTGCAGAGGACATAATTTACCCATCAGTCTTTGACCATCGGTGTCACCGAAGCATTGGTATGTGTGGTGGGAACATTATTCTGCCAATGCTGAGGTTTCCTAGATGGTTTTAGGAATGGGGAACTTCCCCACGATATGTGAAATACTCACACTACATAGGTTGCTCTGGTTAAAACTTGGCTTCATCTCTCCTACTTTCCCATTTTCCAGGGAACGAACCTATGTCAGCTTGAACTGAATTAGTATCGAAGCTGTATTAAAACTGATAAGCTGATTTAGAAATATTCAGCATTTTCTGTGATTTCTAAAGGCTATGGATGTCAGTTTCTTTCTGCACATCTGTACGATGTCTCACTCGGAAACAGGATCAGGGGGGAACATTCAGCGGACATTCCATCTTAGTTCGGTGCCATATCAACATTGAAAAACCGTTTGCCTCTTCCAGGTTTTCTTTCCGTTGACGCATGCTGTCAACCTGAACCCACCGGCCGTGAAACACCCAATGTTTGCTCAAGAGCGTCAAAAACGATATCTGTCACAGGAGTGTTAAAAAACTGAGTACATCGGCGCAATGATGCCAAAGTACCACCATATACTTTGATGCTTGTCACCTGTGGCAGTCTTCTCCATAGCCTCGACTATACACCTGTGCCCTTACTTGCAAATACGAACTAAATGCTTCCCGATACCCAACCACCGACAGCGCGAGTTCTGTGATTCTCCCAAACCCCAAACTCGGATTCAGTCACCTGGAAGTTCCGCCGCACCCACAATTTGTCCTGTCCGCAAACTGAAGACATCTTATTACGCCTACCGTTCACTGAGCGGCCAAAACCCTTCACATACCAAAGAATCTTTTCTTTCTGGCGCCTTCCCAGCGGCGAAATCCATGGGTTTATCAAGTTTAAATGTACATTATAATTCTGGGATTTAAAGTTCTATTTCGCATTTCTGCGCTATCTCTGCGTCGCCATGCTCATACATATCATCAGTTGCCCAGGTCCTCAACTGGGTAACCCAAGTTCACTAGGTGCCAGCAACCGTTTCCGGTTTCGGTTGACGTTGGTTGAATATACCGCTGAAATACTCATGCCTATCCGGTACCGTCGTTCTGGTGTTTTGTTTTTCAACATTTACGATTTCTTATCACGTTGCAAACATGTTCTCACAGTTTCGCCTTCCTATCCGTTGTATCATTGCCTACCTGATTGAGTCAACCCGATTACGTGCCGATGCCGCCCATTAGAATGAACCGAAATCAATTTCCCCGAAACTATGGGGTTTTCTAAGCTGCGAATTTTACGGGTAGTTAGACTAATCCGGTTGCACGTCACAGCGATGTTGCTCACAGCATTTTGTTCAGGCGAGCGAACCTTCTTGATCAGCTGCATGTCCTCCTCCGAAATGACTTCCCTGCCACGTGCTGAACCTTTTATGATCTGCTGAACCTCATATTTCACCTTTTGAGGCAGAGAAAGCAGAAAACTAAAAACAAGTTGGCATTTGTTGAACGCTTGTGCCACTGGCTTAAGCTTGTCCTGGTTGTAGCCCTATCCTGGGACATTCTCCCATGAATCAAAAACAGCAAAAATATCAGGATAAAAATGCCGACTCAGTAACAGCACGTGGTAGGACGCCTCTAATGCAATTCGTTTTGCAAAACCTTCAGAGTTTTCATTAGGTGCAAACGCGCACGCTTTCACCTCATCATACATACGTGCAAAACGACCATGCACCTCACTTTGTTCTCCGTCCTCTTGTCCCTGCATACTTTTAACTTCTAATTCCTCTGGCTAACCCAACCTCAAGTAAAAGTCAACAGTTCCTTTAAGCTACACGTTTGGTGAGAAAGCCATCTATATCGGCAGTAGGTAGGCTACTTTTCACTTCAGTCCTTAACTGGGGACTTGTTTTACCCTGTAGCTCTGTCACAGATTTCTTGAATCAGCATCACTGAAATGTTCCAAAACAGTTGTGACGGCATTCTAACCCCCTTAGCGCCCGAGCACGATAATACTATCTATTCAGATGCCTGTCAGCTGATCACCTCCTTTTATAGGGGCTAACTATTAGAAGTCGCGTGCTCGTTAGCCACGATTTTGGGAATCGATTACCCAAAACTCATTCCTACCCAGCTCCATGTACGACTGTACAACTAGCTATGATATTATTTGCGCACCACTTAGCTAACGCACCTTCCTCATATTCACATATGGCTATACCGGTTAACATCGAACGCTTATTGCCGTTCATCACTATTTCCACCTTAATGTTGAATGTCGCTTGGGAATTGGAGTAATATCACCTCAATACAGTGGTGATAAGTTGCAACCGTTTATGTCTATCCAACATTTCTGGCCGCAGTCTTACCTATAACCAAGTGCCTTTCTAGCAGAACTTTTATCACTCACAAATTTTAAGTCTCTAATCGAGATACGGTTGCCTTATCGCCTCGTTCGAGTCACGGCAGTGAACAGCCATGCGTCACCGATGAACAAAAGAATGCCCTTATTCCATGCTCGTCCTAATTAATCACGACTTTTACCGCGATCATAACTACCAGGAAAACCTCCACTGACTCAGCCAAGATCTTTCATTGCGGAGCTATCCATGGACCCGAGTTCGACGTCGCGATGACGGTACCGCAACTGCCACTCCTAACCGGATTCTACTCCCCGTAGTTCACAATGACTCTACTATTTCTCGACCGGGAAGGTTTCATGCTCTCACAAAACCATCGCAGTCTACTGAATTTGTTCCGGAGTTCTAAAATGCTGACTACCCTGGTGTACTATCTGCTCGTGCTGCTTACAAACCCACCAATTCTTCCCGTAGCACTATTGGGGACTCACCTTACCCGTGAAGATAAAAATTTGCCGTTCACCCGATACAACGTATGCTGGCTAACGCGGAACAATCTACCGAACTTATTAGCTAAGTAGAATTACTTGGCTTTGTCTAGCAAGACGCCCCCTGAATGGATAGGATAATTTGTTCTGCAAAAGTCGCGAACGGTTGCTCCACTTTTGGTTTTTTTGCGGACAAGGACAACATAAGTATTGTCCATGTACTCCTCCAAAATATTTCCATAACCAATGAAATAGAAACACGTGAATAAACCAACTCCTCCATACATTTCCCACTGTCTACACGGAGACATCGTGCTGAGCAATAGCAGTCAATTAAAATATTAATTCCATGCCCAAATTAGACTTTGAGTGCGTTTAAAAAATTTGTTGGAAAACTGTCACTCTCTGGAAAAGTTTTACAACTTCGAATGCATGTCATCTGATCGTAAAGCATTATGTAAAACCTTCCTTCTTTCAAACTGTGGTTTCAAGGAAATTCGGAGTGCGCACCTAGGGATCGGCCACGTCAGTGCCGAGCACTGGAAGCAAACCCAAATCAACTTCACTGAACCTATGAGGTTTTCGAAGCTGGAATTTTTTCGAAAAGTTGGTCTTTTTTGCGGATGCGCGTTTTAGTTTTACGCTGCTAATGGCTTGTTGTTTAAATGAACGAAGTTTTAAGGTCATCAAACCCGCCGATTCGCACGTGGCTATCAGTTCACAAGATGAAAGAAGAGATCAAATCCCAGGGTAGTTTAAACGTTCAAAACGACAGACAACAGTTACGGAGTCTCAGATGCAAATTCCACCCAAGTGGATACTTGAATAACGTTTGGACTTGTTATACTCGCCAAAGGTGACAAGTTAGCCGAGTTCGTTCGCCGAATTTCCGCACAACACTGCTTTTGGGAAGCTCGCCTTGCGTGCAGTATAACAGTCGGAACTAACTTAATGCATAGTTCAACACTGATAAAAATGCGCAGATCAGTGGAGGATCTCCATTCTAGGTTATGCGCAGCCGGTCGGGAGATTACCTAGCCTTTTTAGATAACCTGAATTTGAATCACACCATCCCGGTGAGAGGCCCTTCTCTCTGGAAAGCATGGCTCAAATAAGTTCGATTACACCCTAAAGCTCAACGCGGGTTCCGGGTAATAAGGTCGACCATTGGCCTTCATCACGACAAATGCATGCGTTTTTGTTTACCTTGTCTACTTATCTTAGTCGCTGGGCCCGTACCTATGCATGCCGCCGACTATGAGGCGTCACCTATGGATGATAGCCTGATGCGATGGCCAGCGATGGCACTTCATCCTCATAGCCGTGTGCGTTGTTGCTCCGTCATGCTCGTGGTTGAATATTATGAAGCCACCATAAATAAAATGCTTTTATTTATTTATTGGACTAGTGCAACTGTAACAGGTGGTCATTCTGCTTCTTTTACCGTAAATCAATGTCGCTCGACGATATATCTCAAAAGAAAAATGAACATTCGGCTTAAATTTGTTCATATATTCGTTAAATGTGTTTCAAAACGTCTTGTTGTTATCAAGCAGACTTACTACTAGCTCAATTAGGCAAATTGTCAATATTGAAGGAACACTGACGTTGCGAAGCTAAAATTCAGCGGTCATACACACCTTCGGATTTGAAGGTAATGAGGGCTGCTTACAAGGCAGTCGAAAGATCAACAGGCGTAAGCTTGACCCCTAGGATTTAAGGACGTCTTAAGTGTGCACTCGGATGCAGCCGTAGAAACGATCTAGTGAGTGGGCCGTTACTTGATGCCAAATGTATTCCTTAAGAGCGCAACATTAACCTCACTACGCTTTTGCTTCTTGATACGGCTGCCCTGTAGCTCAATAGCAAAAGCAGCTCATCACGGCTGGAACCATTACATACTCAACCGCAGTAGCATTCACGCCAACTAGGGCGCCGTTCTTGGACGTCGATTACTCGCTCATATGCTTGCGTTTGTACACCGGCTCTCTTGTGATCGTCAGTATCGGTTATGGCTGAAAAAGCTTCCATATCTCAGACACGCCTAACGCCTTGAATCCACTCGTTATTACAGGCTACTCTGCTGCTCTGTTACGTGTCTCGCCTATGGGTTTTAGCCTCATTTAACTCGTCCTTTTTGCCAACATATTGCCATCCATCTTGACTCCCACAATCATGTCCAAGCTATCCGAATAAATTAGTGACCAGAGCAGTTACTCGTGATATGATCTGTCTCTGAAGACCGTGATTTTCGTCCAACCGAGAACTACAAGTTTCACCCCGTCCCACTGCGCCAAGAACAGATAGTCTTCAATCCACATGTCACCAAAATGCGACTGCTTCCATCTTTTTCATCTAAGCTGTCGGTTGACGTTGACCCTACATCATTCATCTCCTTGATGCGTCTCGCCTACCCATCCACGTTTGCAAACAAGGTCAGGCTTTCCGACTGACACCCATCTCTAGATATGCGCCAACATCTTCTGTACCTTATCCTCCTCTTCCGTCTTCCCTGGCTTAAGAGTGCAAAAGGCTGCGATTAAAAATTCTCCCTTCAATTGAATATGCTCCTCTCAAAACGAGCCGTAACTTGCCTCAGTTGTAGCGGATACCCCGGAAATACTCCCATGAATCCAAACAGTCAATTATAGTAGGATAAAAGTGCTACCTCACGTGTAATTTAAAAACGACTCACTAAGGCCAAGCAGTGTAAAGCATTCGTTTTGCAAAGCTTATACGCTTTCCCTAAAGCTGTAACTGAGCCCTGATAGGGGCACCCCGTCGCCACGACCATTAAACCACGCCTTCTTCGAACTACTCATCTTTCCAGACTCACTCAGTTTTCATTATTAGTTAGCGCCCCTTTCTGGTCAGCATGTGTGACCAGAAAGCTATCCATGTCTCCAGTCTGGGTGCGACGTCTCACCAGTAATTTGTCTTCTTTAGCTCTCACCCACTTTCTAAATGAGCCTTACCGAACTGTTCCAGAATCTGTCTGTGAGGGCTTTCTAACACTCATTTTGCTCTAACACGCCTCAATGCAGGATAACCTTACCTCCTCGGATGCCTGTCAGCTACACCCCGGTAACACGCGTTAGCTTGGTAGGCATGTGTGGTTCAACCACGAATTTTTGAACCGTCTACTCACACCTCGGCTCTTCTTCCCTAGCATTATGGGCGCTTACACAACTAGCTCTGAAATTAGTGGAACACCGTTTAGCTTATGCATGTCCCGGATATTCACATAACGCCGCACCAGTTTGCGTCGAGCCTGCATTGTCACTCCTCAATACCTCCACCCGAATGTCAGTTTTCTTTTTTGGTATTGGTTAGTTTTGTCTCACTGCAGCATTCAGGAAGTTCAATCCCTTTTACCTGCCTGATATTTCGTGTCGCGGTCCATCTAACTCCCTTTTTGAAGCTTCTGTCCATTTTGAGTCCTAATCTAGGTACAGCTGTCTTCTTTTCCCTGGATGGCAGCAACGTACCACGTTGTACCTTCGATGGACCAATGAATATCCTCACTCCAGACGCTTTCACAATATCTTCCTCAATCTCAATTTCCCTAACAACCCTAACTTACCACGTTCAAATGCAGAGTTGCCCACGCACCCGACTGCTGCTTTGCGATGACTGTACCTTAGCCTCCATACCCCGTCTGATCGCCTGCACTCAGTTCACCATATTTATACTATTTCGCGACCAAGCATTTTACAATAAGCCCACACGACCGTCTGATTACCCTGAATTTGTTTCAGGACTCCAAAGTTCTCGCCACTTCATTTTACCCTCTGCTGATTTGGTTCATAAACCCAGTAGTTCTTCCTATGAAAAAATCGAAATGCCTGTGTAGATAGAATCTTGCTGGGCAGAATCTCAACCGCAGCCTCTCATCCACTCGAGCCGGAAATCGCAACCACAAACAACTTTTTCACCTGGACATAACCGCCTCGTTCTAGACCGCTGAACATATCGTTCGGATTTAACCAACCTAGTTTCCTGCCGCAATTTCAGTTTGCTTCTTCCACAAGTACAATTTCATTTACGGTGTTCGATTGGCACTATGAATTGGCACCATCAATACTACCCTTTACACCTGACCTCCCTACAACAGTGACACCACTGAGTCTACTCAGTTTCGATTTGAGCCATATTTTTGAGACAAAACTTGCCATCAGTCTCCAGATCGAATTCTTCAATCCCCATCCCCGTTTTGCATTTTGTGATCCTAGCCATTTCCTCGACTGACCAAAGTCACTCATGGCCAGCAACGGTTTTAAGTTTTAGTTCAGGTCAGCATGCCTCCCCTTTGAACTTGTCGCGCCTCATGCCCATTGTCCTCTTTTTTCGGTCCTCACAATTGTGGTGACTTTTCACGCAAAAAGGATGCCCGTTGTGTTGTTACCTGCCGCGTTCACGTTGTAACGAACCGGTCATGCCTCAATCGGCATGCTCCTTACAAGTTGGGAAATAAACCTATTATGATTATTATTACACCGGATAATGCCCACTGCTTGTGACGCTTCCCCTTTTCAACGCAATCCCATGTATGCACAACCCCCACAGTCATGCTTTTATTCTGACTGTAACATTATGATCATGCCTGACGGTATGCCACCCACCATTTGGGAATAAACGTTATTATTAATAATAGTATTATTACTGTTATAGTAACTGCCATAAAAAACCACCAAACTTACCAGCCGCGAAGAATTCTTGTTTTTTCCAGCAGGACGCCTGCTGCAAAGGCTGGAAATTTTTCTCATGTCTGTCGCTCGCAGCTTCTTCATCTTGAGTTTGTGTGGACGATGAGGACTTCATTATGGCTTATGTACACCTTCAAAATCGTTTCATAGCCAGTACGGGGAAGAACAGGTCAAGAATCAAGCTTCCCAACAAACCTGCGCAACGTCATCAAGGAGGCACGATGCTGCGTGATAGCAGACATTAAAATATGAATTCCGAGCTCAAAGTAGACCTAGAATTCGCTTAAATAAATTTTCTGGAAGACTGCCACTGTCCGGAGAGGTTCTAGGTTATTAAATAAACACCGGTAAACGCCAAATTATTATGTGATAACGCCAAGAGGGGGTTATAATTTACCGAGATATGACGGTTCTCGTGCTTCCGTGACCCACTGAGATGTATTATATGGTGTTACCGCGACACTCACAGAGCCTGTCACACCAAGCCGGCCCGCGTTCAGAGGTTCGGCGAATACTGCCTCCCGGTACTCCAGGTTGGGTGTTGAATGATGCGTGGTTACTTGTTCTTCAAAATGGCAATGCACTTGCACTTCCAGCCAAACGCCGCTGCCTTGTTGTCACGCCTTTAAGCCAAAGGCTTTGGCCGAGCATAATACTCGTCCTCCTGTTTAGGTGCTGGCACCTTGGCGGTGTTCCAACCCCCGCGCACCATGAATTTAACACTTGCAGATAATCGCGGACCACTTGGCCTGCTCGCGGTGTCATCAGCCGAGTCGCCTTAGGTGCTACATACTGTAGAGCGGCTAGGCCACTGCTGATGCCTCCCTTCTTGCCTTTCCACATAACTTATCTTCCCTTACTCCCCACCCCATCAATAAATCTCTGCTTGAGTGCCTATCCGGGCCTGGGTACCCTGTTCGTCTCGCTTTACTATCAAAAGCAGCATCCGCGTGTCGTCTAGCGCTGATATCCTCGAGCGTCGCGAAGCCAAACTCTTAGCATGGATGCGCAGACTATCTAGCTTCTTTGAATGTTCACAAGCAAGCAGGACGACAGGCCGCTTTTGCTCCCACACTAAGTTAACCAGCCCACCTTTCTCCGCTCGTTTCCGGGTGCGCATCTCTGGTGATCCAGAGGCCGCTGCTGCGGCACGTGAAAGGTTTGGTATGGTCCTAAGTCACCGGACGGAAGGATCCTTGCTCGACTGGATGCATGTTGACAGCCGCACTTGTGCGGGTAGTCTGGTTATGTCTGTGAAGGAGTCCCACAAGCAATAATCTGTTAGAGGATTGTTTGTGTTTCTTAGGCCAGCAAGGACAAGCTTTTTGGCTCTCTGAATGTCCTGTTTTGGTGAGCTAAAAGCTCAGATATCATTGTGGCTGTCGAAACTCTGAACGGACGAGCTTGCGGGCTGAGCGCTTCTGAGCTTCAGTTAGAAGGTCGACATGGATTGGACTCGGTATGCAGGGAAAATGGTGAACGATTTTTTAGCTGTGTGCTGACCACAGACTGTTTTTATGTAGTACTTACTTCCAAATAGCCCAAGTCATCCTGCCACACAGTGTCTTCTAACGCCATGCCAGCCACGAAGTCAAAGTAATCACATCTCTATCAGTTACCGATGAAGTGGACCTATAACTGACTATCGCTCATTTATGGTCATATTTTTAGATTAAGACCACGCGTCCGGAGTCACCTGTCCGTTCGCTTTCCATGGTCATGAAAGGTGAGGACAAATCGCTTGGCACCTCAGAGACTGGCAGATCCGTTTTCTGGAATCTCTTAAACTGCTCCAAGATCGGATAGGAATTAATGCTAGAACTACATTGCCACCTCTTTTCAGAGTGCTGAGAGTGCTGTCCGAGGCATGGCGGTATCAGGCGCGCTCAAACACTGGATGTCAGGCCGAGTGGTGGCATCGAATAAATCTAGTAATTATGTCACCGCCGGACCCGAGAGTAACTTTGCCCGTAGAATTATCAGACGTTAAGTGAAAGTGAGTATGCGCGCGGACCGTGGGCTCTGAAAGCTAAAAGAATGGAAAAGGCCAAGAATTCAAGGAATTTCCGAGGATTTTTCGGTTGATCCGTGCGACTGGTCCTCGGAGACCATCCATGAGAAAAACTCTCAAGGATCTGAATAGAGTGCCCATCTTGGGTAATGAAGAACGCCTCGAACGTTGAACCAAGTACTTTGATCAACATTCATCGTGCCCACTAACTGCCATTCATCTGGAGCCCACAGTTGACGGAGAACCCTGGACGATGAATGTGGAACCCCCCAATGCATCGGATGTCTGATTGCATATGTTCTCTTAGGCGCCACCAAACTTCTGATCCAGATTACCTCCCACCCGCATTGTCCAAGCGCTGTCCTGATTCAGCGCTTGTCTGATCCGTTTGCCTGCATTTTTGAAGAAGAGACTGGTCAAACAACCGGAGAAAACCGTTGGTTGTGCCTAATTTCCAAAAGGAGCCCTTAGTGAGTGTAATAATAATAATAATGTTTATTCCCATAGACAATCACAGGAGGATTAGCTTGACCCCAGTCATAACGAGACTCTTGGCATCACTTGTGTTTCGTCGCCTTATGGTGGCTCATGAAAAGTTTACCCGAGAGCGGCATGTGGGATTCAGGCCCGGTATCGGATGCATTAGCAAAATGTGAACACTCCATCGGGCGCTAGAAGAAATTTCTACGTGCAAACGACGCGCAATTTTCGTATTTCTAGATTTTCAAGGCGCAGTCGACCCGGCTGACATGCTTGCCTGTGAAGGAAAGCCCTTTAAGTTTGTGAAGTCTGTAGTTTCGGACAATCGAAGTGTGAGTATATAGTGGGAACGCTCCAAAAGCTTCCGTACACAAAGCGGTGTTCTTCAGAGCTGCCCCTCCCTGAAATATAATTTAATCTCGTTGTCGATAAAATAAAGAGACGAACGCTGGAAGGTTCTCAAAGTCCTGGTGTTCAAATAGCTCGCGACCGAAACCGTGTCGATTCGGAATATGCAGACAATACCGTTCACCTCCCCCAAGGGGCGGAGGAAGCGTAGGTGCCTTTGGATTAACTGGCTAAATTCCTAATAATGATTGTTCCCCACATTGTGAGTGGCCCACCGTAGGCATGATCATAATAGGAGCATGAGTGATGGGATTTGTGGGTATTCAGGATTGCCTAAACTGACAGGATCAAAATGCGGTGGACATCGAGGACGGAGAATAGCCGTTATTGAGCTTTTTTCTATCCTCTGGGGACCATATTACACTTAAGCAAGACTAGACCGTTACAGTTTGAAAATGTTGGGCAAAGACAACAAGGGACGGTAAAACGGGTTTTCTGTTCAGTAACCTAACAACCAAGGACTGGCTAATTTTGCCAATATAATGCTATTATAATGCAAGAGACACAGTGAAAACAACCGGTATGAGTGTGCAGATGGGTGATGTGATAAGTGAGAGCAAACATATAGGGACTGATGCGGATAAAACCTCTAAAACGATCGACTAGTTTATCTGAAATTTGCTACATGTTTTGGAGGATACCATAATTTGGGAAGAGTAGTGAATGTAAGAGAAATGGCCACCAGTCCCTCGAGCACTGCTGTTAGCTTCAATCGACAAGTGGTGTATGGCGAAAAAAGCTCATGGACGCTTACCCTGAACGCTGGTGGTGAAGGATTAAAGATTTCACTATATTTTTTAATTTATATGCTACACGTACAACTTAAACTAAGACGAGGGTGACTACAGCTTCACACGTCAACGCAGGCCATTTGCGCCGTAGAGTAGAGAGGTTAACAGAAGAAAGGGCAGTTTTCTATGAACTGTAATGTAAAGCATTGCCAGATAAGTCGCACAACCGGGACAAATTCAACCCAGCATCTACAAACAGACGACAAAATTGCTGTTTTTAGAGTTCCTGAGTTAAAGGCCAGGCTCAGAATCACCGGGTATGGACGATGCACCAGTGCTACTGGAAGGGTGGCAGTATACGAACGCAGCATCGCAAACCTCCCTGCAGGACGTACCCGACCACAACACGGGGTATTCAGTCCTTGTGTATGCCACTAGATCTGCGAGGTAAAAGATCAAGCAGCCATAATTGCAGCTTGTGCGTTAATGAGGAACTCCAGTTACCGGATATTTTTTCGGTCCGGGCCAGCAAAACAAGTCAGTCACTCCGAACAAGTAAACAGCAAATATTCGCTGAAAAGCGCAGGTCGCGGAAGAGGTAACTGAAATAGCAGCTACTACTGGGGCAATGGGAATAGGACGGAGATGTTCAGTGCGTGTGCACTATGGATGAACGGCGACGGAGCGTTGGTGTGATCTACCGTGTCACCCAGAGGTGCGCCGCAATGGCATGTGTATATGTTTGTTGGGTTGCGAAACCATAAGTGAATTTCATCCATCGAGCACCATCAAACAGATTAATTTTCGGGTACATAATGCGCCCTAGCAATGATGAAGTCTGACTTTGGTTTGGCTTATATTAGTTAGTTGGAGCAGGGAAAATCAAAGCACCAGTCGTTAGACAGAGCCGACAGAGTAATCCAGGGCCAGGACCTGGCTAGAACGAGGCATACGTTGGCTGGGGGAAAACCAGGCCAGTAACACAGCACACTCAGATCAAGCAAGCAGTCAACAGGCAATCGTTATTTGAAGCAAGTCAAGGAGATTGCACCATATATTAATGGCTCTTATTTTGCCCATCAACTGTATCGCCGCTAAACTCAAATGTGGACTGGACCCGATTCACAGAGGAGGTTCGGGGGCAGTTGAGTACTGAGTAGGGTGGCAGTAGCTTTACAAGTGAGGAAGTTATCTACAGACTGCGAAAAAGTATAATGTTGTGCGTTATTTGGAGGCTGTCCGGGGAAAATGTTCCAGATGGGAACGCAGTTAACTAATAGGAAGTATTGGTATAGGTTGTACAAGCTGGGGGGCGCTAAAAGTTTGCTGGAGTTACGGAACTTATGCCGAAGACGTGAATTTAAGTCCAGTCTAGCCGTTGCTGTAAAAGCATCTTGGTGCAACGGACGGTGTATGATATATTTAGCCTGAACCATCTAAGTCATAGTGGTTGAAGGCCGGCAGCGGTCGGAGAGAGGGGAGGAATGTGGGAGCAGCTTTTAGGCGAATGAGCGCTTGGCATTTCCGAGTGCCAGTCTGCAACTTTGGGTATAAAGGCAAGAAGATGCAGGAAAGGATCCCATGAATGGTCGCACTCACTGTTTTAGAATTGCTACCCTGGTGTATTGGAGACGGAAGGAGTGTAATATTAGAAAACAGAGCCTACGGCGACCGGAAACTGAGCTAGGTGTGAAAAGCTAAAGGCACGAGGGTTTATGAGACCGGGGTTTCGGCCGCCGTAGAGTAAGTTAGCGGTTTGCTGATAATTGTGAAGGCATCAGCCGAAAGGGAGCAGCTTCGGGAGGTCAGGTAGATGCACGAATTTTCGCGAAGGGAGGAAACGTGTGGGCAATTTTTATATCGTCCAAAAAGAGGAAGGACTTACCTTGGTACACAGCACCGAAGACGTCGTCGACATACAGTAGGGAGCAGATGGTGGCTAGCACGCTAGTGATTGATAGTGTTGTGTCCTACCAGACCGGTACAAGGTGAACCACTGGAATAAAGGCCCTGTGATTCCAACGGTACCAAGTTTCTTTAGCAGGGATGCATAACAGACCTGGTCAAAAGCGCTTTAGATATCCAGGTAAGCTACTGAAGTGGAGTGCCCAGCGTCATATGCTGCTGTGATGGTCTCAAAGAAGTGAAGTTGGCAGCCACTGATGGATCTCTGATCTATGAGGAGGCCTAAATGTCGGTCACCCATGGCATTGGCAGCCAGGAGGAACCCGGTTAAAGGGCCTTCGACCAGACGTTGGAGGGTTCTCAGTAAAATAGGTGTATGGTGGATTCACCTATACTTGGAAGTCATTTGTCCAGATCCGGATTCGAAATGCGGGCGAACCACAGATCTTCCCTACTGGAAGTGGACGATGTTAAAGCTATTCGAGTAAGTGAAAAGAATGAGGACATGGATCTCAACATATTGACCACCATGTCTTAAAACATGGGTCGGAATGTCATCTGCCATTGGCACGACAGAGGCCTTAAGGGTTTGAAGAGAGGCAGAAACACCAGTTAGGGAGATGACTACTTTGCTAATAGACGGGTGGCTACTCCGGCCGTTAGGAGCTACGGAATGGTTTAGGTGTAACAGTAAGGAGAAAGTAGCATCTAGCTAAGTAAACTTTCAGATGGTCTGCTATACTGATAGGATCGGTGATAAGGCAACCTTCGCTGGAACGCACACCGGCAACTGAGTGACTTTTTTGGGTACAACGATTGGGGAAAAGTCAGCTGAGTAATGTAGAGTAAGAAGAGGCCCCGAGTGTGGTGCTCTTTTAGCGGCATTCGAGAGATTCTCGCAAAGGCTCTCGGTCGGCTGAGAACTTACCAATGAGAAGTAGTGATAAGAAATCGTCAGACCTCCGATATTTTCTGACTGCTTGGTGCACTTTGTATCCAAGGTTTTTAGTAAACTATCATGGCAATAGATACCGAGTTGTAAACTTTTTAGGGGCGAAACAAAGTGAAGAGCGGCCGGCAGGTTGTGATAGGAAATTTCACAGATGTGTTGCGTTTGTCGAGAGAAAGGAATCGCTCCAATCCCGGGAACCCAGGAAGGGTGAAGAAACTTGTAAAATATTTGCAGAGAGGTGGTAAAACAGGTGAGGACTCCGAGAGGCAGTTGAGCCATAACTGACTCCGTTGCAAGAAACAACGCAACGACTGTCTCTTAAAAAGCATGGTTGGACCACGGCTGCAGCCAAATGACCCTCGTCCGAAAATATTAGGTCCATGGGGTGTGGGCCACGAGTAGGGCTGCGCACTATTTGGGACCAACCCGTACACTAAATTGGGCAAGCAGGGAATCGTACCGGATAGGGCCAGTGGTGGATGACTTGGAGATATCCGGCAAGGTGAAGTCCCTCAACACCAATTTAGACCAATGAGGGGTCCACGGATTCGTACACGGGATTGAGGCATTTGCCAAGTTTCCCGGGTCGGTTTCGTTCTTGTCGTTTGGCGGCTGTCGTACACCCGAAAGGCACAAGCGAAAAGCGGGTGTAGCACTGCTCTTTAAGTTCTCAGCGCGGGGCAGTATGTTTGCCAGCGCAGGGACTCGCATAAAACAGTGCCTAGTGGTGTTTTGAACTGGGTTCTAGAAGGAGCGTAGAGGAAGGTTATACCACGTAGCTACTACCCTAAATGAGAAAAACGTTTGCCTAATGAAAGTGTGCGTACTGAGATTGAAAATCTTCTTACCATGTCCCCGCCGTGTTTGCTGCAACAACGGTGAAACCCGGTGGCCAAACCTTGTTCAAACAGGGCCTAAATAAGAATTAGGTCTCCTCGGAGGCGACGATACTCCAGAGGAAAGAGGTTAAGCACCGCGAGACGCGTTTCGTAGTCCACGGATTTAAGGTCGGCAACAATTTTCGTAGCGGCTCGCTGGATACGCTAAATGAAGTTTACGTCCTTCGTGCGTCCTGAGTAGAAAACTTGGTTGGTATATTCAAGAAGCAGTCCGACGTGGGCCCCATAGAGTATTTGGAAGTTCATGCGAGTAATAAGGGAAAAAGTGCGCTGAATCATCCGTAGAACGGCGAGTGCCTTTGGGCAGATTTATCATGGTGCAGTGAGAAGAACATGTTTGAAGAGAGCCAGATAACCGAATTCTTTTTGGCATCTAACATCTTGAGGTCTTCTGGTCCATCCTCACCATGCACGACGTATGCGTTTGCTGAGACTCCTCCAGATGACGTATGGACGCACTTTTCCCCATTCAAGGGAAGGTGCCAGTCCAACGACCACTGCTTTGCAGCGTCCACATTCATTTGGAGGGCGCTGGCATTGTAGCTCCAGGATTTCAAGTCGTCCGCAAAAAGTAGACAAGGATTTTCAGGACCATCTGAAACTTCGACTTTGATCTGCAACAGAAATGAGCTTTCTGGAAAACGGTCCTATATAAGTCTTCCAATGAATCTGGTCCTAGTTAACTTGTTAAGAAAGATGCGCATTCCTGATAAATCTGCACGGCAGAAGTTCAGATTCCACTTTTGAGTTTCGGGTTTCTGGCTCAGTAGCAGATGAAATTATAGGTCAGCGCACAGTGGTCATTATGTCCCAGAGGAGCGTTAATTATCACCCTATTGACGAAGTGTCTATCGTTGGTGATCACCCAATCCAGGAGAGATGGTAGTTGCCCTGCGCGGTGTCTGGTGGGTGCACCGACATGTTGAGTCCAAGCGCTCTGTTGAATGACTTCGGTCAGCACCGCTGCAAAAAGTCCACGTGATCCGACGCGCTGCAGCTCCATTCAGGGGACGTTTGGAGCGTTGAAGTCACCGAACCAGCAAGAGGTGGGTGAAGTGGTAACTGGATGAGAGTTACTCCAGGTTTTGTACGAGGAATTGGTCATCTTCCGGAAGACTCGAGGGTCAACGGTAGACCACACCGAGAAGGAGAGAATCGGACCCGCGCAGCGGGATTTGAATCCACAGTGCATCACAATAAGGTGCAGGAGTGGCATCAGAGAGGACAATCGGGATGGGCAGGGCCGCATGTAGGTACAAAGCAACAACACCAGCCCTCCCTCGTTCTGAGTCAGCTCGAAAAATGGAGTAACCGTCTATCGAGATCTCCGCGTCAGAGACATCTGGTGTGAGCCACGACTCAGTGAGTGCGATTATGGACGGCTTTTCAAGGTAAACTGACTGTTTAATATCGCAAAGTTTGTTGAAAAGGCTGAGGCAGTTAGTGGACAAACATTTCCACACTGTCTCTGCTGCCTACAAAGGTGCGGAGTCGAGAAGTGTGTAACCAGAGGGGTTAGCAGACTTAATAGCTGTACGTCGGGTTTGAGTCCAAAGCACCGGTGGGGCCTCTGCGGCAGACTTGTCTGCTTCAGGGAGGGCAGGCATAGAGGGTATGGCGCGGGACAAGTCAGCAACAGAGGCAGAATTGTGGAGTGGTAGTAGGTAGATGCAACCTATTAGTACACGTCAGGTGGTTTACCCTCTAGAGATCCAGATGGCCCACGGAATCCCTTCCAGGGTAAAATCTTCATTGTCGGTTCTATCAAGTTCCGGTTTGGAATAGATGGTACAGATACCCTACTTTGTGTTTTCCCCGTCGGGTAGGTGGATATGATTGCCGGGGGTTGAAACAGCCGTTTCTGGAGTTTCAACTGAGAGCCAAGTTTCGGTCACCCAAATCAGACTTGGTCGTTCAGTGGCGCTAATGGCCCGGAGATTGTAGACGTTTGGCAGTAGAGAGTGGGCAACAGACAGCATTATTGACGGGATTATTGACGAGGCAGCACTACTGAGTAGATAACCACCAAACCCGCTTACCATGGAGCCTGAGACTACTGGAAATTATGAAGTGGATATGAGGTTACATGAAGTAGGGTTTACTGGGCGTGTGTTTGGAGTCGGTGGAGGTGTGTTCAACACTGAGGGGTAAATAGTGCATTTGGTATGCATTTTGCACCCACAAAGCGTAGGGTCATGCTCCTTGAAAGGCAGTCGCTGAATGCGCCACTTACACTCTAGGAAGGAGCTCTCGAATTTATGGAGCTTCTTCATTGCTTGGAATTCGTATAAGCTCCGATTTTAGTACGGCAGATGCGGTTAGCGCATTAATCTGCAGGGCTTGGCTTGGCCGCTCATGTTCGCACAATGGAACGGATTTCTCGGAAGCCACGGTATTTTCAGGGTTGCCACTTCATAGTGTAGAATGTCTATATGTAATGTACATGCACATGCACATGTATTATGCAAATTATCTACACTGGTGATCTGTTTAAGTGAGCGAATCTTCAAGGTCAATAAACACCACCGACTGTCAGTACATTGCCCAATGTAATAAGAAATCGCTAATTGCGGAAAAAGGTGACTCACTTACGATAGACGGAACTTTCAGATAGTATTGCAGCTGAGATAATTCCCTCAACATTCTAGAGTCTACATGGCCTTTGTGAATGGAAAATATGCCGAGGTGCCATTCCTGTAACAAATTTTTGCTCGATAATTGATGTTACCAGTTAAAATTACGTAAGCCGCGTTCATTATTGGCAAAAAATCGTGCTCGTTTGTTGTTAAACAACAGAGGGTTCCATTATAGCTCACGAAGAATGCCAGGAAGACAATGACGTAGATAAACTAGCCACGTGAGACCTACGTCGATCGTACCGGACAGCTGAACGAGCCTAGCGGACGCACACGACTAACACACGGCTAGGGGTCCACGATGCCAAATCAGCATTACGTCTCAGGCGAACAAGGCTCTTGCATCTCGGATTTGCGCCGCAGGCTCGTCCATAATGAAAGTCTTAACTGCATCCTGCTCTCCCATCATTTCCTTGAATAAGTCGAACAGTTTACGAATAGGAACAAACCGTTCGCTCTCCACGAACACATACATAACCGGACGCCAGGTACCCATGCCGTCTGTCATCAGGAATGTCTACAGCCTGTATCTGCAGGCCGAATATTAAGCGCTTTAAAAAAACTTATCCGAAACGGTTTGTCGCGTGCGTTCCGTTTACAGTTACTGCATCTGGAAAAAGTTGGGAACAACGCTATCTGCTGCCATCGGGCGAAGCATATGTGGCTATAGTGACCTTCCTCTGACTGGCACGCAAACACGCGTCCGGTTTCCCGAAGTTTCGCCAGGACCGAAAGCATATCATCTACCACAATAAAACCCAACTGTGCGGCACCTACCCAACAGAGCTGGTCGGCACTTCCGGTGGCAGTTGATTATATCCTGAGTGGTAAGGATCCTGTCGAATTCATCGACCACAAAATGCCGCACCTCACACGACGGTATTCCATATTTCAGAAGGGCCCTGTAGGTGCCCAACCCGTCTTCGGTTAGCCGTCGATTAATCGGAAGCTGGCCGTACAAAAACTTTGACAACTTATGGTTGTGTTCTAGAAAACAAGAGGTGACTGCGAGGTGGTTCCTTTGCCTCCGTAGACAAAACCGCATTGGACAGCCGGGGCTTCGGGTACTGTTTTTTATTACAAAACAGGCTCAGCTTACTAGCTTCTTCGGATTTACCGGCTTTCCGTTGGTCTTGGAGATCACCTGCTGCATTTGTAGTACACCCATCTGTAAAGCAAAACAGGGTTGGTGCTTGGGGTACTAGATGAACGCACAAATGCCACATGGTCATCCTTCACGTATTGATTTAAGGCCTTCTCAAATGCTGTGAAGATTGAAAAGGAAACAGCCCCGAATTTCTCAACAAACGCGTGCGAAGCCACCTCCGAAGCCATAGTACACCACGTTCGAAGTCAAATGTGCGCCAAAAATTTCGAAAGGAGATTAGGTAAAATAAATCGCACAAATGACCGCAGATGAGGGTGATTGTTAGTCTGAGCACATATGCAACAAAGTACAACATTTTGGCGTAAAAAGTTTCATTTTACTCGCAAGGGTTTTGCAGAAAAAAGCATTGTGGGTCCAAGGCGTGGCCTTGGCTTGGCCGCTCACTAGAAGCACATCCAAATTATTTTCGCTGAAACCATACGGTTTTCGAATTTGCGACTTTTACGCTGAGTTAGTGTAATCCGTTTGCACCTTCCGGTGATATATTGCTCATAGAATTTTGTTTGAGTGGGCGAAATGTCAAGGTCACGTGCCACCACCAATTCGCATTTTGTTACCGGTTTACGAGGTCTAAATTACGAACTCGCACTCTAGCACTTCAGCGTTCTTCGGTCTTCTTTGAAAATGAAATAACATCTACAGAATTGCCAGTTCAAATCCCACCCAGGAAAATCGGTCATTGATGTTTGTTTGCTTTATACTCTTCAGATTTAACAAATGAGATAATTTTGTTCTGCGAATTTCGTCACAGCACATTTTCACATGGAGCTCAGTTTCCATTAAGTAAAACACTGTTAGACAACGGCACGAATTTTGCAGTGCAGAAGCGAGAGTCATCCCTGTGGATGGCTCCCTTTCCAAGCTATTCATAACCAGCCGGTGGACAATACAGCTTCAGGAGATAACAGTAGGTAAATTACCTACACAGTGGTATCATTCCTATTGGGAACATGACGTTCCATAGGTGGACTACGTCATAAAGCGGTAACCATAGCGGCGGTGGCCGTTGTCACCCACTTCGACCACTTGTCGTAAATGCTATGCCCTTGTCTATGCGCGATGTTGACTAGGAGTCCTCACCTATGCATGGTAACCTAATCCAATGGCCAACGACGGCACGCCATAATCATGACTGTATTCGATGTCGTCTACCTTGGCTGCCTATTGTAACTGCCGGGCCCGCACACATGCTCGTACCTGACTATAAGGACCCAACTATAAATAATAGACTATAACACCGACCAACGGCGGTCCTTCATATCTATACATGTCGTCCGTCTGCCAAGCCCATGCCTGAAAAATACACGGCAACCCTTGGCTAATAATGTTTCTATTTATTGGTTGCATCGGTACAAACGTATTGTGTGGTCAATCCAGTTTCATTTCTGGTAGCCGCTTTTACTCGACAGGGTTTCTGATAGAAAAAATGTATAACCAATTACGACTCGTATACACTCGTGTATACAACACACAATTAATTAAATTTGCGTGCTCACCTTATGGTGCTGGACGCATTCTTCAATGGGAGTCCTTGGTGCAAAACCGACAAATCGTTTTCTAACTGTCCCGCGACGGATTCGCCGACACCGGCCCACACGAGGTATGGTTCTGAGACAACGGTTGTCAAACACCTGAAGACGTTTTCCGCTGCTCGAACAGGCTGTCACACGGCCATACCGCAGCCTGATACACACGTTCCGTGCTATTCAGGGATACACCGCTTTGATGCCATAGGTGTTTCAAATTAGCAAACGCAACCCGAGCCTTGCAGATCCTTGCATTGACCTCATCTGTCACACTACCATCAGAGCTAATACAACTTCGAATGTATATAAAACGCTCCACAAATTCGTACACCTCTCCTCTAAGTGGTGTGTTCAATGACTTCATGTCCAGGAGCAGTGCTCCGGGGACTGGTGACCATTTCTCTTAAATTCACCCTCCTAGATTATGGTACTGTCCACCGCACGTAATAAATTCCAGAAAAATTAGTACATCATCTCGGAAGTCTTACTCCCGTTAGTACTTATATGTTTGATTTCCCTAACTACACCATCTCTCTGCGTATATATACCGGTATGCTCCCCTACCCTCTTGTACTACAATAGCATCTATTAGCAACCTCAACCCCTGCTTGCTAGTTGGTCTACTAGGTGCAAATCTACCCCCGTCCTGTCCCATTTAATCACTTGTTGTCACCACTCTAATTGTGGAAAAACGTTAATTTTTCTCTCTATTAATGCACTCTATCCTATTGTTCTTATGTACACCCACATCGATCTCCAACCGTACCAGCAAAATACCCGCGATATTACATCGGCGTTGTTCTACCTCCGCGGATTCCCTCGGCTAACCAAAAATATCCCGCTGCCCAGAGATTCGCACATCCCAGCTCCATGACCTCGAACATGAAGTCCGTTACGGGACTGTCTAGAAACCGAAGTATGTCAGTGCAATAATGGCATGGCACTGCCACACCCAGTTTGCTAGCACACCAGCAACTATTCCCTTTCTTCTCTTGACTGCACCCTATCGCCCGCAACTACGAACAAACTCATGCTTTATTCTGACTGTAAGCTTATGATCATGCCTGATGCTATGCCACCCACCAGTTGGGAATAAACATTATTGTTATGACCTTAAACTCTGTGGGTGCAAAGTGCATACCAAAGGACGGGACGACTTTGGCCAGTTCATCCAAAAACACATGCGCCTTTTTCTCTTCTTCGAAGATGAGAACGATGTCTGCATATTCTAGATCGACAACATTTTCATCAGAAGATAGTTGAAAACCGGGGTTCAGAAGACACTTCAGCGTCCGTCTCATTATCCCATCGATTGCGAAATTAGGTAGGAATAGAGAATGCTGAACTTGTTAATCCGCCTTTCGCAATGCAGGAAGGTAAAACTAAAGTGGGAGCAACCTTTTCGGACGCTTATGTTTCCGGCTTGAGCTCGCCCTGGTTGTAGCACATATCCCGGCCAATCCCCCTATGAATCGAAAAATTCATTGATAGCGGAGCGAAAAATGCTAACTGAGACTCACTGAATAAACGCGGCATGACGCCTCAGAGGCGACTCATTTTGCAGAGCTGCACGCTTTTCTTTAAACGGTAACCAGGTCATTCTTTGAGCACCTCATCGTACGAACCCGCAACATCACCAGACACGTTTTTCTCTGATCTGTCCCTGTAGCCGGGCAACCCTAGTTGCGCACCATTAAGCCAATGCAAAACCCTCATAATCACATGTGCCCACCCCCGTTCGCATCGATCGCATGCCTAGCATCTACACCTGCATATCGATTACCGTTTTTGAAATCGGGCACTGTTGCCTCACTGCAGTAGTTAGAATTTGGTGACCACCTTTGGCTGATTGATATTTCGGGCCGCAGTCTAACTCGCATTGTACTGCCCTCTACCAGAACTTTCTGGCACTTTTTCCTATTTTGGGTCCCCAATGTAGACTTGGCTCTCTTACTGCCCCGTTTGAATAGGAGCAAACCACCGCGCGCCCCCTGACGGACCCAAGAATATTCTTGAACAATGCCGGTCTTAATTTGACACGGCCCCTTGACCAATCCTAACTACCACGAGAACCCCAACTGACTCATCCAAGATGCTCATGTACGGGGCTGTCCACGAACCCAAGTACGGCGTCGCGATGAGGGTTCCGCGACTGCCAAACCCAGTCCGATGGCCTGCCCGTAGTTTAACATATCCCTAATATTTCCGGACAGATCGTTACATGCACCCACAAGACCGTTCCAGTCCATTGAATTTATTACAGAACTTCAAAGCACTGGCCATCCTATTGTACTGTCTGCTTGTTCTGCCCATAAACCCACTAATTCTTTCAACGGCACTATCAAGAGATCAGCATACCGCTGAAGATAGGACCTTGCCGTGCACTCGGTATGACGAGTGGTGACCCTCGTGAAAAAAACGAAGAACAACTTAATATCTATGACGAATTCCTTGGACGCCTGTAGCAACAACAGAAAATTTCTCCTTTACGGCTCACGAATAGCTGATCTATTTCGAGTTTGCGCGAACATGGAGGGCGTAGTTATTGATCATATAGTTCTGAGATAATTTTCATATCCAATACAGCTTTTCCATGGAATTTCCCATCGTCTTCACGGACACAGCAAGCAGAGCCAGTGGCAGCCAGTAAAATATGAATTCCTCGCCCATAGTGAATCTTGCGTACGTTTAAACAACTCCTAACAAAACTGCGGCCGCATAGGGAGATCTAAAGGGTGTGAATAAATACCATCAAACGCTAAAACTCTGTGTTAAGGTTTCGCTTATCCGAACTATGGTTTCAGAGAATTTTTGGGTGTACGTCTAAGGCTCGGCTCTGGCTTGCGGTTGCTATTTTGAGTCACATATGGCGCCAAATTGGTATGTCCCTGAATCTCAAGGGAAGTGCGCATTAGGTTACAATGCGATCTGTTTCGTTCTATGGTTGTGCGACCTGGCCTGGTTGAGCGACGGAGGTGAGGCGTCTTCAGGTCTTTGTCAATCCCTGTCTCAAGAGCATAGCCCATGGCAGTTGGTGTTGCCGAATACATAACAAGGCATTTAGAAACCGAGTTTTGCTTGTGCTACGGGGACTCCCGTTGTGGACTGTGTCCAGCAACCGAGGCTGCGTTGGTGTTGCGCATGCGAAACCACTGTATCCCGAAGAAGATGCTGTTTTCAAAGTGGTGGAAGCAGAGAGGTTGCCAACACTTGGCCCGGCAGAGGGTTTGAAAGAGATTAAGAAAAGTTTGGATTTTGTCGGTGCAACACGTATTCCACGTGTTCTTGTCATCGGTTCCTATTCGGTTTTCTGAATGAGTGTCCGGAGGTGTAAGCGCCCCGGAAGTATTGTAGTGAGCTAGCACAAAGTCCCTTCCCAGTACACTGATTCTTTTTTCACAACAAGACGTACAAACAAATCACGATTTTACGGCATTAGAGCGTCAGAACTGAACGCTGATGCAATACTGTCGATGAAGTTAATGATATCCAATGTGCCTAACCTACGAACGTCCTATTGTTCCTCGAAGTTCCCCATGTATTAGGCGTCGACTGCTGCGTTCTTAGCAGGCATGGTCGTAGAGCAAAAGAGATTTGGTCTTTCCTGCCTGCTGTGCTCACACATTCGTCATGGTTATCCACCTCGCATTTACCGAACGCCTTCTCAAATTCTGCTAATCTAAACCCACATCTTGCCGGCTCGTGTTAGTATAGCTTTGAAAGTGAATGTGGACAAAACAAACGGAGAGGATTGATTGAAACAAGTCTCAACAAAGGTAGGGCGGACTATAACGTTTTTTATTTGATCATACATAGGGCGCATTTTAAAATTTCCTTCTACTTAGAATGGCCTTGGAGAAGCCTAAATATGCCGGCTAAGGATCAGTTGCGCCGAGTAATGCGCTCCCATAAAATGAGGCGCAAACGAATTGGCGCATGGTATGGCATTACCGATGGGAGCAAACCTCTTGTTGATAAGGTCAATGATGGTTTGCCAAGAGAGGCGCGCAGTTAGTTACACATTACTAGACTCGACAAAACCAATAGTTTGGCAGTGGAGCCTCAAGAGTTTTGTGCTGGTTTTCTTCATCTATCTGAGGCACGCAGCCATTGAAAGTCCACCATAACAGACCTGTCGTTAATCAGCAGCAGAGATTAGAAGCCTAAGCACGCCAACTGTTTTATTGCTCTTCTGAACTCAATTACAAGCCAATTTGTGTGGTCTCAGTTTGCGGCAATTAGAGCTTCGCTCGGTTAATGAGGATCTTAACGCCTCGCTGACACCTCAACTGAAAGACTGCTACATTTCCAGGAGAGTGAACTTCAAATCGCTAAATGAGACTTCCTAGAACGGTCAAGAGCCATGAGAAAGCATCCTATATAGTATTTTGGAACCCAAATATACTGCACATAGGGTAATTAACGACTTCATTCCTCAAGAAGAAATTTCTACTTCTTGTGAGATTTCCGGGAAAGCGTGACCTGAGACCACGAACACAGTGGCCTTGAATGAGGCAGAACATGAGGCATTAGTGAGCTGAATTTTGAAGCGAGCAACACCGAGCAGTATTTTGCTGTGCAGCTTGGAAAATTGGTGCTTCTCGTCGTTATTTTGATTCTGCATCGTCTCAAGCTCCGTGTTCACACATCTATTACCATCGGGACAGTAGCAGCTTCCGAAATTCCGCGCTTACGAGAATCTGAAGTTAAAGTCAGCTAAAGTTGATACTTATCGCTTTAGAAAAGTTGGATGGAGGGTAATAAGTGAAGAAATTATGAATGAATGCCCAAGGTCGCTTCTCGGCCCAATGCTTCCTACATAGCACTTTCAACAAAGAAACAACAAAGGTAAATGAAGTGTTTCAAACGCTCAAAAACTGGTCAGAAACTCACTTGCAGAGTGTCGCATGTAAACTGTGTGTAATGCTCACATTCTCGAAACTCGTACACCTGGAGGAGCCATTGGCCACTTGGACAACATTTTCCACCAATCAGAGCTAGGTCTGATGCCTGATTGGCAAGGTGTCCGAAATAGGACCAATCGGTTACTACCCGGGGTTATTGACCCCTGCAGGGCTTAACTGCAAGCTGTCAGGTGGCTCGGGTGCACGAATCCGCCTAAAAGTTGCAGCTTTGATCTGCCTTAGGGTGAAACCAGATATCCAGTCTTTCTGTGAGTGTCACATAATTTGTATATACCTTTGCGTGGCATATTTGGTACAAGGGCGAAAATCTGTAACGAACTTTCCTCCCAAAACGAGTACCTAGCACTTAGTGGTAGGATATATCCATTCCGGGTCCTTTGTCTACGAAGACGGTTATCCAGCTCTTTGATGCGGCAGTCAAGACCGCCACGGCATCTCTTGTGGACAGGCGCATCAGGGGGAGCAGGCTGATCATCTGGGTGTCGTTCTCCAGAACGAGCACGCCAACAAGGTTGTCACAGTCGCTCCTTGGTGGGTTCGTCACAAAGCCTGAAAATGGATGTCTACACGCAGAGTAGTTACGCGGGAAGGGAAGCAAGCGAACATTTGGGCTTCTAATCACCATTTCCTCGCCAACTGTGCAGAGGATCTTGGTGCGGGCTGTTAGTATTCAAACGGTCCACCCAAGGATCAAGCGCATATCCGAGGATCGCACTTTAGAGGCGCAAAAACTTGGCCGCAACAGTCCTGGAGGGGAGGCGCGTAACAACCTTCCGCTTGGTGACAGTTCAGCTGATCCCAAACTTATGGCAAACCCGATGGTATTTGTAGACCCTTGTACTCTTAACAACACGCCGGTGCAACCGGCCGCGACTCCGGATTGCAGTTTCTATTCAACCGCCGCAGACCCCTCGGCTACCAACGAAAGAGATGCTCTTGGGGAGGCAAGCCTCGCGTGGACGCAGTGTCCAACGAATGTGGAATTATCAGCGCTTATTTCTTTAGCGACGACAAAGGCGCAGCGATGAATTCCACACCCAGTTCACAACTTCTAAGCTGGATTGGGTCAGCTGTGCGGAGACAAGCAGCGAAGTCTACCGACAGATCAACCATAAGCATTGACCTTGACATCGAGACCTGCTGCGAAAACCCCACAACCACGAGAAATGGAAAACTGCCAGCTTCCAGCTCCACTCCGTCGAAAGTGGCCTCTCCGATTGTGGACACACTCGTCACTCATGACCCCTATAGTCAAAGCACAAACCCGACAGCAGTGTGCTGAAAATTCACACATACACCTAGTTGGCCACTCTGATCGCGTACGACCTGAAAGTCCCACCAAACACAAAAGGAAAGCGACTACAGTTGAATAATCCACGTAAACCTCGCCTCATCGAAAAGCTGTTTGCTAGATTTAAGGTGCAGTCCTCTGCGAAACCGAGCCTCTTGGGAGTGCCACCAATAGGAATACCCCCTGGTCGTGCCCTCCAACGCACAATTGACCTGACAGGGCCTCACAGAGTAACCTTACCGGTCAAACCGCGCTAAAAAGCCAAAGGATCCAAATGGACGCATGTTCACCGCAAATCCTTGAACAAAAACAACTTCAAACGTCCAGAAGTTGGTATTGCACAAGCCACAAGCAGCAGCCATCGAAGTTTTCAACCACGAGGAAAAAAACTACTTCCTCCAGAGGCAAAAGCCCCGCGCAAGCCGGACTCTCGGGGGGAGGGGATGAAAACCTCACTGCAAATGAAGGGCAGTTCTCGGAAGGACCAAGGCAGGAAGCAGACAAGTACGTCGCAGAGGCCCTTTCAGAGCCTTGGACTGAAACCCGGTGTACAGTTATCAGATCCGCTAATCTCTCTGGTAGCATACCTCTCAGCTTCCCACTTTCGGACGCAGCAGAGATAGTGCTTAAGTGCTTGTCCACCAGCTGCCTCAGTCTTTTCAACAGACTTCGAGATAATAAACAGTCGGCCTGCCTTGAACAGCCGTTCACAATCGCACTTACGGAGACAGCTCACACCAGCTGTCTCTGACTCTGAGATCTCGATAGACGGCTACTCCATTTTCCGAGCCGACTCGTAACGCGGAAGGGCAGGTGGGATTGCATTATACTTAGATGTGACCCTGCCCTTCCCTATCGTCCTCTCCGACACCACCCATGTACCTTTTTGTGATTCACTGTGGATTCAAGTCCCGCTGCGTGGGTCCGACTCTCTTCTCGGCGTGGTCTACCCTTGCCCCTCGAATCCACTGAAAGATAACCAGTCCCTCATACAAACCATCGAGCAACTCTCCTCCATCTACCACTTCACACATCTCTTACTGGTAGGTGGTTTTAACGCTATAAAGGCCTCCTGGATGGAACTCCAGCGCATCGGGTCTAATGGACAGTTTGCATCGGCGCTGACCGAAGTCGCTCAACAGAACGGTTGAACTCACCATTTCGCCACACCCACCAGATAACGCGCAGGCCAACCACCATCCCTGCTGGATTTATTTATCACCAACGAAATACACTTCTTTGATCAGGTGTTAGTTAAAACTCCACTGGGACATGGTGACCACTATGTGCTGACGTTTGATTTCAGCTGCTATTGGGCCAGAAATCCGGAACCTCAGACTTGGATTCGGAACTTCTGCCGTGCAGACTTCCCCGAAATGAGTAGCTTCCTTGAGCAATTTAAATTGGGACCAGCTTCAGCGGAAGAGTTATACAAGGCCATTATCCTGAAAATTCATGAGGATAATGCGATGTTCGTCCCAAAAGAACTAGCACGCAGTTGGATGGACCAAAAATTACCTAAAAGGACCCGGCGTCTTCTGGAAAGGAGGTCCCAACTATTTTTCTAAAAGATAACTACAGGTGACACAGAAGACGAGCTGACGTTTCGTAAAATGCGGAACCGATGTAAATCAGAAATCTTCCAATGGAACATACGAAAACAAGCCACGATACTAGACGTCGCCCGGAAAAACAAAAATGTAATATTTAGGTACATGAGACACCGCTGGAGAAATAAGCCAACCTCCTTCTTAAGGGACAGAAACGGGGAACCTGCAGGTGACCAAATAATGGTATATGAAGTCTACAGAGAACACTATGCGGACCTATAATCTGCCCCAGCGACCTGGTCACATCCATTCTTGTGAAGACGTAAGTACCAACGGCCTCTAACCAGCTTGGCCTTCACTGAAGATGATATTCGTCAACTCTTACACAAGACAAACCCATGCAGCGCTTTGGGGCCAGACGAGGTCTATCCAGGGATCCTGAAGGAAACGTCGTTCACACTGGCAAAATATTTCTGCCTGGTGTTCCGTCAGTCGCTTGACGAGGATCGCTTTCCCTCAGCTTGGAAGGAAGGGACTGTCACGCCAGTCTAGAAAACTGGTGACCGACTATCGCCCGGCAGCTACAGGCCTCTGAGCCTCACTAGCGTACCGTGCAAGGTGATGGGACGCATTCTGAAGTGGGCCATCTTAAGTCCTCTCACCACCAACGACTTGATATCCCCAGTGCACCACGGATTCCTCCCAAACCGTTCTTGCGTGACAAACATGCTGGCACTTATAGACAGCTTAACCCAAGCCAAGGACGAAGGACTCATAACGGATGCCACTTCTCAAAGGTATTCGATCGAATCACACACTTCCCGCTGCTCCAAAAACTCGAGTCTCACGGGATTCAAGGGGAAATTCTGCTGGATTAAGGCGCTCCTATCAGGCAGAGCATTCCAAGGGAAAGTAGGCTCGATCTACTCTTCTTCGGCGCTGGTCTTCATTGGAGTTCCTCAAGGCTCTGTTTTGAGACCACTTCTGTTTTGGATCTAGGTCAACAACCTTTCAGATGTTCTTTCAAGTCCTTGTCTACTTTTTGCGGACGGCTTGAAATCCTAAGGCTACAATGCCAGCGCCCTCCAAATGGACGTAGACGCTGCAAAGCAATGGTCGTTGGCTTGGCACCTTCCCCTGAATGACGAAAAATGCATCCATATGTCATTCAGAGGAGACTCAGCAAACGCCTTTGTCGTGCATGGTGAGAACGGACCAGAAGACATTACGAGAATAGATACCAAAAAGGATTTAATTATCTGGCTCCCTTCAAACATGCCCTTCTCACTGCACCATGAAAAATTGGCTCAAAAGACATTCGCCGTTCTACGGATGACTCGGCCAACCCTCCCCCCGTATTGCTCGCATGGACTTTCAGATACTCTGTGGAGCTTACGTCAGAGTGCTTCTTGAATATGCCAACCAGCTTGTCTATTCAGGACACAAGAAATAAGTAACCCTCATTGAGCGCGTCCAACGAACTGCTACGAAGATGGTTGCCACCCTTAAATCCGTTGATCATGAAACGCGTCTCGCGGTGCTTTGCCTATATCCCCTGGAGTATCGTGGTCTCGAGGAACATGAGACGACCCACAATTCTGGTATTCTTCGCCTTCAAGGATGCGTTTGATTCTGTCGATCGGTCAGTGGTTTGCCACACTTGCTCAACAGATTATGCTCCACAATTTTTGTGAGCAACGTCCGGCCCTTATATTCACATACCTCTGGACGTGTGAGAGTGTATAAAGAGCTCCTCAAAAGCTTCCCTACAAAAAGTGTTGTCTGGCAAGGATGTCCACTCTCTCCATCCTTGTTCAACTTCGTAATTGATGAAGAAGTGAGGCGAGCGCTGGAAGGTCTTCAAAATTCCGGTGCTCAAATTGTTGCTGATGAGAACCTTGTCGATCTGAAGTATGCAGACGACATCGCGTTCATCTTTGAAAACGAAAGTGCAGCACAAGCTCGTTTGAATAAACTGACCACCATCATACCATCTTTCGTCATGAGCCAGCACATGCAGAACGTAGTCTCTGAACATACCCCTTACAATTCAAGGAGAATCACTTGAGGTTGTGGAGGGTTTTACATATCTCGGTAGTTGTATTAGATCGGACGGAAGTGTATCTGATGAAGTCAGTGCAAGAATCTCAAAGGCCTAAACCATTTCGCTAATTTGTGTCACTTATGGCTTCAGAAGAGCATATCACTGGGTCTAAAGGGTGGCGTGTACCAGACAACAGTAAGGATTGTATTGTTGTATGGTTGCGAAACCTGGCCTCTGCGGACAGATGATGTGAGGCGTCTTCAGGTTTTTGATCATTGGTGCCTCAGAGGCGTTTCTGGTGTCGCGTGGCATTAAACGTAACGGGCGAGATGGCTCAAGTGGTTAGAGCTCGAATCTACTGACCGGAAGGTCCGTGGTTCGAACCCGACCTCTGCCTCTCGACTTCCCCTGTCTAGGCCTGGGCAACCTGACAGTATCCCAGCCCTCGTGCTTCCTTCTGGTGGCATGGCAGCTAGGCATCGAGAGGGTGCTACAGCTGAACGATTTTTTACGGGGTAATTAAAAAACGGGTATTTGGTTGTATGGTGGGTACTTCAGTCGCGGAAAACATCCAGCACCATCAACTACGGTGGCTTGGCCATGTGCTAGGCATGCCAAATTACGGTCTACCGAGACGAGTGCTTTCCTCTGTGCCGCCTTCAGAATGGCGGAAACCGCTAGGTGGACAACGTATGACTTGGCAGAAGGTTGTCAAAGAGATTACGAAGAGTGTGGGTGTTGTTGGTGCAATACGCCTTCCAGGATGGGGTCCTGCGCTTGGCTGGAGACATTGCAAAAATGGCTGCTGATGGTTGTCAGTGGCGTTCGCGTTGGCAGTTTCTTTCCGGATTGTCTGACCGAGCGCTTGGAAGTGTAGGCATCAGAATGCTTGTGATAGGCCAGCACCAGGTCCCCTCCCTCACCACCCTTTTCAGTTCAAGGCTTTAAATATAATAAGGCAAACTTAGTGATTGTACGACAGTGAAGCATCACTGTCAACACTGAGATGGCGCGATCGCTCAGTGGTTACAGTGCGAATTTACTGACCGGAAGGTCTGTGGTTCGAACCCGACCTCTGCCTCTCGACTTCCCCTGTCTAGACTTGGGCAACCTGATAGTATCCCAGCCCTCGTGCTTCCTTCGGGTGGCATGGCAGTTAGGCACCGAAAGGGTGTTACAGTTGAACGATTTTTTTGTCAACACTGATGTTGCTGTCTCTGATAATGATGACGATAATCCCCATCTTCTGGGCCTTCGAAATCCACCAGCGTTCTCCGTCCTTCTTCAAGCACCTGATTATCCGGTGTTTGAGGGATCTGCATGAGCCATCACAGTTGCTAGTTGCTGTTATGGTCTTTCTGTCTGCAGTAAGACCTGATAATCGCGATGATATCCATTGTTCATTTAGTCAAGTCGGATTCGTCGGACAGACAGTTCTGAAAGCTGAGAGCGTAGCTTGTTTGACCGGTTTTCATTCAACCTCCAAGCAATCCTCGTCATCCGCATGACTACGTTTTCAGTGGCTCTCTAACCAGATCAGCTAAATGTTCTTGTTAAAGTTTATGAATGGAGTTCTCTTCTTTGGCACGTGTACTGCTGACGGAAATCGAAGTGATAACCAGGCCCACACAATGGCATGACTGAAGTCAAGTTGCGTAGTTTAGAAGGAACGACAATATCTAATTTAGACTCTCCATCGGTAGCTGATAGCCACATGATCCAGTTGACTCCATGACTGTTTTGCAGTTGCTAGTCTCCAAGTAACTTGATGTGTACATTTCTGCTGGCCAGGAACAGAATGACCGGCACTCACATGAAGCAGTTTCTAAGCATCAACTCCAAATCTACCACCTAACTGTGCTTTCTGGCTTAGTCGTCCAGGTTAGTCAGTCATATAACCCGCCAGGATTACTATTTTCGTCTTTGCTGACCGGTCTTGACAGATCTTCATAGAACCTGTCCTTCTCACTCTCAGAACTACAGTGTGTCGTGGCGTTTGCTGATACGACAAATAAACACCGTTTACCGAAGAGTGAGGATCATCTGGGCTCGTTCTCGGCGACTTGTGGTGGGGTCTTATGTGCGTGTTTCGAAGACGCCATACGTCGACAGAGAGGGAAAGCAAGTTTTCAGCAAGGGATGCCTGTTACCCAGTTTGACGTACAGTACGGACATTGAAGACTGCAACGTGCATCTGGTCTTTTGTTGTTATTAGGGGATTATTTGGGTTCGACTTTCTAGGCGGTAGTTTAAACACAGAACGATGGCTAGGGGGCTGACTGGTTGATCTCAGTGCATCCTTACATGGGTGGTAAGGGGCTGTGGAGAAAGACCAGTTACTGAAGAGCTGCAAGAGTGAATGATTTATCGGCTGCTCATGCCGAAGAAGGCTTGGCTGAAGTACCCATCTTTAATTTTATTTATTTATTTATTTATTTATTTATTTATTTATTTATTTATTTATTTATTTATTTATTCTCTACTCTTTATTTTTTGTTGATTTCGTTTTGATCATTAAATATCTCTGTATTACGGTGACCTCACACTCAAGAGCACCTGTCCTGTCTGCGTCCTCGATATCTGTGAGCGAATGCCGTGGGGACATTTCTATCTCACATGCATTAGAGGCCGGGAGTAAGTCTTCCGTGATCATGTCACTGACGAAGTTTAGACGGAAAGGTGAGACAGGATGGTTTTTCCTGACAACACTTGATGTAGCGAATTCATGCGAGAGCTTCCCGTAAACCTTCACATGCCCACGCAAGTTAAAGTCAGTGCTTTAAAGAGGGCCAATAATTTCTGGGAGATGCCTTTATGGACACTACCATGGTCCATGGCAGTTAACAGAATCAAAGGCAGTTTTTAAATTAAGAAAGACCACGACTGTTGGTTGCTGGAGGCATTGTCACTGTTTCAGGAGCTATCGGGGGTAAATATGCGATCGTTCATCCTCCTCCAGGACGGAACCCAGCTTGGTTTTCACGGGTCTTCTCGGTGTTTAGTGAATATTCAAAGGATGAGACCAGAGGGCACCTTCGCTCCCACAGCTACCAGGCTAATGCCACGAGGGTTTTCTTAGTGTTTAATTGCCTTCTTTGAAGACGTGAATAAATTTCAATGTGCCTCATTCTTTGGGCGTTCTCCCTTCGGCAAATATAGCACCAGTAATTTTTGTCTGACGCATAACCAAGGGTTCTCCGCCTTCTTTGAAGAGGTCCACATGAAAACCGTTCCGTTCTGGTGCCTTCTCATCTCTTAGAATGGGAATTTCGCACTTTGTTTCTTCTGATGGGTGACCAAGGTTTATATTCCATTCGCTCGTATTCACTACCTTCAGGGGCTGCATCGTTCGGGAAAGCTAAACTGCTCTTCGAAGTCTTTGATCCATCTGTGAACGACCCCCAAGAGGAATATTGCATTAAGGTGCCCCAGACCGAAAAGCAAGGCCACAACATCCGGTTTCAACATGAAGACAATCCACCTAACCAATCTATCGTAAATGTTAGTCATCCCCACTAACCAACAAACAGGAACTTCAGACCGACACCCAGTAGTGAACAAGTCGGTTAGTCATAAGAAATCTCTTGAATTGGTTCCCTGACTGACTTAAAACCCAATCAACCTGCTTACTTACTTACTTGGCCTGACGAAGCTTTTGTGTCAAAAGCGAAACGTTGCGCAGCAACAAATCCACCGATTGTTTACCAAACCTCTCTGAAACCTTGACCACCCAATCGGTCCCAAACGTTTTCCACTTGACTAACCCATACTCTTTTTCTCTCACTAGCCAGTGGTGTGCGCCAGGACTCTGCTCTAGTTGTTAATCAACCTTCCTAAAGCTAACTTAATCCACTCTAATGGACTTAGACGACTAGGAGTCTATGTCGTAGACGATGCTAGCACTTTGTAAGCGGCTTGGGATTTGCCCCATTAGTGGTTCTTCAGATAATAGCTATTCGCCAACTATCATAAATGTCCGGTACTGCCTGTCCGACTTTATTTTAATGCATATCGTACTAATGCATCAAAGACATCGGAAATTCCAGAAAACCTGTTGACGAACATTGATGTTTTCGCGATCTCTTTATCTGACCAATACAAATTGAGGAATCATAAAACTAGGGGTAAACACAAGAGCAACATAGGAATAAAGCGGAGTATGTGAGCAACAGCGTGAAGACCTTTTACCTCACGATCGACTAGCATGAGTGGTCAAATTTCAGAGCGGACCGTTTAGATGTCGATGTGCGTCCAAACACTGTGAAGGTATAGACTAGAGTTACATAAGCGAATCGCAATAGCCCCAGCTGTAACCAGGGCTTAATATTGAATGGATCCTGGTAGATAAGCCGGTACTTGTTGAGTATTCCAAAAACAGTATTAGAATTGATCAAATGGTTGGTGGTCGATCAAGTGAGCGATCACTGCACTAGTAATTGACCTCGATCCGGTTGTCTGCCGAAACAGGTTATTTTCCTTTATTTGCTCGCATAACTGCCTTGTCTTGTGTCCTATGTATTCTTCTGCATAACAACAGGTGTAGGAGTAGAATGTGATGATTCTAGCACGGACTGACTGTTTGTCTTTGAGATGTGGGGTCACAAGCTAAGCAGTTGTAAACCACACTTTGTGTGAACTGACTGGAAAGGTTTACCGAAGTGTGTGAAGTAGACCGAATCAGCTGGTCTGCGGCTAGATCCCTTTTGAAAGGGAGATTGATAAAGAACGGGTTTCCTCCCAGCAGTGACCGATTTAGTTTTCTTACTTATAGTGGCGAGATGCTTTGAAATGAATCTGCCCGGATGATCTTTTTCACGAAGAATGCTTTATGGTGACTGTAGTTCGGTTTTGGAGCGAATTTTTCTACCCTTCTCGGTAAGGCACTGAACTAGATTTTGTGTGTGTCTTAGTGGGACACATCTTCTAAGACCGCCGGATGGCTTAATGAACTATTCGGTTTACTATTATGTACAGTCAACGACTTGAGTATGTTTGTCCGTTCTCCGTGAGTTGCCGCCATCAGCTGAATTCCACAAAGAGTGCTTTGCGCTGGACGCTGGACCTGTTCGAACTCGATGGTACTTGCTCGAAAGTTGGTCACAATTGAAACCTGTTCAAACTGGTGTGCTTCCGTATCTGTTCTGATGTTGCGTTATGCACCGGACTATATTGTCGATAACGGTTCCGAGATAAGTTTCAAACATTCGCACTATAGACCGGGTCAGCGTCCAGAGGTCCCTGTGTTTCCGATGTAACTGTTCACCATCCTTGTACTGACGATGTAGATGAAGAATTTTGATGTGTGGTTTCCATGCTGAATCTAACGAATTCACGAAATAACTGGAAACTGCATGTGCTCTCTTTGATTCCCTCCAGTTGGAGGTAACTTACACTCGCCTCTTTTCCGATATCTCAACGGTTTGAGACACACAGCGTTAGCTACAAAATATATCGGTGTTTTTCGACAGTTTTGGATACAGATTTGGACGAAAAAGTGCTTTTACCTAGTTTTCTGAGTTAAATAGTTTATTTTGGCACATGTGTGAGCGGAATTCCCACCCGAGTACCCCTTTCTAGTCGTCACTGCATCAGGTCACGTTAGGTAGCAATAATATAGTTAATCCTTTCATCTGGGATTACTGAAATAAGTATGTGGATGAAAATTTGGGTAGGCATTGAAAGAAATGAATAAAGTCCTTCGCAGGGTTTGCATGTGTGATCTTCATTTGATTTGGAAGTGCACCGAACGAAAGGCAGTTCTCGTTTTGTTTAATTTTATGCTACTCACAAGTAGCTTAGGATTTTGTAGACAACCGAACCTTCTGGCGCGTTGTGATTCGGGTGAGACATCGATTTTGAGTTGCTGCATGAAGACCTACTCGGAAACCGTCTCTGTTTTTCTTGCATATCACGTCACAGATTCTCAGGGGGGGTTGTATCCTTGAAGGGTACGTCAACCCTTATGGAGCTCGTGCATCAGTTTCAGTGCCGGAGTGTTTGTCCCGGTATCGTGTACAGATTCGGAGATCTCTGTTCACTGTCAGTCAGCATCCGAAATCCGATCAACTGGTAAGTATTGGAGAAGCCTCTTCTGACATATTTTTCACTTAGGTATCCTTGAGGTTTTCAGCAGTTAAGGAAGGTGTATGCACTGTGTGCGGACCTGAGAAGGGTAATAAATCGTTCAGGTGTAACAACCTTTCGGTGCCTAGCTGTCATGCCACCCAAAGGGCGATAGAAAGTAACAATAGTGAAGCGCATGATCAGATATCACAGTACTCCAGAAAGAGCTCCAGTGCTGTTCGATCCTCATCATCGTTTACTGATTGCAGCGAATCTGTGGAAATCGGTCATCATCATGGTTGTGTAGTCACCGGGCATTGGTACTTCGCTTACTTGTATGTTATGCGTTCTGTGTTATCCATGCACCTCCTGTATGGTACAGTTGGCCACGCGCTTTGATCATAGCAGCGGCAACCCTACATCCTTGCACGTGGATGACGCTCAGCCGAAAGGGGAGATATATAGATATCGTTCAGCTGTAGCACCCTTCCGGTGCCTAGCTGTCCTGCCACCCGAAGGAAGCACGAGGGCTGATATACTGCCAGGTTGCCCAAGGCTAGACAGGGGATGTCGAGAGGCACAGGTCGGATTCGAACCACGGACCTTCCGGTCAGTAAATTCACGCTCTAACCACTTGATTCATCTCGCCCCCATGGAGGAGACACCCGGAAGACACCCCGAAAAGAGAGACGATGCACGGAAGGCATAAAAAGGGTCTTGGCTACTCTGTTGCACGTCCTCTGTGATGTTGCGGTCTAGCGAACTGTTGTTTATACCGGCTTAGAGAGTTTCGGATTCGAACGCTATCAGGACATTCGAAGAGTCCGTAACATGCTATGGACAGCCATAGTCATTTAAACCTGTTTAGCATGGGCCCTCGCAAACGGCTTGCTGCTCCTCAACTGTATGCAGTCGTCCATTGGTTAATCCGCCGTTGTCTGGCAGAGCCTTTGACTCCAGACAAGTGTAGAACCACGGTCCAATCTACCGAAAAGTCAACTCCCCCACCTACCCCTCCCAAAAAGTCCTCCCCTACTCTAAACCATGTGGTCGTGAGAAATGTTAGAACACTTAAAACTATTTTCGCGTCTTTCGGTTGTAGGCAACCTTCATTGCTATGAGCTCGCAGTCAATGGTCTCATCATTCGGACGCAACTAAGAAACGTACTCCAAGAAATTTGTTGGTGAAGTATTTTGCCTAACTTCCAAGAGTTCCTATTCATTGTGCGTATGCTAATTCTCCCTTCAAGGCGACTGAGTACTATTTCATATAATGACCTATGGGAGCCTCGTACGAAGGCATTACGGATGCAGAGCATCCTACATTGTAAGAGCCCGGGGGAATACTGCCATGACCGTTCATAAATATACCCTTTCAGTGCTTGGAGGTGTCCATTGGCTTAGTTATCTCTCACAGCCAGTGGCGATGTTGTATCCACTTCATTTTTCTTAGCCGATAGCCCTACTTTTTGTTTCCGTTCTTGGTTTCTTCATCTTGCACTATCTAGTGCTAATGTTGCAGCTACCCGAACCACGCCACGTGCGCAATTAGATAACGGAAGCTTAACTGCACCTAACTCAACGACGAGTGATTCGTTGGAAATCATGTCTTGGATACCTGTTCAACTTCTTTCCCGTTTCCCACTGGAAATTGTTTGACGTCACGAACACTGGCGTCCCTGTGTGATCGTTTTGTCTGACTGTTTAACCTTTTCCTTTCTATTTTTTCTCCTTCCTTGTTTGCACAGTATTTATACGCTGATATGCACTACTGGTTTGTTGTTATCAATACCGGTGAAGGCTGTCTTGTTAATGCTTCCTGGCCCAATTTGAATCCTACCCTGATTCTCAATATCCCGAGGATTGATGAACTTTTGCTTGATAATTCCCAACAACAACTCCGACGATACTAATGTCGACTTTGCACCACGGTTACAATGTCCTGTGTTATTCTTCAGGCTTTCCTTAATGCTCAAGGGAGCTGTATTCGCCTTTTTGGGTCACTGGTTTCTGTTATACTTTTGGTGACACCCATAAGGGTCGTGCTGCATGGCTCAGATGGATCCTTGAAAACTGGAAGAATGTTTTTTTACCCCAGCACACCTCTGTGGTTTTCTCACAAGCCCATGTAGCTGGAATTGGACTGTACAAACAGTTTGAGTGGTAGGTCGAATGTCCATTCCTCAGACTACATAAGCCTGATGATGCTATCCGAATCAGGTCACATACTCCTCAAGCAGCAACAATTCTGTGTAAAAAAAAACGAAAAAAAAACGCAAAACCTTTTCGTTGTCCCCAATCAGGCCTACAGGGCCTGGATTGTCTCAAGTTTCGATGAAACTACTTATATATTTTGTATGGGCATTATTTGGACCACGTATTCAGCTCGAGGGCTTCATTATCCTTTTAGCTTTTCCATTTGTTGGTAGATAACGCCGCATGTTATTTCCTTCCGGCTTTTAACATGTCATTGTGTCACCTCCATTTTGACAGGAGTTATCCCTTCCAGTTGTGGGAATAAAGCATCTTTGTTATCCTCGTTCAGTAGGGTGAACTTAGAGAGGGCTATGTACGTCTGGGGAACACATAGTATTTTACCGGATGTGAACACCGGAGAATACTTTCTACTGCGTGGCGCACCATTTCCTGCTTTCAACACGAGATATTCACCCCATTTTTTCGTTTTGTTTACTAGCACGCGTATCCCTCTTGTCTGCGATAATCTTTCAACTCCGTCTTGCGCTCTTGTTTGCATCGTTCTGATCATGGCTGGGAACGCACTAAAACGGCTCATGGCCGAATATAAACGTAAGTGAAATTGGTGTAGTACATTCATTTGCATGTCAAGTTGGTTTTAACGGAAGACTCAACTGAATCTCTCGTTTGTGATAAATGGAATGCTTTGTTGGGATTTTCCTCTCACCAACATTGGAATCACCACAAATATTCTGGTGCTCAGATTCGACTTTGTCTGGCTTCGCTGCTGAAATCACACCTCCTAAATTGTTTATCCATCACAACGCAATAATGGGTAATCATAGCTTCACGTTGACTTGCCTTTCGAAAGTCTGTGGGTTTCTGTAATCCTAGGGCACACGCCACAAATATGTGATGCCTCTTTGGGCGCATCCTGCCATCTGATTTTGGGTTAATGCTGCGTCGTGCAATAAGTTCGTCCGCTGACCAGTCGTCCCTACTTTAACAACAAACCTGATTTGATCCATTGATTTTTAACATAGTTTCAGTCGAGTTTATGCAAAAGGCGTCAGTTGAAGCCTCGCAAAACGCATTCACTTGCATACCAATTTGATTTTCAAGGTAGACCCAACTGAATCTCTCGTCCATGATGTTCTTCAACTGAATGTGCGTCACCAGGCCGTCTGTTTCAGTTGGTACAATACGGCAATATCGCAATACATTGTATAGATGTAACATACCACTCATAAGGTCGAAGAGTTCCCAAAAACCCTGCGAGTGCTGTGATATCAGTTGATCCCTTCTGGTTAAACTTCCTCGAGAAAAACGCGTCCCCATTCATTTGGGTAGGTTTAATTTGGAGCCTAAAGTAGGTTTGAAGGAAGTGTTAAAATTTATTTTAACCAAACAAACTAATCACTGGTGGGTATTCGGATGTTTTATCTGGAATTCGCAGTGGAGGGGATGCGAATGTAAACGGGTGTCGTATGGACAGTGTGATCAGAATCCGAAAAAGCTCATCACGCGAGGTGCGCTGTACTTTTGTTTTGAACCAAATGGCCTCAAAGATATCCGCCATTTGACGTTTTTGGTCTGTTATTTACACGATGCACCCGTCCACCAGTTTACCCAGCGGAACGATTTAATCCAAGTGTAAAGCTTAGTTTTGTCCGTCAGTAACTTCTCGTGGATTTCGGTTTTTTAGATATTCGGGAAAATTTTCTTTGACAATTGAATTTTTGCAGTTGCTGTATATTCCACAATAAGACTTTCGGAGTAACTTTTCGTTCGCTGTGTTATCTGACAAACCAGGGTTCTACTGATCCCATAAATCACAGCTCCAGCACCAGCTGTTTGCTGCTTCTTTCTGTTTGGGACATCTTCAGTCTCTTGACGGTCGTGGATAGTTACTGGTGTCTCCTACAAACGACATCTCTCACAGGTGGTCTGTGTTCTCTGCCGCTATTTGACACCAACAACCTACCGGGATGTGCCACAGATGTGTAACTGTTGGTGTGTTTAGCGCCGTCAGTATTGTGATGAGTACAGTCACGAGTGCCATACATTTTCAGCTTGAGGGTATCCGCCACATGGCTCACTATTTTTGCCGGAGAAAAATCGTTACACGCGCAAACAATTGGTTGCAAGACATGCAGTAAACCGCCAGTGGCCCTTATGTCTGGAAGAATAGCCTTGTCCACTAATTGCCCATAAAGTGTTCGGGATATCGATCTGCGTCTAAATTTAGTAGCTGGCAAGTGTGCGTAGTCTTCTTGAGGTTTCTATCCCTCTCAAATGAAAAAAGGGACTGACGACACATGTTCTCTTCGTAGAGCTTTTTCACCTTCATCCAGGCTCACTTGAGCACCGCAGTGAGTGGTCCACAAGGCCAGTGACCAGTTTGAGCACAAGTCACCCTTCTGACTAAATTATTACAAAACTCGCCAAGCAGGTCAACGACTGCCGTGGCACAACTGCTTTTTTCCTCTGCTGATTCCATTGAAACTCTAAGACCTCTCAAGTTGTTGTGGTTACCTCCAGTTTGGTACGTTGCATGTGTAAGATTCCGTTTGTAGTTTGAAAACGGTCAGACTGTTTCGCGGTAACTATTCCATGAAGTCTACCTTTTAGCTTCACCGGTTGGCAGGTGGGGCTGACCGTCAGATTTAGTGCAATGAGCGTCGTTATAACGTTTTCTTCAACCTTCTGTGAAGCATTTATTCTGAGGATTTTTGTGTCCTTTCTTTTAGAATTAACGGTAAACCCACCGGAGGGAATCGTCGCTGGTCCGGTTGATGAGAAAAACTTTTTCGAATGGGAGGCTCTGATTGCGTAAGTAGTTCTCTCGGCAGCAATTCGGCAACTTACACACCGCAAACTATTTTATGAGAAAAGGACACTTCGTATCAGGCCACCTTATGTCGGATGCAAACGTCAGGTCCTCCTGGATGATCGACGACAGTCACTATTCAGTACTTTTCATGCTTAAAGAACAAGGAATTTCACATGACGCGTTCGAAAACGAAATCATGTGTTATGAGTGGGATTACTCTTTTGCAACTTGTTATATTCAAGTCACCGTCGCATTTTTAACGGAGTCTTATTAAAAAAGATAACACAAAGAAACGGGACCGAGTGCTGGTGTACTACAAGCACGCCGTGTTGCTAACACCTCTAAACATTCAGTCAGACTATCTTAGGGGAAACAGGTACCAAATGCATGGTGGATCATTGTGGAAGGCTGGCCGCACCGGCAATACTTAGACCTACGTAGGTGCGCAACCGGAGCCTAATCTCTTCAATTGAATGGAAAGCGTTAGATTACTCTACCGCATTTGCCCCTCGTAAGAAAATTAACAAACCTGAATTTGCTCTTCTCAGTGGATAGGCTTCGGTTCTTTACACCATCAGCTGATGTTTAACCTGTATACACTGCGATTTCGCAGATCATCGTTTGTACATGTAGTCGCTATCTTTGTTGAAGTCATTAGTCGGTTGCCAGTTTTTACTTCCTCATGAAGGTAAGTCTTTCTGTCAAGAAAAATAGGGTTAGATACCCCAATGGCGTAGCGACGTGAGGCACGTTGTCATCGGTCTTCAATTCATGTAGGTAGTTCAGCTCAGAGGTGACGGAATCAGCCCCACTCATACACCAACATGATCCATGTTTTTTTCATATTCCAGTAGATTCTATTGTAATTTAAATTATTGGGTTGACAGCTCATAAACTGCTCAATTTGCATCATCCTCTGCGGTGGAAAGGGAAAAGACGGAAAAAGAAGGGAAAGGGAAAGACGTGATGATCACTCTGTTAGGTTGCCATATGTATGTGCTACTACTTCTATAGACCTTCACTTGGGTTTCGGACTGATTCATTCATTCCGTTTTCTCTGTCCAAAACCATTCTAGCGGTCCGGAAGGCACTCCTTTCGAAGGTGGCGTATTCGCTGCGCGGCTCTCTTTCCCAATGGATTACCCATTGTCTCCACCGAAGATGCAGTTTGTCACAGATTTGTTTCACCCTAATAGTGAGTCTCGGCAGGCTTTGTTTTTTGGAGAAAGTCGGTCTGAACAGTTGAAACATCGTTTTTGTTGTTTAATCTTTAGTCACTGTTCGTTGTTCGGATTGTTTCGCCGAATAGGATAGTTTATTGGTGATTTTCGACAATCGTCTTCCTGTTGCATCAGCTGGTTATTGTAACTGGTCATCGGGGCAATATGCAGATTGGTTTATTTGAGATAGACTCTTCCCATACATGTAGTGATCTTGATCGCTTCCTGTGCGATGTTCACTTGCTGCCCACCTTCCGTCTCTCCTTACTGTCTTTGCTAATCGAATTCTTCGGTTTTGGCTGTTGTGTAGTCGTTCAATGGCTTACGATATTCTTTATCTGTTGAGTCGCACTGCACAACCGTTTTATGCTAGAGCACGCTATGCTATATCCCACTTTGTGTGACGACATTTTTGGGCTTATTTGAAGATAGTTTGACCGATTCGACCCCAGCTGACAGGATCCATCTATGGATCATCGACTTGGCCCCTAGGTCTCTGTAAAACATAACAGCATGTTTAACAATTGGGTATAATCATCCTTCTCAAGAAAGCACCCAGAAATTACGGACTCTGTTGCTAGTATCTAATGAACTACCAGTCTCTGCTGTTGGCCATTTACTTACATTCTTATTTAGTTCCGCATCAAAACTTAAGTGACCAGCGCTAGCACCTGGCAATATCATTTCCTTACACTGCGAAGCTTATTTGAATGAGCATGGATTACTGCTGTGCCATATATCCCGTTCATTTATACTGTATACCGTGTATAGTGTCATTTTTCACAGACATACAGGAAAACCCCTTATCGAATACCCATGCTGTTTGTGCGAAGAGCTCTTAATGTGACTACTGAAAGGTCGTGAGGTTAGGAGTCGATGCAGAGCCTGTGGTGACAAAACACGAGGAGTCAATACCCCCTCCAAGTCGTTTCAAGGCCTATCGACCAGCGGATAACTAAGTCCAAGGAGGCACCCGTAATTGTCAATTCATGTGGATGCAACTGAACGTTTGAGCTTCACAATGCATTTTAAGAGTCATCTGGTGTTTCACATCACTCATGAGACACATGAGACATGCATATAGCTAACAGATGCTGTTCGTTCGGCTGGGTCACAGAAGGTCACTTCTAGCTCCTCCGAAATATCCAGGGCATTAAGGCGGGTGCAAATGTGAATAATAATATAATAGTTGTTCAGCTATGACACCCTTTCGTTGCCTAGCTGTCATGCCATCCGAAAGGTGGCACGAGAGCCGAGATACTACCAGGTTGCCCAGATGAAACACGAACAGTCGAGATGCAGAGGTTGGGTTCGAACCACGGACATCCCGGTCAGGAAGTTCGCGCCTTACACACTGAATTATCTCAAGCTCTAAGAAGGATACTTTCCATCGATATTTATCCGACCATATTGGTCAAGCGGGAAGCAGTGACATCATACCTGCGGGCCACATGAATGCCCAAATCGATCGTCTGAAATCTTGGGCAGTCGATTTGGATTCGATTCTCGCCGCACAGACAAAGCGATCCTTCCAACTGTATGCTGACCATCAACTTATTGCTAGCAGGAATTTCCAACGTAAACGACCGCATCGCGTAACCTGATGGTCACCAAGTGCAAATCAACCGTGGGTCTAAGTGAATCATGTGGCTGTCAGCTACTGATGAAGAGTCACAATTGAAGACTGCCGCTACGTCTGGGACACATGGTGCAAGCACGTCTGACAGTTCGCTTCCTGCAAGTCGTCGCAAATCAGCAAGAAACCTGCCAGTTCACCATCTCCAGAGAGCCACCATAGCTCAGCATTGTCTATCTGAGCTAGCTGAACTCCTTTGTGCAATGAAGCAAACCTGTACTGGTAAAGAGCACGTGAACTAAGCATGGCAGATTGTAAAAGAAGCTATGTTATCGGTGTTCAAAGCTATCTGTCCAACTTCTTCGGTACAACCAAATGGCCACTGAATATTGTCGAGATCACTAGTCCTGGTCGGTGCTAGAAATGCATATCAACAAGCGCACGCATGTACGTCAGTGGCAAATAGTAAAGAGTCTAAGAAAAGACCGAGAGCTCCAGTAGAAGATCAGGTCTTAGGAGATGGAGGGTATTTTGGTACAGGGAACAGCCCTATACCACCTAATACAATCGACTTACTGAAGGAAAGCAACTGTTAGTGAAACGGTAAATGAAAACAGCGGTCCGGTAATTCATTTGCGAAAACACTTACTGGAAGGATAGGCCAAACACTTCGAAGAACAGTTCAACTGGTCTCTTGAAGCGCATTTGTTAGAGGCAGTGTATGCTGGCGAATGAAATATAAATTGTAATTGCCCGTCGGAAGAAAAAGAATAAAGCACGAACTGCCCCTTCCCCCTGTGAAGCGTGAAGAGACACCAGGACGGGACGGTTTGTATCCAGTCAGAGAAAAACCTGGATTACTCACATGACAAAATATGTTGGTGCTATATCGAGTGACGGTGTCCCTTATAAATTCATGACCCTCCGTAAGGCTCTATACGCCAACTCCCGCAGACGAGTGAAGGTCTGCCTGAAGCTCTCACCCGAGTTCACCACATCAAGTGATGTCAGCCAGGGCTGTCCTCTTTTACCTTTCCTCTTCAAATTCGTCATTGATACAATCATGGGAGACTCACTATCAGCCTCTAATGCCTGTGAGGTCGAAGTGCTCCCGGGGCATTCACTCACTTATATCAAGTACGCAGATGGCAGAACTCTTCTTGGATCTGACGCCGTGGTAATAATCTTAATAATTCTGCCTCACGGTTTGGCGTGCGCTTCATACCTGCGAAATGTAAGGTGCTACTGCAAGACTGGGTGGGCTCGGATCCTTACCTCATGCTTGCGGACGAGGAGATTGTGGTAGTAGACGAATTTGTCTACCTTGTCAGCTATATCAGTCCCTCTGGTCTTGCGAAAGATGATATTGCCATCTGGATCGGGAAGGCCAGAGCAGCTTTTGTGAACCTGCATCATCTGTGGAGTAGGCGTGTGTCAGGCGGAATTCCACACCGATACCGCTTTACCGCTCGCAGCTAGGCGCTGCTACAGCCGACAAGACTACCCCACACAAGATTCGCCAAAAGTTCGGGCAGCTTTCCGGTCCGGCATCGAGCCCAGGGCTGATTAGTCGAAAGTCTGGACCCAACAGCCAATCATGACCTAGTATTGGCCGAATGTCGATTGCCAATGCCGCATCCAGAAGTCGTCAGAATTTCCAGAATGTTGTCGCGGCATACACTTTATATACGACGCGCTGTACCAGTGTTCTTGACCTGGTTTTGGGTGTTAATATGAGTTGTGCACCTTTGGTGGTTGTTTTTCACAGGAACGCTAGCTTGGGAGGTTCAGACCGAGAACTGAGCTGAGGAAAATACCGTTATTACAGCGTGACATAAGCTTATCCGCCAGGACGTCAAAAGACTTTCAGTGTTTGACCATCGATGTCTTCGAAGCATTGCCCGAGTCTGGTGGTAATATCCATTCAGGTATCCTGTGTGTCCACTGGTTTTCGGAAGAACTAGCACGCCCATGGTAGACGAACTGGCAATGCTCCATAGGTCGCGCTGGCTTGATCACGTGCTACGAATGCCGGTCGACTGACTTACTCTCTGATCCTTTTTCGTACAACCACATGGAGGATGGAAGTGAACCTACGGAGATCAACCAGTGACGTCGCGTCGAAGTATGAAAGCCGTTACCAGCAAACTCACCCGCCTTGGTCATTGCTGTCTCCCTGGACGGGGTCCTCGAGACCGGCCACATTGTTAATCACGCTTCCAATGGCGCGCATATATCCAAGCTGTTGCCTTCGATGCATAGCTTCCCCTCCCGATCTCCTCAATGAGAAGTCCACTGTCACTCCTAGATTCACACATCAGTCACAACGGCTACTGCCTCCAGTGCGTATCTATCAACACGTTTCTTCAACCTGGTTAACTGAGTAGTTCCAAACCGTTTCTCGTCGTGGCTAGCATTTGCTGCACTTCGAACAACTGGACTCTGAACGGTTTTCTTTTCAGCATCTCAATGACCTATTCCTCGTAAGTGTATGGATAAACTTTGTTTTGTATTTTAGCATTCCTAAGACTTGTGGTGTACCGGGAAATGTGCTTGATGGTTCAGATGTGTCTGCGATTATTCAGTCTGAATTCACGTATATCCCTTATCTATGCCCAGTACGTCTCCGCCTACGAATTTACCTGACCCCGCATATAAACGCACCGATACTCCGACGCACGTGTTTTTCCCCATGTGTTCAATCGTATTAACGCCTGACACTGCTTCGGTCTTTTCCTCTCTGACAATGTTCTGTGTTTCAATCAGCATTTTGCCTTCCTTCTTTTCTATGATCAGTGTCTCCGTGGGCACTGATTTCGGTTACTATGTCACCATCTCCCTTACAGTCTTGCGTACATACATTTTGGTTTCATTGATGACAGCCAAGTACTACTCGAATACGTATGCTAGTGTATTTTTTCACAGATTAGGTTATTCGACATAGCTGGCTGCGAAGCCTTTAAATCTGCTTACCTACCCATAAATCCTCACTTCTAACCAACTGTGATTTCCGTTCGTTATTTGGCTGAAGCAAGTGCTCAAAGGTTCTGGCTGTCTTTCCACCTTACTACTCATATTCTATTCTCCAACTGTTTTAGTATATCCGGACGGGCGTGTCTGTATTTCCATCCTTCACGCTCCGGGAGATGACCCTATGGGCTATGAGAGTTCGGTAGAACGCTGGAGCCCGGTACAGTCAGTTGAGAAGATTCTGTTGTCCGTTGTTAGCATGTTGGCTGGTAAGTGCTTTGCCTCACTCAGTGACACCTTCCACTTCGCTTCAAAAGAGAGCTTGGTGGATAGACGTCCGTGGTATCTCTCCTTGTTTCCCCTCAACCAAGTTAACACTTCTAGTGTTTGCACACCCTGTGTTATCTGTTGACGCTACTCAGAGTCAGACGTCTGATTAGTACAGGGTTCTGTGGATCATAGTTCTTGTGTCTTTATAGACAAACGGAAATGGCCTAAGGTCACTTCCTGCCAACGGAATCGGGCTGCTGTCGAAATACACCAGATGACAATAAACGTTTGGTGTATGCTGCCGTTTCCTCCACACTCAGCATTGGTTTATTGTTTGCCCGGGCAGTCCATGATAAAACGTTTCTGCTTGACTAAGTCCCAGAGGAGTGGGGACTTGTCGACAACAGCTGACCAAGTTTGTGTGGTGCGTTAACAACGAGTATAATTAAACTGGGGCGACGATAGCGTCATGCGCCCTAAACCAATCGGGCGATGGTACAAAAGCTTGAGAACCACTGTTCTACCCTGTCTCCTATGTTGTTTTCCCACATTTTCACTGATTCAGTTAGTTATTCAGATGTTCGTTATGTTGCATTTGTGTGGGCCAGTTGAGTAACTTGTCGGAAACAAATTTTTGCTCATGTGTTTGTGTGTTTTAGTGACATCTATAGGTTTATCCCCCACGTGTGCTCGGACAGTCTTATCATTAGTAAATTTGCTGAGAATGCTTTCTCTCTGTGTACGTTCTCTACCGCGATTCGTTCCGAGTGTGACCAGTTCACTATGGGTTGTGTGCTAAGTATGTCACCCTTCACTCTTTATAAACCTACTGAAACATCCTAGAGTAAAGAGGCAGCCTCCCGCAATAGCGTACTTTCAGACCATTTATCTTTACCCATCGGCTGAAATTCGAATACCCTTTCGACTCGTCTGCTGTAATATTCCTCACTCTATGCGGTATGCTCGACGCTCCTGCCAGCTGTCACTCATATTCCTTATAAGTAAATGACTTTCAGTACTCAACTAACTGTCCGTGGATTTGTCTCTCGCAGAACCAAATGACGAGAGTGCTGCAAATGTGGACGCAGCAAAAACGTGGCGAGAAGACAAGCGTCGGTTTAACAAATTGGCCTTGCGCAGCGTTCGCATTAGTCTCGGTCTACCGCCGGAGTGAGTCCAATCTTGACGCCAATCGATGTCTGATTTTTCCCACATTTGAATCGGACTACTTTTTTTGTCTTTCCTACTTTGGTGTAACTAATCGAACACGGCATAGTTGTCATTGCTGATCACTTCCAAGGTCACGAGTTTCCGATGTATGCCTTTCTCCTGTATTTCCGTGAATGTTACTTATAATCCTCTATTGAAAAAACGCCCGTTTTTGTACCGTCTTTGGCTTTTGGTGGACTATCTGACGTTCAAATCAAAAAGGATTTACCAATTCCTATTTGGATGTTGTGCCTAAACTCAACTGTTCCTTTCTGTTTGCCTATACTTTCCGGCGCAACCTGACTACTTACATCAAAACGCCATGGTGAACATCCACAAATAAGGAAGATGCGTTTGGTTCGGCCGCTTGATACCAATTTGCTTACAAACTTAGCGCACATCCCATTACGTTTCTAACGAGCCAAATAGGCCTGTTGCCAATGCCAAGTTCCGCAGGCTCGTGAAACACATTCTAATCGACATTGAGTACCGGTAGGAACACGGTTGTCATTGACTCACTGTCAAATAGCTCGTCGGACTCTGCTCCCATGAATCTTGTCGCCTGCACCGAATAGTTTCTGACACCGTTTAGTTGGTTGTATCCGAAAACTCGTCGCGGTCTCCTGGTTTACAGTTAGGTCTGAAAGGTCATATTCACATTTTGTATGGTGTAACCTAGAACTGCGACAAAGTGCATTTCGAAGCCCAAAAGTGTTGAGACTACTGAAAAACCATGGACTACAAGGTTTGCGATTTTCCGCGCATCGGGAGAGTTTGCGCATTTCTTACACAATTCGGGGGTAGCTTGGCTTTTGGTGTAGTCCTGAGTTTCCATTCGAATGTAGCTGATTGGGTGTTGTATTTAACCCGTATTCGATTCGGAGAAGTTATATTTTCACATCGGAAAAGGGAAACTATATTTTTGGTTGTTTGTCCTGTCCGCTGCCTCTTACGTCTTCCTGAATATGTCCTTCAACCGTGGCTAGATGTCAGAGTCGATTTTATTTGCAATGTAACCCGCATCTCTCTTCCAACGTAACTGCTCACGTGATCTGAATTGTTTTTGTCCCTTCGGGGGTTGTTAAGCCATATTCTCACGCTATTTAAAAGTACACAGTTTATTATGGAAGACCAGATGGGCTGTGCTAAATGATTCATATTACACACAACTCTATTCTTATTCGTAACTTTACCATTAGGTCACCAACACAATTTGATAGTTGTAAATGAGTGAAGAAACTTCGAGCAATTGTTTTCCTCACATCACGGTCCAGAAAACACGAGTCCGTATCCACGAGCCATCGGTATCACGGGAGTCCTGAATTTAGCAATGCTCTTCGCGCAGCCGTGAGTGCTTTGAACGCTTCCTCACTCCCTGGTGCGGCATTTTTGTCTGGATGGATGACAAATGCTAGCTTTCTGTAGGCTCTGTTGATCTCATCTCTTTTATCGAAAAGGAAAAGAATATAGTCAATGTTGGATGGATACCAGGATTCAGTTTTGGCACATCACGGATTCCTTTCAGTCTAACATAATCAACTGAAGTGCGCTTACGTGAATAGAATTTCAACTATTGCTCAAACAATACCGGTAAGCGTATTGCGAAGTACTAACCTTTATAATACTAATAGCACCATCTGCGATATCACATTGTATAAATGCGAGTCAAGATGAACACGGTGACAAGTTGAAAGACTGAAAGCCAATTTTTAGGTGCAGATAAATCAGCATCGATCGAGTGATCTTGTGACTCGAATTCTTTTAAACACATAACAGTTGAAATGATTAATAGCCTTGAACTTGAGCTCCAAGTTTCTGCCTAATGGGCTAAGAGCGGATGTCAGTCAGCCCCATTAGTGACCCACAGAGGACCGGATACCCAAAGGACAACGGTTTTAGCTGTTAGGAAGTAGACGGATACATGATAGTTCCTAGGAGGAAGAGTCCCAACATGCATGCTTGACCATAGGGACGCTTAATGTTCAAATCAATGATCCTTCGCTCATCGGACAACTGCTGTACCAACTGGGATATCTGTTTGAATCAAGTTGTTCCGAAACACCCAGGTATCGGAATGAAATGTACAGTTCAAGTTCATGAGTATAATGGAGGACAAACGATTTTTGGTAATTCAGTTGGTGGGGTATTTGTCCATAAGCGAGAGATCAGTGGTTCAAATCCTATCCCAGGTATTGCATTCCGTTTTTGTTTTGGTTATTTGTAATGTTCATTTCAAGATGAACGTCTCTCCGACATGTATGTTGTTTGAATTCCCGTAATTATATGGTTATCAGAGTCGTGTTGCATCCAGATAGCTATTTGGGATACGGTTGAACGAATATCCTTCGGCGTACTTGTCTTAACACGCAGAATCGTTAGTGGGATTGCCCGAGAGTGTGGCAGAAGTGGATATAGACACATACTGAGCAAGGTTCCAACGTCCTGTACCACCTTTTTCACACGAGACCTCGACTCACCCGTTACGGTTGTGGTAGGTGGATATGAGGTCGATCAGATCTTCCAGCGGCCATGCTTTTTGCGAGGTGTGCGTTCAAAAATGTAGTTATTGTAAGGGTTAGGGGAGTAGTCTTACCACACTATGTATTTTATTTTGAAATGCCATCAGTGAAGTAGTCACACTGACAGAGGGGCTTTGTAGGACAAGGCGAAAATTGGAAATTCAAGCTGGGACAGCTACCTAACTTAGGGACATTCCACATGGACGGCTTCATCCAACGATTCTCTGGTAGTGGATTAAATGAGAGACTCGAGAACGTTGGAATCGGTTAGTTGACTTGAAAGTTAGTTTCATGTTGAAAACCGATATGTTTATACCCGATGTGACAGTTCCGCTTCGATAAAATATTTCCAGTGATGTCATACACCTAACTTTACTGCGGCCAAGGGGGTGACCGTTGGATAACTGTTTTGTGTCCGCTGGATTACACATCAGAACATCAAAGGTTCACTGTGGAAAATTTTGCCACATTTCCGCATTCCCAGAAGAAACTACCACTGAATACGACAGCGACTGAAGGACGCTCGATCGGAAGTTTTAAAATCTGCTTGCAGAAGTTTGCGGGCGCCGGAAGTCGAAGCTGCAGTTTTTTGGAAAGAGTGTATAACAGGAACATTGTTCAAGGAAAAGCCCAACTAAATCACGCTTCCACCCTAGATCGATTTCGGGATTGGGCCGATCAGAATAAACAAACCACATAAATGGGACCAGTGTGTGGTGAACCAGTTATGGACTGGGCACAAACATCCTTTAATAAGCCAGAACATGTAGTAATCAGAAGCCGGCCTGCTAACTCATCGCTTCTTGCCTCTTCGTGAAGCATGAATTGAAAGGGTGTTTGGTGATGATATGCTGCATAAGTACGGCTGTGCGGTTGACACTTCCTGTCATTTTACGTCGTCTCAAACTGTTGCGCATTTTTAACGTGTTGGTGGGCGGTTCAAGAAACCAGTGACAACTATAGCAGCTGTACATCTAAAAGGCTTGCTTGTTGAGCTAAGCAAACTGTGAGACGCCAGGTAAAAACACTCTTACAAACTCCTTCGGTCGATACGCAGAACACCCCTAAGAACAAACATCATTTTAGCAATATAATGATCAACGGGCGTTCACAGATCTAGGATCAGTTGATCAGCGCTCTAAAGACATTTGTTAATTTAGATTAAGTGATCTGCATCCGCGATTTTCTATGGTGCTACTGCCAACGATTATGATTCTATGGACAAGCCGAGATCGAACCGTTCACTAAATTATCATCTTGGTCTCCGGTAACCATTAAAATAAGTATGTAAAATATCAGTTTCATCTGACTCGACATACTTTGTGGCTTGCGGTCCGAGCCCAAGTATTTCGTAGTGTGTTCTAGCATTCTGTATGCGTTTGACAATGTTCACTTCCTTCTGACTGTATCCATTCGTATCCTTTTTACGAGGATCGGTATGTCCCACTTTCTGCTTCGAAGGTGGTATTTCCCGGGTGTTGTGTGGAGACCGCATTGTAGAATGCGATTTGGAAGATGCTTTGTTTGAATGTGTATCCGAGCTTTCCTTTTCTGGCATTTCCCACCAATGCCTAGCTCCGTTTTGTTGAGTCCAGGTTGCTTCTGCATTAGGTTCTACAATAGACTCCAGAAGTGTCTGGAATTTAACGGAATTTAAAGTTCCAATCACGGAATGGTCACACATGAGTGAGTCTACGTCTGAAGTCGAATGAAAACACTCTACCAAACGGCAGCGCTTGAACTGTTCAATCTCAGGCACAATGTGCAAGTGATTAGATTACAAGGTTATAGATGAAGGTTACTAGGTTAGAAGGTGAGAAAGAAGAATGTTGTAAATCTCACCATTGATGGTACAAAGGCGAAAGGACAAGTTATGTTGTTTTTGACAGGAGATGTCAAATGGAAATGTTCGCTTCTTTTGGGTCCTCACTTTCTACGGTTGACCAGCTGATGTCCACTGAATTAAGCCACTTGTTAGACGATACCCGAAGCGCACTTAAGCTGAACAAACTCTATGGGATTTCAGTTTTTAATCCTCCCTAGTACACGTATTCGGTTTGTTTTATTCTCTTACGTGAATTGCTTCATCGACCCCGTGGCCAGTTAGAGCAGATGTCTCGAAGTAGGGTATATTTCGACGGGCACACCACTGCGAGGCTTCGAAGTAGCTGACCTCCCGCGGGAACTGATCAGTCTATAAATCGGAAATGACAGAAAATAGTTGTGGCATAGTGATGGGCACTAATCAAAATTTAAACATTGGTTTCCACCCGTTCATCTATTCATTGTCTTTTCAATTTTGAGAAGAAACGTGAAACGATCAAACAAAGAAGATGGCTGAAGGTGTTCGTGTTTCACGAGCCGGACAAAGGCTCAGGTGTTGTAATCAGAGAAAAGACGGATTATGTAGCCAGGATCAAGATGCTAATGCTCGATGAAGCGAAGTTCTAGAAAGGCCATGGGTCTGATGTAGACCAACTAACAAAACAGGTCGGACCGAAACTTTACTCCGTATTGTAACATAGTTTTCTTTAGACCCGAATTAACAGCCAAATCATACCTATTGGAAATGAAACGCAACACCTAAAAAGCCCCGCCAAAATACATTATGATGGGGTTGTTCTCCCACTCTGACAATGCTTAACTCCACCTACCACAAGTTAAATAAATAAATAATGGTTCAGCTGTAACATCATTTCGGTGCCTAGCTGTCATGCCACCCGAAGGAAGCATGAGGGCTGAGATACTGCTCAAGCCTGACCAGGAGCAGTCGAGATGCCAAGATAGGGTTCAAACGACGAACCTTCCGGTCAGTAAGTTCATGCCCTAACCACTGAGCCATCTCGAGCTCTACCACAAGTTAACCTCTGGCACATTGCTGTGAAAAGAGCTGTTTTGAACTCGTGCAGGATATAGTCCACTGAGCTCACACAAGAAGTTTTTCATGGATGTATTTACCAATGCCGCTTTACAACTGACTTTATTATTTGTAGGATTTGATTATCGTGCACACACGTTCTCTTAGAATATTTAGGTGAGCTGGTCCCATTATGTATTGAAAACATCTGCTTTGCTTTCGACGGAAAATTAATGGCGTGCTGGTGAGTGGCCCGATGGATCTTTATTAGCAGGTGTGTTTTTAGGTATGATTGAAATATAGCTTTCTGAGATCCCCAGTGGCATACTGTACAAACGATATGCGGACGACACTAAAGTTTTGCTGACCGTCACCCATACAAACTTATGGACAGTTTACATCAAACCGTGTCAATGTCTTTTGAGGCAGATGCTGGTAATAGGTCCACATTTTGAATTTTCCATATTGTCAGGCACCCAGATGGCACTTTCAAATGTGCTGTATAGTGAAAGTTCACATGAAACGGGCAATATTTGTTTGGCGCAAATCACTCGCTGTGATCAGTCGTACCCATGCAGTCGCCCAATTCATCCTGCCCCAGTCAACGAGCCGAGTAAATCACCTTTGTGCTCCGCGTTTGGTATCAACTTTCTCAGTCTCACATTGTGTACCGATTCACATGGAATTGCAGTGAAATAACCATAGGCCGAACGCACAGGAGCTTAGGCGAACGTGTCTCAGAACATTTGCCGTGCCATCTGAATCACATGACTGGTAGATTTATTTACAATTTGAGACCCAAAAATCTGCCTTGTCGATCGCCAAACGCATTCTATGCACTAGTTACAGAGTTAGCCACACTGCACCTATTAGAATTCTAATCCGTAACGTCAACTCGAAATTATTAGCTTTCCGTTGAGCCATGTTTGTTAAGCAATACTCACCCAGACTGTACACAAAAGATCCTGACACAAGCTGTTCACTTATCTTGTACTTGAGAGTGGAGCCTGGTTGGCACACGATATGATTGGATCAGTTCCACTAATTTATTGATATTTGTCTAAATTTATGATGTAAGATTGATGGACATTAGCATTGCGGCTGAAAAGATAACCAAAATGTTGGCATCCCGCTGCCTTTTTCTTCTTACTGAGTTACACACGTCAGAGCGGTGTGTGCGAGGGAATTGTCTGAGCCTCTTGTTTGTTATATTGTTCCACTGAATGTGTCGGAGGCCAGCTGATGCCGCAGTTGGAATTATGTTTCAGGGTTCGAAGGATTTTCCCTCGTTACTCTTGGCGTTTTCATCCATCTTGCGAGTAGTGTTGTAAGAAGGAAGTGATAGCTTAGCGAAATACACTCATTTGCAAACAAATGGGCTTTTGCGAGAGACTCACCTGGAACCCAGCTGAATCTCTCGTTTGTGATGTTTCTAGGCAACTGGATGTGCTGCACCAGGCTGCCTCATGTTTCAGTTGCTACGATATTCGAGATATCGCGATATATGTATATTCGTAATGCACTACTCATAAGGTTGCTGAAAATTCTTCGACAGCCCACGACCGGTTTCGCCCTTCTTGGGGCTCATCAGGTAGGCGAAACCAGTCGTGGGCTGTCGAAGAATTTTCAGCAACCTTATGAGGAGTGATAGCTTCGTTTTATGCAAATTCGTTGGTACACTTAATAATCGGGTTTTAAGATCTACTCACTGCATAACAAGACTGTGGGTGTACACCATTTCCCCAAGTTAACTTTTTAACACTGAAGAAGTGTTTGGAAATCTGGAGTGAGAAGAATTTACCTTAATATATTTCCAGATCTCTCCAAAATTGACATTGCAATGATGTTTTTGTAGCCACGAAGCAATCCACCATGTAATTTGTCCCGCTTCTCATTATGTCGAATACGTTACGGTGTGTCTCTGTCTCACCACTACGCGGACTTGGCCGAGGTATCGAGTGCGACTGGACAGCAACCTTCCAGTCTGTTCAACGAAGAACGTGCAGTAAATAAGCTTCTCTTGACTTACAACACGCCTGGATATCTGACAGTCAATTGATTACCAGTGAATCGCTGAACACTTGTCACTAAATTTTCATGGTCTTCAAGGATGACCTCACAGTTTCCAAAGCGTGCGCCTGAAGTTTTTGCACGTGATACTGACAAGCAAACAATCCCGTTATATCAACCTGATTAATTCCGCTTAGGACAAAAAGCGAAATGAACTTACTTCTACTTATAGCACTCAACAAAACTGCATTATCGGAAATGTACACCAGGGCTTGTTGCACATAGCAATGTACATCCCACAACGGAGTAGTCTTTATCTACAACTGACACGCTCCTAAAATGTATATGGATCGGTTATCTAGAGCAAGACGTTACCAGTGTCTGGCCCGTAAACAGTGAGGGCGAGATGGATCATTGGTTAGAGCGCGAATTTACTGACCGGAAGGCCCATGGTTCGCACCCGACCTCTGCCTCTCGACTTCCCCTGTCTAGGCTTGAGCAGCCTGGCAGTATCCCAGCCCTCGTGCTTCCTTCGGGTGGCATGGCAGCTTGGCACTGAGGCTGGGTTATGTCAAGTTGTCCACGTCCGAACAACACTCAATTCTATCCGGCCAATCATGCCACATACATACGGCTTGTCTTGTCATTCCCACGCGCGTCACTTGCTTTTCCAGTTATTGTCCAGTAGTACTTGCTCAGAGCCCTGAAGAAGACCCTGTTCGTTATAGAAGAGAATGCTGGTAGCTCAGGTGGCGTAGATGGTCGTTGGTTTGTTCACTGAGCTGGGCAATTTGATTGCAAACGTTTCATCACCACCATCAGTGCGTTGTTAGGGAGCGTAGTGATATGTAGCGATGGGTCGGTGGTTTTGCGTTGAGTAGTGTTGCGTGTGTGTTAATACACGTCCTGCTAGCCCGGGCTGACCTTCATTTATCATTCACTCATTCACATCCATGAAACTTACTGGGCTTTCTAGGAACTCACTATCGTTCATGAATTAATGTTCGTAGTGGGCGTAAAGTGTTCATCCAAGTCATGTACTAGAATATAAGATTTCAAATCACAATGGATGGAACGATAAACATTTTGTCCAAAAAGTGGTTCGTAATCAATCCTGCATTCCACAGCAAAGAGCCCAAGTGATAGTTCACTACTTTCTGCTCCTTGAAATGATTTTAGAGCTTATAAAGCAGCAAAATTCCCCAGTTTTTCTGCTAAGGTGATGAGATTTCATGGAAGCATCGTCCTATACATGAAGACAATCTATGCTGAAAAGGCAAGAAGAACTGCACAGCTGATTCATCCTTATTTGGAAACTCTTCGGAGTTTCCGGCCGGGCTAGTGGTTTGGACAGTTTTCTTGCTTGCCAGCTTTGTTGCAACAGGTGTCTCCTTGACGTTAAGCAACATTGGGGATCAGCACATGCTTCGAAAATGACGCACTGAATTGTAATCGGGACTGTTGCAAGGAAGCTGATTTGGCCGGGTCCACTCTGTAAGAAATCTTCGCTGGACACGCGTAGGTGGAATATTGTCCCAAGTGTTGCCCAACCTATACAGCTGAGTTTAGTTATGATCAGACTGGGAATATATTTCAATTTTTTTCACGATGGATTCGCAAAAACGCACGAGCTATCCGCCAGGAATCCTATAGATCTCAGTCAGAATAGCTTGAACAGGCTTTGCAGAGACTTTGCAAATCCTCCTTACAAAGCACAACAACTGGGACATCGAATTCAGTCCATTCAGTGACAATCTCGTCACCGAGTTGAATGGCATAACTATTTGATAGTGATAAAGTGAGAAAATATCCTGACAACTACGGCACAACCTGGGGAATTATGAAGAAGCTTAGACGTGGAACTTCTTTTCGTCGAGGTTCAAACTGGGGGCTCAGATAAACATGTCGAAATTAATTGCTGAATGAAAGTAGCTGGCATTCAAGTGTCCAGGTGTCACGCAGGTGTGATCTTTGTTCCATTTGACGCATGTCAGTATTCTCGTTGAATTTCTGGGACAGTAAAACAAACTGAAAGAATTTAGATGCAGAAACAAGTTGAAATATATTGCTGAATAAGAGCCACAGAATTTCTTCCCATTTGGTCTTCCTTTTAGGCAGCTAGACTCGTTTACGTGTCAACTGGTGCACTCCCTCTTTCTCTCGTTAACGCAGGAGAGTGGCCGCTTCACCAGGTGAATGAGATTTCGTGGTTGGGCTGGAGCCCTCTTGAAAGCCTTCATCATGGTTAAGGCCTGTTGTGTAATAAAATAGACAAAGGATTTCCCTGCTTTTTACTGAGATTCCATGTGATATGGGCTTACCTCCAAGGTCCTGACCATTTTAACTACCTAGGGGGTCCCCTTCAAAAATGTAACTGATGACATCGAGATTTGTTACTTAGGTTCGAGGAGTTGCTCTCCGGCTTCAGAAAAGAAATATGGCGTGATATTCTGGACAATGAGTTGACTGTTGAATCCAAAAAATTGATGCCGGTCGGCATCAACGACGAAGTCTGTGGGTTGCAGAAGATTATGCTTACCATCATCACATCACATCACATCAACACCGATCTGACTGAGCATGCACATCCAGAGAAGAGTGTCGGTAACACGCTTTTCTGGATGTTTTAAGGTCAATGCATGATCGGGTTCATTCCGCGCTGTTTGTCGGAAAAGGTATTGTGTCTCCATAGTCGATGAGGCGATCAGTGTACGGGTTGATGCTCACGTGACGTTTGTTCAGAATGACAGATTCAGCCAAATGCGGGCTAAGACGAAGGGGCTTAATCATGCTGGTGATGGATAAACGTATTTGTGAGAAATATTTTCAAAGCCTTTTCTTCTAGTGACGAGGTCAAAGTTACTAGATAACTGGCGACTACAAATCTGTCTTCTATGTCCGTGTGCCGTAGACTGAGTATGATCCTTATGTTATTTCAGCACCTTACCAGATTAGCCCTGCTCATAAATCAGATATTGTTAGGGCTCAGATACAACAAGAATAATTCCTGTACCGTCTCAAGAGCAAACCACATTCCCTAGTTGAAGTCTGGTCAGTTGATCCGCATGAACGGTTGATAAATGACCAGGATAAACAGCCTGAATGTTGATGTCTGATGTCACAACTTGCAACCTAACTTCGCAGTCGCACAGTGTGTTTCCGCTAACCAAACAAATCAGGTCGGTTCTTCTCGGCCTAGTAAACGTAAAGATTCTGGTTTCATTGCGGTTTTATGGAACTCAGAACCTTCTGGTAAAGGATTTCTTTACGCTTTCTGTGCCGCAATTCAAGTAATCTCCTGAGTCCAGAACCTTCCCACGCGGAATATATTGTTCACCGACTGCTCCAAGATCCGACTGAGAATGGCACACTGATTACGGACTCGTACCACTCTTGGAATTCCCAGTATGCACACTGTCGATGGTTTTCAACAAGAATGAAACATCCCTGCAGCGCTTCTCGTTTTTTCAGTTTCTGTTGGTTGCAAGATGGAAATCCAATCGAACCTCAAAATCTCCCCTTTATTCACAAACTATAAGTAATCTTCGGGGAAGAAAAATAATCCCAAAATTTAAATGAGTTTTCCATCAGTTGATGGACTATTCACTATCGGATGACGTGACGTGTAATGTGTGACCGAATAAAGTTGATACTGTATCACGTCACAGTGTTCACCTACTAACCAGAAGATTCCGTGTTTCAATATTGCCAAACCTGTGCGTGAAGACAACTGTTGCCTATTCGGAACAAGTGCTTCTGGCCACAGTTTAGCACAGGTTGATGCCACCCGGAGACTACAGTCTCTGCTGGAAGTATCAACTAACGAGTACTTCAAGACTAAACAAATTTCCATACTATATGTTGAGTTTTGACGCTGCAGTAGGCGTCAAAGATAAAATACACAAAACTAGACGGTCGCGATGGACTAACCTACTAATGGAATGGCACACGAACCGAACAGCTATACTACAGTCTCCAAGTGCGTGACTGTTTTGTTACTTTGAGGTGGAGTTTTCGCAGATGAGAAAAATCAGTTTGTGGCCCCGAAAGAGAGGGATACAGACAACCAATTCGCATTTCAGAGGAACGGAATTACCTCCCGCCTTCTTATATTCCAGGGAACCGGCTGCAATCCCCGATCTTATGGTATGTCGATTGAGTAAGACAGAAAGATTACCTAACGAAATTCTGGCTAATACTTTTTGACATCAAGACTATATAACATCATAAATGTATGGTCATAATACAGGAAATTTGATGGAAACTTCGAAGTATATATTCCGACCATAACTATCAGGGCTGATGGCATTTCGGATCAAATGGCTACATTTTAAATTTGCCCAGTGTGTTCCTAATGTTATTTCACACCTCAAGAGATCACTACACCAACTTGATCGACCGAGTCCAGGTTTAAACCTGAAGACCTGTTTCAGACATTTTTGAATTCATAAGTCTTCAGACTGTATTCAGTTTTCCCAAGCTTTGGGCAATCCAAAAATTATGAGAAAAGTTGAAAGTTCTAGCAGCATTTCGTTCGCTATGTAGAATTAGTAGTAATAAAAAACAATTTCGGACCAGTTCAACATACCTTATTTCCGCAAACACAAACTGCGATTTCGCTCACATGGATGCCCGCCTCAGTTTTGAGCTCTTTTAGCCATCGACCGAGGGAACGAAAGCTATTCTGCCTCGTTACATCAAAAACCAACAAAATTCCACAGACTGCGGTGTAAAACTCATTGCGAACTTCGTAGTAGACCATATCACCAGCCATATCGAAAACGTTCACTTTCAGCTGTTTGTTTCTGATAGAAGTCCTTCAAGGTCAGAACAATGACGAATAGCAACAGAACAGTACCTCTTTATCCCAAAATCAATCCCGATTGTCGGGAAGTATTTTTCGGTGTACCTCTTCTCACAAAACCGTTTAATCAGGCAGCTCTAACACATGTGCACCGAATAAGGATTTGCATACCTTCCCGCATTTCACATCTCCAATAACGGCAAGCTTCACTTCGATTGGTCTTGGGAGTTGAACTGACGGCATGCAAGACTATGGTAGTTTGCAACTCTGGCTTGACCAGTTATCTAGTCCTCAACTCGGCGAGGTAAGGTGCTAAAACTGAGAAGCAGAGATAGATGTCTAAACAGTAAACATCGTACGACGGCTACTTCTTAGTGAGCTTCTCGTGAGAAGCATTGATGAGAAAAGTGCGGTTCCCTACACTTCGTATCATGTCACCCATTTGTGATGAAGGGATGACTGTTGACCCTCTACCTTGTTTACTAAAGGAGCTTTCTCCATTCGTGGAAGAAATTCAAATACAATTTCTGATTCTTAATTCGCCAATAGATGTAGTTTGTTGCTGTAGATGAATTTTATTCAGCAGATCTTAAAATTGGGATTTCTTGAATGTTATTCTATTGGTTCTTGAGCTGATGCTGTCATAATACACCGACCATAGCAGATGGCCCGTCATCCGAACCGTTCAATATCATATCTGGACACCCATCCATACATCTTCTTTGGAACTATGTCGGTTAGTATAAGTTCCTTCGGCTTGATTCTTATTCCAGAAGGATTGATGGACAACCTGTTACTGTACATCGGAGATACTGTTCTCAATGACCTCGTCAAACAGATTGCTTTTGCATGTTGAGCACAACTAGCGTTCGAAGTGTATCAATTTAGCTGCCTTTCTGGATTCTGTCGCGCCGTTTTTCACCCCAAGCTGGACAAATCTCAGTCTAAACCTCCTCATCCAGGGCATTTGGGGTAGATTTTTCCAGGTATCCTTTTGCGTTTCGTGAAAACGGGTGTATAGATTATGGTGATGGGAACAGCATCCAATTTTCTAGGGCTCTACTGGGAAGGGAGCTCGTATCTGGGCCGTCCACACTGTAGTTCGTAATCTTATCCACTTAGCCACCTGGGCAGTACTCTTACATATCTGGATGAAATAAATGGTCCGAATGCCGGCAATTCAGATGCCGCTTACGATTGCCGATGTTATCCCATTATATTCACACACTTAGACTGGTACACTGTTCCCAGCTATTTGCCCACTGGATCCGTGAATTAAGAGGCATGTAATGGATTGAACCAGACTGGATGTCACTGGAGTTATTTTTCCCTTTTTAAAAGTACGAAGCATGCACCAATTCTTTTGAGCACCTATGAAGATTCGGTAAGCATTCAATAAAAAATGAAGTGGCTAACCCATTTTCAAACTTCCACACTATTCCTATTCAGATCAACATTTTCATTAAACAAAACTGCTAACCCGACCAGTTTTTTCAGGCCAAACAGTAGTCATGCAAGGAAGTTACTGTAGAGGAATATGACTGCAACGCAGACGAAAATAACTCTGATGTATCTGATGTCTGGATCTTACTACGGAACTGTCATTCCTCCTGTATCATCTTTCCAACAATCCAGTGATTTTGAACTAGTTTTGCTTGCTTTTTCATTAAATGTGCGTTTAACATTATGTGACGCTATTTATTCCCAAAGTTCCGCCGGCGACAATCAGGCCATTTCAACTACTTTATTAATGCTATGTTGGTGGGTTTTACTGGAGCTCCACCATCAAAGGCTCTGTGTGAATGGTAATCAGAGGAGTTTTCAGTAACTATTTGAGTAATGTGTCCCGTGAAAAAAAGATACTGCGACGTGTCTCGGCAGTGTCCAAAACACTGGTAGCCCTGGTGGATTGATTGGTTGCTGATGAAGTGGCAGTTGATCTGTTCACCGAGTTTCACAAATGGCTTGAGAACGTTTCCTTAATAAGTGGGGAGATATCGTCACCCACCCAAACGCGCATGCGCCTAATTTAGACCAGGATGCAGTTATTTACTGGGAGTGAGTTCAATCTGTGTTTATGTGAAACACTGGCTGCGTTAAGGAAACTATGCAATAAATTCCACATTGGTTCTTGTTGTTTTCATAAGGTGCAGAAATCACTAATGAGTTCACTCTTAAACAGAGCGATGAAACCACTTTTCATCTACCCGTCTATTTACATTCAAGAAACGAATGAATTCATGTCTGGTAACATTTCAGATTGCTGATAGCCACAGAGTTGTCAATAGAACTTCTGAAGGCCCACTTCGGAGTGAATGCCACCGTGGAAATTTGCACCTCACTCTGATGAACTGACCCAAAATAGATATCATCGTTTTCCTGTTATGCATTATCTTATCAGTGAGTCCCTTTTATGCACCTTGGGTTACAATTCGATATTGCTTTTTAACCCAAACAATGTTGAATTTTTTATGTGAGCGGTTCACAGTACAAATTGGGACAATATTATCGGGATTCATTTTTGCACAAAACTATTTGAATAAGTGACCACTGCTACGATGCAAAACGTTGATGGTGATGACTCACATTATTGACATCATGCACCAAGAAGGGCAAAACCGATCTTGGGCTGCCGAAGGGTTTTTAGTAAACTTCTGAATAGTGTGTTACGTCCAAACAACACAGAGTTGTCACATTTTGAACATCGCGTCAACTGAAAAATAAACCGGCGGCCTGGTCCAAAACATCTGGTTGCTTAAGAACATTATATATGAAAGATTCAGCTTTTTTCCCGATGAGCTTACCATCAAAACCAAATCGGTATGCTAAGAAGTGTGTTCCGCTGATCCGCAGCATTCTCGTTGGTATCAGCATTCAAGAAAGTCCTGAAATGATTTTTTTTATACATCCTTGCTTTAAAAAATTAAGCATCTCATGACCAAGGTCCCTGCCATACAGCGTCCCGAAATATTTAACCTGTTCTGGAAAATTATTCCTATATAACGACCCCATGTGAGCACTCACTGTATTTGCTATTTTATTATTGTGGGCACGGCTAACGCAGCGGAAAGAAACCTCAGTAAGCAAAAGTGAAAATTGCTTTACCTGGATAGTATGCACCAAAGTGTAAATTAAGTGAGTTAGTAATACGACGAATCATGATTTTGCTCCTTGTCAGTGTCTGAACACGTAGCCGCTAGCAACCAGATTTTCTCTGATGAATAGTTTTCTCCTTCTTGCTTCCAGGATTTTTCGGGTGTATCACTACTCGTGCGGCTCAGAGAGCATATTTGGACCAAGGTAAAAAAATATGGTTGTAGCTGGTTGTGGGCCTCGTAGAATTCACGTGCAAATCACTATTATCTGAACAGTCGTCCTCCTGTCCTGGCGCAATCATCCTTGTGAGTTCACACCAAATAGGGGAAGCACTAAACTTCAGTTTTATCCTATTAGAGCTAATGAGCCGTCTATATCTTTGGCCACGTTACCTTTTGAACTCCCCAAATCTGACATACGAGGCCGCTAAAGCCAAACGGCCATGCTCACAAGGATTTTGAAAGAGTAGCCTTATTGCATGGTTGAAAGACTTGGTTACAGCACCATCATTACTGTTGAAAGGGAATTCAGGTGACGGTACTAGTGCTTCACTTCCAAAGAAACTTGAAAATTCATTTCAATAAGTATTTATAATGGAACAAGGGGAAATTAGCTAGCGAGGAAGATGCAAGATTAGTCTAAAACAGACACTCGAGGTGCCTACACTCAGCCAGACGATTTGGATAGAGACTGACAGTATGAAAACCACTGACGTCATTAAGCTGCCATATGGTTCATTGTCTTCAGCCAAGCATCGGAAGGGTCACAAGGACACCATTCTAGAAGGCAAACAGCGCCAAAATCACCCGGACGTTTCGTAAAGTTCTTCACTCCATTCTTATATGCTTGGTCACCTTACCCAAAGTTTACGGCGTCCACTGACATTTTTTCTTTCTTCACTTTTTATGGCACTATATTCAGATGGTTCATCTTCTGCACAGGCCATCATAATCGGAAGATGCTGGTAAGTTTTCTGGCAGCAATAACAACTGCTGTTCTCAACGATATTGTGTCCAATTCGCTGAACAGGAAGGCTTAGATGGACAACCTTAAAAGCTCAGAGCGTAGCTTCTTTCACTTGCTTCCATTTAATCTCCTCCATTTGGACTACAACAACTCAATCTCGAACCTTCCCGTTTAGCCACTAACGTGACAATGCGTTCCCAATAGCTTTAATGCCAGACCTGATTGATATCGTCAAGCTACTGCGACTCACCAAACGTAACTATCGGAGTCGTTCTGCTTCAGAAAGCGAAGTGATAACAGATTCCGCACAGCGGCATAACCGGAGTCAAGTTGTGTACCACAGGAACAACGGCAACCTAAAAATGAAATTATCTAAAGCTAACTGATTGCTACGTTATCTAACGGAATCCACGGGTGGTTTGCGGTTGGTGGCCTCAAAGTAACTCGGTATGAGCGATCGTACTGGGAGCTCGCGATGGCCACGAACAGACAATCTTCAGCACACAAATGAAGACGTCACTCCCCATTATCCGCTCGTTGAGTACCGACTCCAAACCTACCACTTGAGTGTGTTTCTTCCGGGCCTAGCCGCCTAACTGGGGCAAGATCTCAGGAAGAGTTACCTGTTGACCAATCAGACGGAGTGTACAGACATTGAAGGCTGTAACGTGGATCAGACCTTACGAGTTTATTAAGGTACTGCCTTGATTCATCGCACAGGACGATAGTTTAGGCACGGAACGCCGGTATGGGCGCTGAGAAATAGACTGGCCGTAGTGCATCAGTTGATTGAGGCCGAGTGGAGGCTGGGTGTGCGTGAGGACTAACGAACAAACAGCTGCAATTAAGACTGATACTTCCCGCTAGCTCAGGTCGGAGAAGGGGGCTTAGTTGCTGTACCTCACCTCGAGCCTTTGGCCCAAACGTCTGACCCACAAGGCAGTGGAGGAATCTTGGGGGTTTCGTTCGAGGTTCATTACCCCAGCTTCTGACTCAGTTGTATGAAGGGTGAGGTAATGGCCGTTAGAATTTTATTGAGGCACCCTTCCAAGATCACCATCATCATTATCCACAGTAACGTCAGATGAGAACACAAGTTGTTCACTGCCAGCAATGTCAACGTATTTCAATAAAGAATTATCATTAGAATAAGGAAGAAATGAGACGAACAGGAGAACTAGGGGCTAGCCTACAATAAACATCCGAGATAGCTACACCTCCATCACTCAGTCGGAAAGTTTGAGTAGAGACTGAGAGCATGAACGCCACTGACGTTACCAAATGGCTCAGTATCTTCAGCCAAGCACAGAGAGGATAATGTGGACCCTATCCTGGAGAGCCAACCACACGAAAAGCACCGAAACGTTTTGCATCAACCTTCATTCCCTCAAAAATATCGTAAACGAGAGATTCAGCTGGGTTTCAGGTGAGTCTCCCGTCAAAACCAAAGTAGTGTGCAAATGAGTGTATTTCGCTTCACCCCCCCTCGTCTGTGTCAAGTCTGTTCAACTCTAGGTTACAGACACGCCGAATTAGGTACGGAAAACAGTGCTTCTATCGGTAGGCGGTAATTCAGCATGTATAACACATGACCTCGGCTTGCAATGTTGTATGAATTTTTTTCCAGTGAAATATCGTCTGCATCGCCCCTAACCCATCTCCCGATTACCTCGTTGCAAATTCGTTGGTTCCACCCAACTTCCGCTATAAATCTGAGACATGGGTAGACAAAGACCTGAAGATCTCTCAGTTCCTCCGCTCAAAGTGGTCAAGTCTCATAGTCGTACCACAGTACAGTCTTTACTCCCGTCTGATATATACGTCCTTTGAGACCTTTGATACCCTCAGAGCTGCTACAACTTCCGAGATAGGTTCTACAAATCTTATTGTCACCACTTAAGTTCTTAGAGGCATATTCAAAGACTTTAAGCCCCGCAATACGACTCCGCATCTTGTGGGCCAAAGCGCATTCTGAAGGACTACATGATTCTGTTAAGCTTTCGTTGCATTACTTGCGCTTCCGGCTCTTGTTCAAAAATGAGGAAAAAAGATTTAACTGAATAGATTGGGCATCCTTGTCTGACACCACTGTTTGCGGGAAGGCTTTTTCGGGACTCCATATACGATTCCACAGCGCATGACACTCGTGAACTCGTGCGGCATACACTGTGCAAGCGTGTTAAAAAGCACGAACCGGTTGAAAGGGTCGAACGCACCCTTAAAGTCAAAGAACACCAGGGTTATAGGGCGCCTATATATATGTCATTGTTTTGAAGCTTGTCAGAGAGTGAGGATGTGGTGCACATAACCCCTTCCCAACAAGAACCCTGCATGCTCTTCTCGGGTTCCTTCCCCATGAAAATGCTTTAGAGAGCCCGCATGCTGCTCATACGTTTCTATTAGGATGATATCGTTCAAGACATTGTATTATTCATCCTGGCTGCCGCAGAACAGAAAATCCCACTTCGTTCTTAACGGAAAACTTGGGCAAAATCCTCAGTCTTGTCTATCAATCCGTGAATCCGTGAGAGCCACTATCCCAACACGCGATAAGCCGTAGGAATTTCATAAGACTGCTGCTGACCTTGAAGTGCATATTCAGGCATTAAAACATGCACCACTGGCTTCCAAATTTATATCCAAATATGTTCCGGGATAGAGTAGCGAAACTCATGTGAACACCTCCGCAGCACCATCAGATTAGACTGGCGAATATCTCGGATTGGACGTTACCGGCCAGGGTCACCACCGGGGGTCCTAACCCTTCATCCATTTACGGACTAAAAAATAAGAAGAAAAGAACTGGCCACCCGAACGAATCAGCTTGAACACATTCGGCAGCCTCAATCTCGTGTTGGTGGAGTGGATTAGGTATCACGGCAGCATGACTTACTAGGAAAGCCTTAAAGATATTGCTCATCCGAGAAGTTCGACGCTTAAGGTAGTTGTTCAGTCCCACAAGGGTACAGCAAAGGTCCCGTGGGCTACAACTAATGCCATAACTTGGGACGGATTCACGGATTCACGGGTTGATACACAGGATCGAGGCTTTTGCATAAGTTTCCGGGTCGGTTGTGTTCTTGTCGTTCTGCGGTTGTCGTACGTCTAAAAGGCACAAGCGAAAAAAGGGTGTAGCACTGCTCCTTAATTTCTCTGCGCGGGGCAGTATGTTTGCCAGCACGAGGACTCGCATAGAAAAGTGTCCAGTAGTGCTTTGAAATGGGTTCTAGAAGGAGCGTGGATAACTGTCGGAGGAAGGTTATTCCACGCAGCTACTACACGAAATGAGAAAAAAATTTGCCTAATAAAAGTGTTCGCTTTGAGCTTGAAAATCTTCTCACCATGTCCCTGCCGTGTGTTTGCTGGCTCAACGGTGAAAAACCTGTTGGCCAAACCTTGTTCAAACAGAGCATAAGTAAGAATTGGGTCCCCTCGGAGGCGGCGATACTCGAGGGGAAAGAGGTCAAGCGCCGTGAGACGCATTTCGTAGTCCACGGATTTAAGGCCCGCAACCATTTTCGTAGCAGCTCGCTGGACACGCTCAGTGAGGGTTACGTCCTTCGTGCGCCCTGAGTAGACAACTTGGTTGGCGTATTCAAGAAGCGGTCTGACGTAGGCCCCATAGAGTATTTGGAAGTCCATGCGAGTAATACGGGGGAAGGTGCGCCTAATCATTCGTAGAACGGCGAATGCCTTTTGGGCCGATTTCTCATGGTGCAGTGAGAAGGACATGTTTGAAGAGAGCCAGATACCCAAATCCTTTTTGGTATCTATCTTCGTGATGTCTTCTGGTCCATTCTCACCTTGTACGACATAGGCGTTCGCTGAGTCTCCTCCAAATGACATATGGACGCACTTCTCGTCATTCAGAGGAAGGTGCCAGTCCACCGACCACTGTTTTGCGGCGTCTACATCCATTTGAAGGGCGAATGCTACTACCACCAAGATCTGCACCCGTGGCGGCTCCACTCAGGCTCACGCCCGAAGCTTCCTGCTCACCACGGCGACCCTCCTACTCGTCACCACAATTCCGTGCCTGAGTCGTGTGACTTGCCCTCACACCACACATTACCGACTCAGCTTGCAGTGACGGTCCGGTATAGGTCCGACGCTCCAGCGCCATCCATTTTCAGGGCTGGTTGATTCGGCAGGTGAGTTGTTACACACTCCTTAGCGGGTTCCGACTTCCATGGCCACCGTCCACAGGTCGTTGGCCTTCAGGTCGGGAGTTGATTCGGAGCTGCAGTGCGGTTCACCGCACTGGAAGACAGGGGGTTGGGAAAGCTAGGAATCGCGTTTTTGCCGCACTCAGGTTTGCGTCAACTTTGGAAGTTGAGGCGTCCTCCATAGGGTGCAGTCACATACCGGAGAAGGAGTCGGTTCCCCGGAACCGATTGCGTCCGGCGGGTCCTGCCGTGTGCACTTAATTCTTCTTAGTTACTGTGCCCGTACGATAGTTTTTTATTCAAGTTGGGGTTGTGGATTCCCAAGAGTATTTTTACATACACATTATACAACCTGCGCAAGTTTGGGAAGGTGACGCACACATTCAGCTACTGCTCTCTTGTGTTAGATTTCCGAAAAAAAACAACCTCGGAAGGATGGTTCTATGTAAGTCACGCAAGCTGCCAAGCATGTTCGGCTCACGTATGTGTCCAAGTAAGATTTGAGAAAATCTTTGCCGAATAAAAATGTGCATCTAAATCACTTGAAGCCTTCATCTTGCACATGCACCATGTAGAGGCGGAATCAATGAAGGAAAAAGATGTCGACCAGCTCTTTGGAAAACAAGAAGTGAGCTTCGGGGGCAGATTGTCTATGGTGAGGAGGCCAAGTATGGCCAAACGTGTTTCATACTTAAGGGATTTGATGCCACAGACTAGCTCTGTAGCCGTGGGTGAATATTAGACTGGTGATCAACTGAAGCTAACACATTTGCGTGGATCATAATCATCCAACTGAGAGGATGAATTTTACAGCGACCAGAAGGAGAGAAAGATAAGAAAATATGCGTCCATACGGATCTGGATTCTACGCAATACATTAAACCGGTGTCCGAGAAAGCCCTCAAATTTACTAGATTTACTAGGAAAAATCAGAGCTTCATCAAAGTCCGCCGTTGTAAAAACATGTGTACTGATCTTGACAGAGTTTTTTTGAAATCAACGCACAAGCCAGCCGTCATTTGTCCAAACTGTAGTTGAATCCCTTGAGATTAGTCCGGCGTAGAGGGCGCTCAGTATTCGCACAATGGAATTGAATTTTTCGGAAGCTACGACGCGCCCCTACCGGAGTGAAACACAGAAGCCATTGATTTCAGAGTACCACTCCAAACTTTTGAGCTCCATGTAGACATCCCGGGGTCCCAGCGATGCTAGGAAAGTATTCCACCAGAATTTCCCCCCTGCGGTATGATTCCCTGGGCGGACAATGAAATTTGGTGAGCTGTAAAAATATGAATGTAGATTAGTGTGGTTTTTGGTTCGAACACCTACGCAATGAAATGCAACCTTTTGGCGTTAAACGTTTTAGTCCAGTTACAAAGGTTTTGCAACTGAGAGCATTGTGCCGCCAAAGAGCTCCGCGTAGAGTCATCATAAGCTTTCGATGTCTAGTGAGGTAATCACAACAAAATATCGCATTTTTGGTTCGCTATTTCAGTTTGTCTACATTTTTGCGTTTAAGGGTAATTTATGAACTTTTTCAAGAGATCGCTCTACCAAATCTGACAATTTTCAGCAGAAACTGCGGTCGCTGTTACTTCGGATACCAAATCAAACAATACCACCCTTTCCGTATACAGCATGCCGGATGAAAGTAACTGACATCTTCTAGGCATTACAGTGCAAGTTTTGCAACCGGCAGACACAATTTACGATCTATGAAAAATTGGCTTCTCTTCTTTCTGACGGAATAGCATAGGCCCGACCTAAATTTTCCCGCGATTCCTTTAGCTTATACCCCAGTTGGCAGTTGGATCAGCTACTGTCAGTCCACTTTTCTTGGTGCCTAATATTCAGCGACTCCGAGGCAGCCTGGTATATCAACGAGGTCAACCCTGTCCTAGTGCCTATTATCTACTGCAGTCGAAGGCTCTCGGATTGCAGCTTGCCCCAGAGAAACCAGCTGGTCAGTGTTATTCCTGGAATTTAAACCCAAATGCGACTGCGATCACATAAAGTGTCCAATAAAGTTAAGGCTATCCGACCCTTACCTGAAAGTTCTCGCAGCTCCTGGTGTTCAGCTCAAATACATTTACCCTGCAGGCACTCAAGTGTCATGGGTAATTTCGGCGAATACACTCATTTGCTAATCAATTTGGTTTTCACGGGAGGCACAAGGGAATCTTTCGTTTATGATGTTCTTCAACTGCATGTGCTGCACAAAGGCCGCCTCATGTTCCGGTTGGTACATTCAGTCAAAGAACATCATAAACGAGAGATTCACTTGAGTCTCCCGTGAAAACCCAATTGATTTGCAAATGAGTGTATTTGTCGAAATCAGTCCAATTTGGGTTCAAGTAGAACATAAGGTTGACGGAAACTCGGGGACTGCGCCTACCTGATGAGCCCCAAGAAGGGCGAAACCGGTCGTGGGCTGTCGAAGAGTTTTCAGCAACCTTGTGATTAGCTTCCTTCATGAAAATATACTGCGATATCTCGAATATCGTACCAACTGAAACATGAGGCGGCCTGTGTGCAGCACATTCAGTTGAAGAACATCATAAACGAGAGACTCACTTGAGTCTCCTGTGGAAACCAAATTGATTTGCAAATGAGTGTATTTGTCGAAAGGTAGTGGCTTTATTTTCGCAAAAGATCCGCCTCATGTTTATGCTCGCAAAGAATAGCTGGATGAACTCAAACGCATACTCACGAACACGAATAAGTGTTATATCAAGAGATACATTTTAGAAACAGGCGTTCCAATCAAGATTGCCTTCGGCTTTGGAGAAAAACAGATTACAACGAAGTGCTGATCGCTAGAAGGAAGCCTAAATTATTTTGCGGAAACTGTGGACGATTCAAGGATGGGATTTTTACGGTAAGTTAGTCTATTCCGGCTGCATGTTTTTGTGATAGGTTGCCAGGCTTCTTGTTGAAATAGGCAAACTTTCAAGGTCACTGACTACACTCATTTACATGCTTTTACCGCTTGACGAAATGAGGCACGTAATCAAATCATACCAATTCCGAGGCGTTCTTTAAATTCGCGAAAACGGATACGGAATTCCCAGCGAAGTTTCCACCCAAGCGATAATGTAATAACGTTTGGATCCGTTATACTCGTCACACGTAACAAATTAGATGCGCTTGTTGAGCGAACTTCGGCAAACCACTGTTTTTGGGGGGCTCACCTTGCGTGCCATATGATAGCTGAGAATAGTTTGACGCACTGTCCACACTTCATGCAAATATGCAAATCTGTGAAAGCTCTCCGTTTTCAGTTGTGTGCAACTAGTCAGGAACTAAGGTTGGTTTCACGAATAATCTGCATGATCCCAGTTAGAAGTTTTCCTTTGGAAACCATGACTTAACTAAACCTGATTACGTCTTAAATAGCGACGGTACTTCCGGAAAATATGACCAATTACCGCCCTTTATCATGATACCGGTACACGTTGTCGCCTACCATGTTTAATAATAATAGGTTTATTTCCTGACTTGTGTGAAACATGCCAATTGACGCATGATCTGGCCGATACAACCTGAACGCGGTGGGTAACAACACAACGGGGAGGAAGGCACAACCAAGGAGGCACGCTTACCACGTGATAAGTCACCAGAGTTGAGAAAACCAAAATACTAGAGCAATGGGGCGTGAAGTACGTTTAGTTGAATAATGGGGCCGGTTGACTTGAACTAAAACTAAAAAATCGTTGCTGGCCACGAGTGACATTGGGCGGTTGAGTAAATGGTCATGGTCACAAAAACATAATGGACATATGGATGGAAGAGTTCAAAGTGAAGACAAACGGCAAGTTTCGTCTCAAAGTTTGGTTTACACTGAAACTAAGTAGACTCACCATTGTCGATCTATTAGGGAAGTCAGGTGTAAAGGGTATATTCGACGGGAAGATAATGCTAACGCATAGGGCCGAACGAACACCATTATTCACACCAGTTGGGAATAAACATTATTATTATTATTAATAAAATCGTTGAACTTGTGGAAGGGAAAAAACTGAAATTGTAGCGGAAAACCATGTCGGTCATATCCGAACAAAAGGTTCAGCGGCTTAGAAAAAACCCGTTCCAGAGGCGGTTGGGGCTGGGTGAAAAGTTTGTCCCTAGTGGCAGCTACAGGACCGAGTGAGCGAGAGGGGTCGGTGGAGATTGGGAAGAAAATTGTTGCGGGAGTGCCATCAGACTGGGTGTGACAATGGCGTGCCATCATTACACCGACATACTTTGGTTTCTGGACAGCCCCGTAATGGACGTGAAGACTGTGGCATTCAGGCAGGGGACGCACATTCTCGTGACAGCTGGATCTGGTTTAGACGACTGGGATGGCACCGGCAGAGTTAGGCTGATTTAGAGCACTGGTAATTTCGATTCATGTGGAGGACCATGTGGGTGTGGACCGCAAACCAGTCAGCGTAAATGAATAACGGTCATACGAGGAGCAGGTACTGCCAAAGTTAGAAGCTTGGGAAGAGGGAGAATGATGAGATCAGCAGTGTCTGGCGGGCGCCGGGAGGTATTGAATAAAACGGTGTCTACTATAAAAAAACCTAAAAAAGGATGAGAGCAAGCTAATTGAACTTACAAAAGGGTGGATTTATGTTGGCTGGCCTAGCTACCAAGGGCTAGCCGAGGTTACCAATGTAGTATGAGGATACAACAAATCTCCATTAGTGTGCCTCTGGTCGGCGAGTATGCAGTACATCCGGATGGTGGCGCAAGAGTTTACCATTAGTTGTAAGAGCTCTATTTCTGGACAGCCCTGCAACGGAAGTGAAGATTGCGGCAGCCGGAGAGTGGGTGTGCATTCTTGTGGCGGCTGGATCTGGGTTGGACGAGGGAGTTGACAGGTAGAGTCAGGCCGATATGGAGTCACGGGTAATTTCAATTCAGTTGGAGAACCATGAGGTTTAAACCGGGGACGATCCAGAATGCTGAGCCCGTATCTATGCCCGCCGCTAATCATTAGGCCTTGACTACACATGACTGCCTAGTCCAGCAGCGAACGATGACACTGCACAATCATGGCTGTGCGGGTTGTCACTTGCGTTGGCCAACTATATTGACTACCAGGCTGGGTCCTATGCACTCCGCCGATTAGATGGCCTCAGCTATACATGGCGGCCGGTTAGCAACAATTTCATTCCGTCATTCTCTACTACCCACACCAGAGTATGCATTATCACTTTTGAAATCGCGCGGCGTCCCCCACCGCAGTAATTAGGGATTGTAGCCACTGTTAGCTGCCTGCAATTTTAGGCAGCAGTTAAAATTGTACGCTAGTGCAGACCTTTCGACAGGACATTCGACACTCCTATTGACTCCCTAGACTAGGCACGGCTGTCTCACTGCCTTATTTGGTTGGTGGCAATGATCTACCCTGCACCAATATTGGACCCAAGAATTTCCTGGATCCATGCCTGTGTTATTTCATCGCGAATAATTGGCCAACCACAACTACCTTGACAACCTCAAAATGACGCGCTCAAGATGTTCATATATGAGACAGCGACAGTCTAAAATTACCATACTCAGTCTGATGTCTTGCGCGCAGCTTACCATATGTTTACCATTCCCAGATAGCGTGGTAATGCACCCACAAAACCGTTTCAGTTCGCCGAATTCATGCCAAACTTTCAAACTACTGGCCACCGTGTTGTACTGTTTTCTTGGATAGCCCATAAGCCCAGTAATTCCTCCCATAGCACTGTTAAAAAGTCAATATACCGGTGAAGACAAAACATCACCATGCACAGGATACAGTGTGTGCTGACTACCATAAGCAATCCATCAATTCGCGCGACGAATTCCCTACCTTTCCTGCCAAAACAACAGGAAACTGGTCGTCAACGGTCGCTCTATTTTGAGTTTGCGCGGAAAAAACAATATACTTTTTGTTTGTGCACTTTTTAGCATTTTCAAATCCACCAAAGAAGAAAACACGTGAAGACCAACTTCTCCACAAAATGTTCACCATTCTCATGGAGGCGTCACCCTGAAAGACGATAGCCATGGAAAAGATGAATTCTGATCCCCTTGTAGACCTTAAGTAAACCTAAACAAGTAACACCAAAACGGCAATTGTCAGGAGATTTTTTCAGGTTTCGAATAAATTCCGTCGAAGGCTTAACCTTGATGCAAACATTTCTTTCGTTCAAACCAGGTTTGCATAGGAATTTTGAGTGTGCACCTAAGGGTCAGATAATGGCAACTTTCATCCACTGAAGCTGCATTGTAGCTTGAGGACTCTGCAAGACATACGTGCTTATAATTGTCAAAGGATTAGCTAGGCCGCAGAAGCGCTCAAACACAACGGGTTTGTTGCTGAAACTAGCCTACGTCGTTTGGGTTCTTGAGTAGATTTCAGCGCATCCCATGTTAAGTGGAGGCTGGCTCAGCTGATGCCGTACTAATAATGTCTTTGCGGCCTTATCATTGGATAAACTAACTTTTAATACCCTTGCATTGACTTTGTTCTGCTTGGTCTCATTTGGTTGCATAATGTCATGTCCAGAAAAAAGGAATTACAAATGAGCTAAAGGGTTATCCTGCACAGCCGATCTGCAATCGATATAGCCTACCTTGGGTCATTAGGTAGAACAGAGGAAGAGACGGATGTCCGGTGGAGCACAAAACGGGCTCAGCTGTTTATACGGTCAAATGCGGGAGTCCAAATTTATTTGATGATACAATGATTGGTCATGTTTCTAGGACGCTTTCAGTAAACGCTCGCGCGATGTGAAAAATTCCATTGCGTTCTGCATCAAATGATGTTATTTTTACGTTCCAGGGTAGAGAACGTTTTATACTCAGAGTCTTGAAATAACTGCGTGACAGTCATCTGGCGCAGTTCATTGAGTTTCCTACGATAGTTACTTCTGGTCAGGCCTGCAGCATCGCTGGTATTGTACCGAGGCCATCGATCATGGACGTAAGCGCATTGCTTGCGGCTGGTCTTTAGCAGGGATGGGCATATTGTATGGCACCTCATGTGGGAGGCGAAAAGGTGATTTTGAGCGTTTCATTCCACAAAGGAATCTACGAAGTTGTGTCGTCGGCGATGACTGATCAGGCTAATCAAGGTTCTTGTGACGTCAAGAGACGTACTATGTATATATATATGTAATATATATATGTAGTATATATTATTATTATCATTATTATTATAAAGAACGGGATACATTGTAGTTGGGTTCAGCCTTGCATTGAGCATTAGTCGCTTAGAAGGCGTATGGCTGGGGCGAGGGTAGATGTGTAATTTTGGGAAGGCCGTTAAGGTAGCAAGCACGGAGCCTAGACTTGGACTATTTGGTGCGGGCAATGAAGTAGTGATTTAGACGGGAAACGGAAGTAGATTTTGGCTCAGCTAAAGAATCTAATCAGATGGTTTAAGTTGTGCGTGGAGAGTAACATAGATGGCGACACCAGACAAATAATTATTGGTTGGGTAAGAGCTTCCGAGATAGTGCATAAGGACTGTAGATTCACTGGAAGCTACTGAGTGAACTGATTTGATTTCAGTAGATGAGCACATAGTTCCGCGATTTGAGTGAACATAAGCGGGCATACCAAACAGTGAAAACAGTTGACTCAGACACCGAATCCCATTTGAAGAGTACACATCAGCTCAAGAATAAGCAAAAGGTTTGGAACTACTCATCAACGATTATTAGGGGTACGAATGTTTGAGGAAGTAGGTCTTAAAAGTCCTAAGGCGTTCAAAAGGCTGTCCAGCTCTGGTGAGCTAACCACAAAATGACTTACAACATTTGGGTTTGAGTTCAGAGCATTTGGAACAGGTAGAGACTACACGTTGGGTAAAGCTGGCCAGGAAATAAGAGTCTTAAAACGAACAAGGTGACCAAATCTTGTGGCTTTGGGATGACATAATATGCTGTGACGCTCCGGAACTTCAACTCTCCTAACAATGTTGACACAAAGGTTGCGAAGTAAAGCATCAGCAACGTCATAGGTGTACTCCACCAATTCAATTTTCAAACTTTCAATCTTGTTATTCTTTATTTAACTCCTCCGTTGTTTCTCATACATTAAAGCGACAAAACATCGATCCATAATCAATTTGACAAGTCTCCCGCATAGGCAGTGGCGCCAATTTTGGATCACACTGAAGAGAGCATAAGCATCTTTTTCGACAGCGGAATGTTTTTCTGCGCATACAGTCAAGGTACTAAGGAATAAGGCACCGGCCGGCTATCATAGCTCAGGGTTGTGTCAAGAGCGATGTTAGACGCACAAGTTACGCCTACGAAAATTATGCTGTCGATGACGCGATTTATTGCACACCAGCGGTTTTTGCTCTTAGTCGGCGGGTCACAAAGCACACAGAAGCCCAAGCCTGCGTCCCGGATTGAAGTCCGTACTCGGGTGCAGCATCTTGGACTACTGAACACCGATCTTCAGTCACAGACGTCGAGCCATGGTGCAGCAGGACTTGCATCCGGAAAATCAACTGTGTAATGGCACTTGTGTCCCGCCCGGTTTCCAGCACCCAGTGGTTATTCCCCCCAGCCTAGGCTGGTTACGTAGGCCGTTAAACTTTGATGGTGCTGGCTCTGGAACGAGTGTAAGGTGTACGTCTTCTTCAGGTGGGTTGTAATCAGACAGCCACCGCTGGTGGATGCGAAGGAACCTAAAACGTCCGCAAATATTATTTTGCATTGGTTTGAACAAGTTGGTTTGTGGATGCGGGGGATAAATTGATGTCGGAGAGCGACATCACCCGGTAGAAGGGACATGTACATTTACCGGTACAGGTGCCAACCGTTTGGTAGCACTTGGGTGTTTGCAACAGGAACTAAGTAAGCTAACGTAGACTTACCTCACTTGTTGGTTCAAACGCGATGATATTGCTTCTTGGGGGTCGCGGCCCTATGTGCTTCAAAACGAATGAACCCGCAAAAACAGTCGTTCAACAGAAAATATTTAGAATGTATGGATGGACCCCTGGATTTCCCTTCCGTCGCAGTGATGTGACGTATGCGTCTCATGTTCCCGCATAAGCCACTAAGCTTGCCGGAACGCCCTCTGTATGGCATGCTTTAGTGTCTGAGTATTGCACCCGTTTTACGGGCAGCCGTTGGTGTTCCTCAGCCCGTTGTTGGTTACACTGCCAAAACGAACCATCTCGGGCGGTGCGTGCGCAGCACATCCGCGGCTTCCATTTAACATGCGCGTCGTAAGGTAATAGACAAATCGTGGGTTCTTGGGGCGCAGCAATTGAAGGTCATGTGGACGTCGGTGTGCTAGTATTATGATAGACAGAAAACCTACGGTAAAGCATTTTCTAGACCAGCCATACGGTAAAGTATGTGTCGGCAGTTCGTGGATAATGTCTATGACGAAAAATACACGGATATTATGCGCTACATGCGTGCTTCCAGATAGCTTTGCAAATATGAAAGTGGCACATCACGACATCGCAGCTGAAGGCGACTCTGGCTGCCGGCATTTGTGCGGCCAATTTTTCCATGGAAAAAGTCTCCACTTTATACTGTTGGGCCAATATCTCCATAAACAAGGCAAACGGTTTACTCATGGGAGCAAAATGTTTGCTCTCCACAAAGGTGTATATAACCGGGCGATCGGTACGCATGACAGTTTTATCATAAAAGTGCAGAGCTTGTATCCACAGGCCCGATATCAGTTGCTTTGAGTACTCGCTCAAACAAGTTTCTCATGTGTGTTCCATCTTGTGTTCCACCTTCAAATCTTAACGATGTAACGCAACTGAAACTACACTGTATCCCTGACGGGCCCGAGACAAATAGTAGCCCCATTGCAACCCCCTTTATCTGACCTTCAGCGTTTTGGTATACCTATACGGTTCTCCGCCGTGTGAATTTGTGCATGAACCGACGTGTGCCGTCACCACATCCTCACGAAAGTCGAATACCACTGACTCCCTGACATCCCACGCTACATTTGGTGACAGAGGGGCCACCTCATCCCGGGATAAAGTCAATTTCAAGATTCACGTACGAACCTCCTGCCAAACGTACCGGCACACGGAGGACGAAACTGTCAAAGAATCGGTTGACAATTAAAAATTGATTATGTTCTATATACAGCCACCTCTACAACCACCAGAGACGTTTCACCCGAGCTACGACTTCACGCTCCGGTCGGTTCGAATGAAGGCAATTTTTCATTGTTACATCCGCGGTATCACGAGTATTATATTCTGTCCTATCTGGATGACCCTGCCGCCTGCCACGTATTCTATTCAGGCGTTTCGCTGTCTGCACCACCGGACACTCTCTGGAGTAGCTTATCCTGTCTGTTCGATGCACGACCCCAAGTCATGTCCCTCAGTTCACGCCCAACGTGAACCCTTTTCCCAACGCAATGATATTTCACTCCCATCCTCCGGCCCGCAATTTTCCCCCTCCATTTACATACCTGACGGAATGTGTCCAAACTTGGGTACAGTACCTAAAACACAAGCTGTCCAGCAATGTACTCGCACTCAAGGTTCCACACAAGTTGCATATTCAAATCCCGATAATGAAGTTGGTAATAAAGAAAGGCAGCCAAGGGAGACTGAAGAGAACACAAGAACTCAGATTTTATCCGATAACTGAAAACAAGTGCATGAAGAGGCTGCCAACCACAGAACACAATTTCGGTTCCGTCGTGACGGTGGTGTTGACCAGCGGAACCCAGCATTCCACAACAAACAAAAGTGGCGGTGGACACCTAAATCAGTGTGCAGATGAATATGAATACTACACATACTATGAATCTGGACACAGTGGTCAACGAAGCGGAAGTCACCTCATCAGCTGGGCACACAGAAGATGCTGTCTATCTACAGGTTTAGTTTCTATCACTTCGCCGAATTCGACTCTAGTGAAAACCAAGACTTCTGTTGCCCCTGCCAACACTTCCGGAGACCGGCATCCTGTGGCTGATTACACCCGCCTTAAAGTTGCCAACTTTGGAGGCAACGTGGATGGTGTGTCGCGACGACTGCCACCAAACAAAAGAGCTCCTCAGCGCGCACAAAAAGCGGGGAATAGTTTTCCTCAATCAGAAAGATTTTTGTCATATACTGACTGAGCTCCAGCGGCTTCTGACCGCCTTTGGACACCCCAGAGCAACACCTATGTCATTTGTGACCCTTGTCAACCACATAAGGACGTGCATTGTCTATTTTCCAATCATTTAGAGCCCATTCTTTCACCTGGTTCTGGCCCACCCGTCAACGTCCCGTTCTCCTCCATCTGTTAGCCAAACAGTTGGGATAAGTACACGTGATACAAGCACTTTTTGAGCACTGAGGACAGTGCTCAGGCTCGGAAGGGGGCACTGCAACGCAAGTGAAACTGGACTATATCGCACACGAGCCCCAGAAAAAGAGTAGCCCCATTGCAACCCCCGTTATGTGACCTTGAGCTTTTTGATATATACATATGTTTCTCTGCTGAGTGAATTGGTGCATGAATCGAGGTGTGCCGCCACTTTATCCTCGCGAACGTTGAACACCGCTGACGAATACCGCTACAACGGTCTGATCTCGTCTCAGCTTTGATATTTTTTTCCAAAAGTAAGGTAAAATACTGGCAACTGTGTTTCCTTTCCCACGCTGGCTTAGGCGTGACCACGTCTACATCGGATATTGCCCACTGTTTACGACACTGTCTTTTTCTCGCGCAATCCCCAGTACCCGCCAATCCCCCCACTCGTGCTTTATTCTGACTGTAACCGTGTGATCATGCCTGACGGTATGCCATCCTCTAGCTTGGAATAAACATTATAATTTTAATTATTAATATAACATTTGGTGTATCCGGAAAGCGTTAAAACAGCGCCATCTGCCGCTACCTGTTGAGGTATGTGTCTACAACGACCTTCTCCGGACTGCACCAAGAGCACACCTCCGGACTCGCAAAGCGTTGCCAGGACAGAAGGCATATTTTGTGCCACAATAAAGCGCAAGTATCTGTCACTTACGTAACAGATTTTGGAAACTTCAGGCGTTAGTTGTATATATTCTGAATAATGTAGTGTTTTGGCTACCCAAGAAGCTACTTTAACAGGAGTGTGTGGCAAGGAAATAAATTTAATTACTCTGAATTGACTACACAATGATGAAAAGAGTCGAATGGGACAGACTCACCAAGAATTGTTCTCTTTAAAATAGTTCGTCGTTGGCCCAGGTCAGCGAATAAATAATAATATGATCGTGGGTGTCCAGGGGTCTTCCTTCGGACAGCTTCCACATAAAATAAACTCCGAAGACAGTCTGAAATATTTTGATACCACAGTTAACACATGAATAATAATAAGCTCGCGAATGACCACTGTAAGCGCAAGCGAAATGGGAAGAGAAAGTCGGAGCACGTGACCACGCCTGTATGGTATGTAAATTGTACAAAGTGCGCGTTTTTTGTGGTTTTGCGTATTCAAACTAAAAACGTTTACGGAATTGATGAAATACCTAACGTTATAATGAAAGCAAAAGGAAGGTACAAAACGCCACAATAGTGAGAACCTTGCCGAATTTATCAGTTACAAACTACCGCAATTCACACGACGGCTTTTGATAATTCGGTAGGACCCTGCGGGTGCCCAGCGCCTGCCGAAAAGTCGCTTTCACAAAAGCTTGGAAATTTGTTTACTGTGTTCAAGAAGTTCAGTTTTAAGTTCAAGAAGTGTCGGCAAGAAGCTGTTCTTGTCTATTCAGACAAAAACCTGCTAAAGAACCGAGGCTTTGTGTACTTTTTGTAATTGGTAAATACGATCGACTTGCTAGCTCCGCGACTTTTCGGCATAAACCTCAAATTTCTCCAAAGCCATAGGTTTAAAAAATGAATCGATTACCTAGCATTTAAGTGATTAATGGTATTTATTGGAAGCAAGAAAATACCCCTAGACACTTGAAGTTTTCCAACATTTTTTGAGCCTGCACAAGGTCAGCTTTGTGCGCGCAATTATTAATATTTGCTGCCAAGCCTCAGCATGATGTTTCCGAGAAGATGGCAGTAAAATTTCTGAAAAAGTTGGTTTCTCTAAGTGTTTTTTCCTCTGTGGGGTCTGTAAATATTCTGGAAAGTTGCACAAATAATAATTTTGTCCTCCAAGTCCACGCAAGTCCATAGTTAAGCAGCCATTCGCGTTTTATGCAAAACAGATTCCCTATTTTTTGGCAGACTTTCCGGCGGACATTATCGAGGACTTTCACTTAGCAAGTAGGTGCGGTAAACGTTTTGTATGGCGGTTACCGGATGGTGTATCGGATCTACGACAAGGTTTTACGTACACCGATACACCGAGTTCTTGAGGGTGCTATGAGGAGAATTGGTGGGTATGTGGGCGGCAAGAATACTTAGTATGAGTGCGTGGGCTGCATTTTGGAGTTTGTGCACGAATCCAGCGGATTTAGACGGCTTTGTGTGTGACGCGCTTGGTCGGGACTTGGTAGAGATATGTTGAACCACGAGCAAATCATCAGACTTGATATGGCAGCTGCAGTAGCTTTATCGCAGCGTCTTACTTGGGTCCATGGACAGCCTCGTACATGAACATCTTGGGTGGGTTATTCAGAGTTGTTGGCATAGTGTGTATTGATGAAATACTCGTGACGAAGCAAAACGGGTGTGGGTGAAGTATATTCTTGGGCCTGTTGCGGGTTTAGGGTGATTCATTCCAACCATTCAAATGAGGCAATAGAACGGCCGTATTAGATTGGGGACTCAAAGTGGAAATGTTCAAGAGGGTCTGCTAGAGCATACTAGCATATAAGTTGTGCTGCCGTCCAAACTATCAGGCAGCTAAGAGTGGTTACAACATCTAAATGTTGTAGTGAGGCAGCACCAACCGATTTCGAAAACATTAATCGATATTTTGGTGGAAATATTAGGGAACGGTGATACGTGATCAGTGCAAACAGGCATGGCTGTATGCGAATATAAAGAATGTTTATTGGCTAAGTGATGCACCACCAAGACCGTAGCTAGCTATATACTCGTTCAAAAAGCTGAGCAGGAGGGCAGACGTTTGAATAAACTGTCACAAAATTGTGGTTCAAGTGTGCCTGAGTAGGCCTTTTTACCGGGTAGTTAGCTGTCAGGCATTAGGTGAAGAAACACCGTCATGTATTATAGTTAGGTGGGGCACAGTAGGTGGTTGGAAAGCCATCACAGATGGCTTTGGGAAGTGTTCGCTAGTGTTCGTTCAGAATGGGAGTTAGTGAGCTGCACGGTAGGACAAGCTGCCAGTTAGGGGTAGCTTAAGTAAGCGAAACTGCACGATCATTCATCACCTCAACTTTGAAAAAAATGCTTAATGTAATGAGATATCGCGATTTGTGCAATCATGGATTCACGACTTGGTACATGAGATTAGGGATTTCCCCCCGGATTGCCGGGTTGGGTTGTTCCTTGTCGTCCAGCGCTTCCTTTCACCAGAAAGGCAAGCACTAATTATTAAGCTCTCAGCGTAGGGCAGTAATCTTGCCAGTGGGATGGCTCATCTAAAAAGCGCCTAACAGTACCTTGAACTGATTACGAGGTGCAGCGAAAACAACCGTTGGAGGTGGGTTATTCCACTACCAGAAATAAGAAATATCGCTGCCCAATAAAGGTATGTGTTCTGAGCTTGGGGATCTTCTCACCTCGCCTCTTCATTGTGTTATTTGGGTCAACGGTGAAAGATCTGTTGGCCAAAACTTGTTGAAACGGGGCATAAGAAAGTTTCAGGTATCCTTGGAGGCAACGATTCTCTAGGAGTAATAGGCAAAGCACCGCGGGACGCGTTTCCTAATCAACGGGATAAGACTGGAGGACATTTTCGTAGCAGTTCACTGGACCCGCTTAATGAGGGTTGCCTTTGTTGCTTCCTGAATGGAAAACTTGGTTGGCATATTCAAGAAGTGGTCCGACGTAGGTTCCACAGAGTATCTGGGGGTTCATGCGGGTAATACGCGGGACGGTTCGCCAGATCATCCGTAGAAAGGCGAATACCTTTTGAGCCGATTTCTCGCGGTGCAGGGAAAAGGACATGTTTGAAGAGAGCCAGATACCCAAATCATTTTTGGTGTCCATACTGGTAATGTTTTTTAGTACATTCTCACTATGCATGACAAAGCCGGTCCCTGAGTATCCTCCGAATAGCATATGGATACATTTTTTCGTTATTCAGGGGAAGGTGCCCGTCCAACGACCGCTGCTTTGCAGCGTCTGCATCCATTTGGAGGGCACTGGTATTTGAACTCCAGGATTTCAATTCGTCAGGAAAAAGTAAACACGGACTTGCAAGAACATCTGGAAGGTCGTTGACATAGATCCGAAACGGAAGTAGTCTAAAAACAGAGCCTTGAGGAACCCCAACGGAGACCGGCGCCGGAGAAGAGTAGATCGAGCCTACTTTCACTCAGAATTTTCTGTCTCCTAGAAACGCCTTAATCCAGCGTAGAATTTCCCCTTGAGTCCCGTGAGACTCGAGTTTGTGGAGCAGCGGGTTATACGGGACTCGATCGAATGCTTTTGACAAGTCAAACAATGTTGCATCCGATATGAGTCCCTCGTCCTAAGCTTGGGTTAAGCTGCCCATAAATACGAGCATATTTGTCACGCAGGAACGGTTTAGTAGGAATCCGTGGTACACTGGGATATCAAGTCGTTGGTGGTGAGGTTACTTGAGATGGCCCACTTCAGAATGCGTCCCATCACCTTGCACGGTACGCTAGTGAGGCTCAGAGGCCTGTAGCTGCCGGGCGATAGTCGGTCACCAGTTTTCTAGACTGGCGTGACAGTCCCTTCCTTCCAAGCTGAGGGAGAATGATCCTCGTCAAGCGACTGACGGAACACCAGGCAGAAATATTTTGCCAGTGTGAATGACGTTTCCTTCAGGATCGTTGGATGGACCGCGTTTGGCATCGAAGCACTGCATGGGTATGTCTTGTGCAAGAGTTCAATGTTCTCCTCAGTGAAGAACAAGTTGGTTAGAGGACTTGATAAGAATGGATGTGACCAGGTCGCTGGGGTAGATTACAGGTGCACATAGTGTTCTCTGTAGGCTTCAGATACCATTATTTGGTCACTTGTCAGTTCTGCGTTTCTGCCCCTCTAGAAGACTGTTGGCTCATTTCTCCGGCGGTGTCTCGTGTACCTGAATAACACTTTTTTGTTTTTCGGGTAAGGTCCAGTATCTTGGTTTGTTTTCGTATGTTCCATTGGTGGATTTCTGGTTTACAGCGGTTCCGCATTTTACGAAATGCAAGCTAGTCTTCTGTGTCACATGTAGAAGTATTTGGGTCCCCTATTCCGGAAGAAACCGAATCCTTTTAGGTGCTTTTGGTTTATCCAACTGCGTCCTGGTTTCTGGGAAGACCATCGCCTCAGACTCATGCATTTGCAGGACAGCGGTCTTGTATGACTCTTCCACTGAAGCTGTTCCTAATTTAAATTGATCAAGGGACCTACCCATTTTTGTACTGCAGAGATTTCGAATCCAGGATTGAGGTGCCGGGTTTCAGGATCAATAGCAGATGAAATCAATAGTCAGCACACTGTGGTCACCATGTGCCAGTAGAGCTTTAGATTGCACCTGATCAACAATTTTGGTATTATTGGTATTAAGCAAATCTAGCAGGGATGATAGTTGGCCTTCGCGGTATCCGGTGGGTGCGACGACATGATGAGCCCAAGCGTCATCTTGAACGTCTTTGGTCAGCGCCAATGCAAAATGTCGGACTTACCCGATGCGTTGGAGTTTTATCCAGGAAGCCTTGGGAGCGTTACAATCACCTGCCATAAGGAGATGTGTGAAGTAGTAGATGAAGGAGTTTTGCTCAAAGGTCTATATGAGGAACTGATTATTTTCCAGTGGAATCGGGCGAACGATAGACCACGCCGAGATGAAGTGAATCGGTCCCACGGAGCGACATCATAATCCACAGAGTATCACAAAAGGCACAGGAGTGGTATTGGAGAGATCTATTTAGATGAAAGGGAGAGCATGTAAGGATAAAGCAACTCCACCTGCTCTCTCTTTTTTTGAGTCAGCTCGGAACAGAGAGTAACAGTCAATCAGGATCTCTACGTCAGAGATATCTGGTGTAAGCAGGTCCCTATAAATTAGATTATGGACGGCTGTTAACGGCAAGCTGACTATTTATTATAGCAAACCATGTTACAAAGATTGAGGCAGTTGTGGATTGACACATCCTTACGATCTCTGCCGCGTCCGGGAAAGCTGAGAGATGTGCTACCAGAGACGTCAGAAGACTGAATAGCTGTACGATGTGCTTGAGTCCAAGGCTCCGAGGGGGTCCTCTGCGGCGTACGTGTTTGCTTCTTGGCTTGGTGTTTCCCGGATCCACTCTTCGGTTGCGGGCAGGTTTTTACCCCCTGGGACCCTTTTTGCGCAAGACTTTTGCCTTTAGCAGTTTCTGCATTTTGATGGCTCTTACTTGTAGCTCTTGGAATACTACCTGTTAAACGACTGAATTTGTTGTTGTGCAAGGATTTGAGTGCATATGATTCAGAATGAGCGATTCAGAAGGGACGCGACTCAGAAGGGATGACGTGTGGGTAAAGTCGTCGAACGAACAGCATCAAAGGCGAGTGCAACTTTCTTAATTCTTGGACCAAGGGAGGTAGCCGTGAACTCTGAGGAATGTCTTCAAGGCAGTAGGGCACTGACTTACGTCGAGGATGCAAGAAATGAGGTACAGTTACTTTAACTCTGATGTCTTTAAGGCCGAATCAGGCTCTCGGTAGGTTTTGGGTGTTTCTCAGTTGTAATGAGTTTAGCGGTGATCGTGGTCAATCAGCAGACGACCCTACTGTGCAGTTCTTGGACCCGAACTTCTCCAATGCTCTTCAGGGGCAGGCAGCACTGCAGCTTTATTTTTATGGCACTCAAAACTCAACACCGGATGAAAGTGGTGGTGGACTTCGAAGGTAGCGGCAATTTTATTGCTCTGTTAGTTTTGGGTAATGTGAGTCACCAGCCCTTACACGCACACCCCAAATCTTTCTGAAACCACAGTTCGGCGGAAGAAACTTAAGCATGACGTTTTAGCATTTCATGGTATTTATTTGAACATTTTGAATCTCCCCATGGGGCTGCACTATTGTTGGAAGCGTGCGTGAACAACCGTCCAGGGATGGCTATTCCAGATCTGACTAACTAAGGTGAAAAAAACGTGCCAGCTGAGCCTCAAAATTTTTCTACTCTGTTCCCGCCGTGTACTTGCTGGGTCAGCAGCAAAAACCGTTGGCCGGACCTTGTTCAAATAAGGCATAATTAAGATTTGGGTCGCCTCGGATACAAAGATTCTCTAGAGGATAGAGTCTAAGCATATCGAGAAGCTTATCATAAACAAAGAATTTGAGCCGTGCAAACATTTCCGTAGCAACTAACTGAACACATCAAATGATGGGGAAGTCCTCCTTCTGCTACGAGAAGACAACTTGCTTGACACATTCAAGCAGGGATCTGACAGAGGCCACTTAAAGTATATGGAAGCCCATGCAAGTAATGCTGAAGAAGGTGCACCAAATCATCACCAGAACGAAGAATAACTTTTGAGTCGATTGTTCCCGGTGAATATAGAAGTGTACGTTTAGAGGGAATTAGATGCCAAAATTACTTTTGAAATATGTCTTTGGATTGTGCTCTGTTTTACTCTTAAAACACACCACAAAAGCGTCCGCTCAGTCTCCTCCAAACGGCACATCGACGCAGTCTTTGTCATTCAAGGGAAGATGCCAAGCCAGTAACCACTGGCTTGCAGTACATTAATCCATTTGGAGGGCGTTCGCGTCGGTACACTAGGATATTAAGTCATCCGTAAAAAATAAACACGGCCTGAAAAGGCATTTAGAACTTCCTTGACTTAGGTCAGAAACACACGTGGTCCCAAAAGATAGTCTTGAGGAATTCCAATGGAGCCCAGTGCCGAAGAGATGTATGTCACGCCTACTCTAATTTGGATTGTTCTATCTGATAGGAAAGCCCTAATCCAAAAATCCGGTATTTGCAGAATCAGTCGGACAAATCGCTACGTCTATGCATGAAGTGTTGGTGGAGATATGTCCCTCTGTTACAAGGAAATACTGGTGTAAGGAGGAAAGCCCTTCGCTGCAGAGTTGTTTATTAGAAAAACGCCAACTAGGCAGTTACAGACTGTTGGACAGGGAAGTTAAACTCTCATTTGCACGTCGTTTTAAAAAAATGAATATTCGTCTGCTTCTTGAACGCGTCTTCTTGAACTCTCCTGGATATTCATTGACTATCGCACAATTGAAAGCAAAAACTGCAAAGTAGTTCCACAAATTCCGTAATAATTCCCACCTACTATCAGAGCAAGGCGAAGTTACGAGAACACACATGTTACTCGCATGCGTCATCGGTAGTACCCACCGTTACACACCTCCACCCTGTAGAGGTCGCTTGCATGCCACTGATTTCCATTCACCTCCGTTAGGTCGGCTCCGGCAGCTCTTCTGGTGTATCATGCCACTTCCGAAGCTGAGTACCATTTACTCTTTTTGAACCCCGATCGTATTGAATCGTATGGACGTTCTCCCGGCGGTCGGTGACAACAATCGGACCTTGCCATCGACTGCCCAGCTTCCGCGACCCCAGTCCACTCCTTCCAGGATTCTGATAATCCTTCCACTTAAGCTTCGCGCCTATGGGGAATGGTCGTGCCTTTCTACTTGCTGTTTTCTGTCTAGTCCTTTCCTGAGCGGCGGACAAGTTTTCTCGAGCTTTCCCACTTTCCTCCCTAGCTCCTCCGGAGAGAAGGGTGTTGCCGGCCATAACCCAATTTCTTAATCAACTGGAAGGCGCGGATGTCGACCGTACATCAGCATGAACGGGGACTTGCCTGTGGTTGGCTGTATGGAAGCCCGATGAGCGAGCAACACCATCGGCAGGTTTACTTCCCAATCACCCCCTTTGGCCGCTAGCCACTCTTTGATCGTTCGGTTATTGCGTTCTGTAAGACCATTTGTTTGCGGGTGGTATGGTGCCGTCCTCAGCCGCCTGATGCCCAGCTTCTGGAAGCAGATCCTGAACTCTTCGCTCTCGAAGCAAGACCCTTGATCCGTTAGAATCACTTTTGGCACCCAGCGGTTGGCCACGATGTGGCGCATTACCACTCCGCTGATTGTCGTAGCCTGTTGGTTTGGCACGGCTGCCGCCTCGACCCACCGCAACAGGTGTTCTGTCATCACCACGATATACTGATTTCCACTGGTTGTCACCGGAAAGGGGCCCATGACGTCCACAGACCATAACTCGCCGATTTCTGATACAGGAGTGGGTTCCATGGGATTGGTTACCCCTGTCGTATCCCCTTTCATCAGTTGGCACTGCTTACAGGACACCACATGATCCATCACCTCACTTCTCATCCCGGGCCAGTAGGCCCTCTGCCGAAGTAAGTCGTATGTCTTGGTGCACCCTGTGTGTGCCATTTCGTGGCATTCGGCAATCAGCTTCCTTCTCAAGACGCGAGGTATTACGGGCAGCACAACATCAGAATAAGTGTCGTTCCAGGAAATTAAGTCAGCCTCACTCAGACTCAGTCTATCAAAGTAACTCTGGAACATTTCCAATTCCTTGTCTCCGTCTCCGTTCTCAGTAGTCCTTCCATCCAACAAGGAGGCTGAAACCTTCCGTAATACAGGATCCTGCCGTTGGAGTTGCACCAACCTCCCGGGATCCAGTTCGACGACGAGGCTATTGGCACCGATCATGATCCTGGGGGCCTCATCTTCAGCCTCTGGTCTTGACAGCCAATCAGCCAGGTGATTCTCCTTCCCTGGCACGTGCCGGATCGTAAAGTCGTACTCTTGCAACCGGAGTGCCCATCGCGCCAGCTTTCCGCAAGGATCTCTGGTGGTCCTGATCCACTTCAGTGGTTTGTGATCAGTCTCGACATGAAATCTTTGTCCAAGCAGGTATGGCCTCCACTTATCCAGGGCCCAGACGATCGCTAAACATTCTTTCTCAATAGTCGAGTACTTCTGCTCAGCGTTAGTCAGGACGCGACTGGCATATTCGATAACTCCATGCCTCTGCTTCAGGACAGCGCCGATACCGCGGTCGCTAGCGTCCGTTGCAACAGTAAACATCTCTCCGACCCTGGGCAGTTTGAGGGTCAGTTGCTGATCCAGCATGCGCGCTTTGACACGTTCGAAAGCCTCGTGTGCTTCCCTGGTCCATTCGAACTTCCGATTTTGCCCAAGCAAGTCGTACAGTGGAGCCGCAATCGTGTTGAAATCTTGGACAAACCGGCTGTAGTATGCTGCTTGCCCAGGAAACTGCCGTAGGGATAGCTTGGAATTGGGAACAGCACAGTCCTCGATCTTTGCCAGTTTTTCTGGCAGTGGGCTAACCTCTCCGTGACCCACTTTATGCCCCAGCAGTGTCACTGAACTCCGAGCGAGCTGTGTCTTGGCTTCATTTATCCGCAGGCCTGCCTCCCGGATACGCTTCAATACGGCCTTCAAATGAACTGTGTGCTCTGGTTCCGAATTGCTGTACACAACGATATCATCCCCGTACACGGCAACATTCTGTAGACCCTTCGTTAAACGAAGCATCAAGCGCCGGAATGTGAATGGTGCTCCCGACAAACCAAACGGCATCCGTCTAAATTGATATTGGGTGTCCCCAACGGTGAACGCCGTTTTCTCCCGGTCCTCCGCCTTGATAGATAGTTGCCAATATCCGGAACGCAAGTCGAACACCGTGAAATATCGGGAATGCTGGAGGGAATCAAAAATATCCGCAACCGAAGGGACAGCTACAACCCGATTTACGGTCAGTTGGTTCAAACGCCGAAAATCCACGCAGAACCGATACTTTCCATTTGCCTTCTTTACAAGGACAACCGGGGAGTTGTATGCACTGTTGGCCTCCTCAATTATGCCATTTTTCAACATCTCCTGCACTTGCTTATGGACCTCCTCCCGTAGATGGAGCGGCAGTGGACGGGGTCCGTAAGGTCGAAAGCATTCAGACGAGAGCGGGATTTCGTGTTCAATCCACGAGCAGAAGCCAAACGGATCCTCTCCGCCTGTGAACAATTCGGAGTATTCCTCGACCACGGATTATACTGATGGCATGTTACAGGACGGAAGCTTTCGGACATGCAGCTCGTTCACGACAGTGCTTGGGTAACCTTCAAGCTTGACTGCGCCATACTTGGTCACCAGTTTTCCCCGCTTGAGATCAACCACGGATTATGTGCCCCTGAGAAAATCTGCTCCCAAAATTGTATGCTCAATGGCTGGGCTGATAAGAAACTCGTGCTGCACGGACCTGTCGCCTAGGCGCATTGAGTGCATTGACAGCCCGTCAATTTTCAGTTGGTATCCACCCACTGCTCTTACGGCTAGCGCGCACGGTTTGTATACAGCTTCATTCCCTCTCCGTCTCAGCGATACCCCTGCTCCCGTGTCAATCAGACACAGCTCCTTCTTCCCGTCTATCTCGAGAACGGCCTGTATGGTAGCCTGTTTCACTGCACTAATCGCAACTCACCCGGAAAAAGAGGAGTAGTCCGAAGTTTTATTATATACAGGTGGTCAGGTATGAGAGCACTGATTCCTCCAGTGAGCATGCATGCAACTCCTGTAGCATCGGCTCATTCGAGCGTGCCTCCGCGATTCCGTCTTGATGGCTGCAAGCTGTCCGGCAAGTTGGTCAACTTTGTTCTCCAGGTCCTCCACTGTTGACTCATCCCTGTTCTCCTGCGACTGCAACGTGGCCAGTGGCGCCTCGGCCAATTCCAGTGCCAGATGCACCAGGTGCTCCACACTCAACTGGCCAGTTGCTCTCGCCAAACGCAACTGGGCACGAAGCGCAGGCTGGACTACCTCGACGAACTTTTGGACAGCAAATGCTGGCGCGATACCTCGTCGAGCCCCGACAGGGCCCGATCCAACAACTGCTGCAGGCTGGCGAACAACACGGTCGGGTCACATTCAGGTCCCATGCTGGCCATCTTGAACCGCCTCATAGCCTCCCGGCGGTCGGCCGGCGAGTCGAACTCCGCTTCCAAGACTTCCTTCGCGGCGGTCCAGTCCACCTTCTGAGTGCGTCTTCTGGCCGCATTCAGGGCCGCCTTCGCCCGGCCTCCGAGGAGGGTCTTCAGTGCCGCCAACTTACCCCTGTCGGTCTCCAGTACGGCCGCCTCCGTGGCATCCCCGAAGTCCTCCAGGATGGTCCAAACATCATCCTCAAAAGGTTGTGGCCACGGGATTCTCATCCTTATCCTGGTTACGGCACTGAATGTACGGAGGAAGACCCTTCGCTGCAGAGTTGTTTATTGGAAAAACGCCAACTAGACAGTTACAGACTGTTGGACAGGAAAGTTAAACTCTCATTTGTACGTTGTTTTTAAAAAATGAATATCCGTCTGCTTCTTGAACGCGTCTTCTTGAACTCTCTTGGATATTCATTGACTATCGCATAATTGAAAGCAAAAACTCAAAGTAGTTCCACAAATTCCGTAATAATTCCCACCTTGCATTAGATGAAGGCGATATTACGAGAACACACATACTACTCGCATGCGTCATCAGTAGTACCCGCCGTTACACTGGTGGTTGCTGGAGGCATTTTGGTTTGCCTAAAATGGAAAACATTTTTACTAGAACCATATGTGACACATTTTGCCAGTTGATCTGTAGCGATCAACACCTAAACTTTTCTCAGCTGTTAACTGTCGATCACCTGACAGAAGCGAAACTGCTGAAAGCGAGAAAGGGCATCCGGTACGCAACTGTATTTGTGTACTTACTACTGAAACAACTTTGTTAGATAGTAATGCAGCTCGTTGATATTTCCGACAACAGATTTCTTTTTAAGTATACATAGGAAGCTTAACCCTTTCCTCTTGTCATACCGTGCGGGCGTAAATATTTGGAAGTCAGATATCAGATTTCATCAACTACCAAAGTATCATTTGGTGGCACTAAATTCTCCGAATGTTTGTCATTAGTTACCGCCTGCAAAGTTTGTTGATGAAACAATGACTGGAAGGAAACAGCCATCTTATATTCTTGCGACAGAAAAGATTGTGGTTTGTGGGTTTTTCCGGACATAATCGTGATTTGAAACACTAAAAGTCACTTGACGAGATTAAGGAAAACTGAAACAAATTCCACAGTCGATCCAATAGGTTTTACACTATTGGAGAATTGATTCAATTTGACATTCTATATATCTATTAAACGCCCGCTTTGAGAAACGTCTGCAAAAACACGAGTATTCTTATTTGGCCGGTAATGCCTATTTCTATATAACAATTATATTCTCTCCTCCACCGCAGCGCACAGCACTTCAGAAGGCATCGGTGATAAGAAGCAGAGCATTTTTTCAGTATGTATTGGGTAATAAGGCGAAAACATGAGCAGCGTGAGCATAGCTTCCTTGGCTGTTGTCTTCCGGTTTAAAGCGGTTTCATGTACATGAAATTTAAGTGACGCGGTTTCGATGCGCATGCATAAGTAGCGGTTTATTCTCTATCCTGATATTGAAGTACAAATGCAAATGTACCTTTAAATGGCCTTTTTTGAAGACCGGTGGTATATGATTTGTTTATGCAGAAAAAGATGACATACAATTGATGTCTGCTTAAGCGTTTGATGTTAGATATACGAAAATATCATCTGTTCAGGATGATCCCACACTTTCTTGGAAACCGAAAATATACTGATGTCCAAGTCGGTATATCTGCCTACTTAAAGCCAACGAACAGGTTGTGTTTGTGTAACCCGATATCATTGTGGTGGACATGAGTAAATAGATGATCTTTCGTGTCAAATCGTGTTGATAACCCTTCTGTATAATTTTAATTCTTCAATGAACTAACATGTCTGCTTCAGCAAGTGTAGTGCGCATTCCTTCATTCTGAGCCAAAGTTTATTTGATTTTCGTTTTCTAAATGCAGGATTGTTCAACAGATCTTCGGGCTCCACGTACAATTTGCGTAGCACAAATAATGAAAAACACGAAGCGCCCACGTCGCACGCTGCTACTGGTTGAGTGGTGCACCTGAATGCTCGCGCAATGCTGACATTTTGAGAAAAGCAATATTTTATGTTGGGTTTTATCCACTCTTGGTCTTGTCATGCTGCACGCTTGGAGCACTTTCCTTCAGATCTACAAGCTTTCACTGCACAGAAAAACCGTGGTGGAATGCGGCATTTTTCTGTTAGTCTCACATGCACAAAAGGTTTTCCATTGTGAATAGGACTGCTGATTATGTCGCACCGAATTCTGATACGCTGGCTAGGTAGCTATAGTGTGCAAGAGATGAATGTTTGCTAAGTATGCTCCATCATTAGGTGGAAGACTGTTTTCATTTACGTTTTGCCAGACTGTTTGACAAGAGTTCCCATTAGTGTCTGAATCTGATGAGACCCTTGTTATGAAGAATTACCTAATACTGCATTAGTACGCCGGCGTCCAAATGACAGATTCGTGAATAAGATTTCCGGATTCCATGATCATAATGTGTTTAAACAAACTGGTCAGTTCCAAACAAGTGTTCTTTGAAGATGGGCAAACAAGGGTTGAGAGTATATACTATGATCATAACATGTTGCCTAATACCGGAAAAAAACCAGGATAAGGGTTTAATACTTTAGTTCGCAAATATAACTCGGGAGTAGGACTGTAATGGAGAGTGAGGCACAAAAATATCTGCATTCATAGGTACTGATAGCTAGCTCAGTATCTGTCTCTTTTATATGACGGTGACGTACCTTTTCAAGCCGCATGAATCTAAATATACTCAGATTATATCGTCCCTAACCGTCTGGTTTTGTATATTGTTCAGTTACAGCTGCACTACAGGTTGACGTAGAACCAATTGTTCTTGTTGACAGCGCCATTTGTAGTTGCACTGATAACCTTTCCAAAATTATGCCATAAACTATCAAAAGTATTATTCCTATATGAATTATCTCACACTGCCGAATTTTTTGTGAGTTTGTTCATTGCAATTGGCTTTCTCAAGTATAAAAGGAAGATTAAAATAGCATCCGATATTCCACTTTGTTAGTGTTTGAGGCATCTCAACTTCAATTATTTTTTCGTCACGAGCCAGTTGGTTATTAACTAGGTGGTCATTGTCTTAGCGGCAAAAAGTTATAAAATATATCAACAGAAGAAATAGTAGTTATTAAGCAGCCTGCATAACGTTTTTCTTCTGAGTGATAGACACAGAAATCAAGTTTTGTTTGTGTCAGCGCATTTCTAGTAGCGGTTTGTTCTGGTGAAATCCCGTTGGTTTACAAGCGACTTGAAGATTCACATGAAGTGATGCGGACAAAACATTCCAGAACTTGGATGGCACAGGATTTTGTTTGATGGGAAACATTTTCGGTGGATTAAAAAGCGACAAGGTGTTCAGTTTTATGCCAAACCCATCGTTATTTTGGAGAACGAGCGTAGTTAATCTTCCTATGATGCGGGTGTAAGGAGGAGAGCCCTTTGCCTCGGAGTTCTTTGTTGAAAAAACGCCAACTAAACAGTTACAGACTACTGGACAGGAAAGTCAAACTCTCATTTACACGTTGTTTTTAGAAAAACGGAATATCCGCCTTCTTCTTGAACGCGTCTTCTTGAACTCTCCTGGGTATTCATTGACTATCACACAAATGCAAGCGAAAACTGCAAAGTAGTTCCAAAAGTTATACCTACCATTAGATCAAGGCGGAGTTACGAGAACACACATACTACTCGCATGCCTCATCAGTGGTGTCCACCGTTTCACTGGTATAAGAACGAACGCCTCTCGCTGCGAAGCAGTTTGTTAGCAAACACGAACTAAGCGGTTAAAAGCCACACGACACAAAATTAAATATCTTATCTGCACAGAGTCTTTAAAAAGTAAGCATTCGCAAGCGCCCACTGGTTATTCCACAGACGCTGGTATAAATAGCGCTTCAAGTTTACTCAACATAGCACTACTTACAATTTTGGAGAATCTTCTACGAAACGATTCCATCAATCCTATAAATAGCACCTAGTCCACTCCTTCATTTTCGACAGGTAACATTGAAAGTCTCCGTACTTAAAGACATTCTGCGGTAAGAAAGCGTCCTTTTCCGAATAAAGGTAGACGCGGACTAAATGGAATTGTAAAGCTATCTATTCTCTTCTTGTTCTAGTTCAATAACTCGCATCCAAGTCAATGTGGGTGTTTTGCTTTTGACATGGACTTATATGGGTTTGGATACCTTTAGAATTTCTGGACTGTTCAATGCTGATAATCGGCAAAATTGATGGTTCGAACTTCTACATGTAACTGAATTTTCAATGTAGAAGGTTTAAACTCAAATGAAGATAAAATTTAGTGTAGTTGTCCAATAATTCACTCTTGCTATTTCTTAGGTGTTCTATATATATTCTCCGTCTACACAGAAAGATTGGATCTATACAATAGTCATTTAAGTAAATTGACAACGTGTATGTCTTATAATTCATTACGGAGCATTAACTGCATTCGGTACACTATGTGGAATCGTTCATTCTAAAAGAGAGCAACAATCGTCTTATTATCCACTGTTAGCGGCAATGTGCGTTTTATGGATGAGTGAAACGCCTTCTCCTGGCTATAGGTAAGATATTTATATGCAAGTGCACTCCAAAACAATATCTTTCTTGATTCTCCTAAATGTTCAGCCTAAACTTCGTAGATGATACTACTCAAATTATACCTCTTTGGTTCTTCGATTGTATTGTGCATACACCTGGTTCCTACTTTTTTTCGTAACGCTGACTGGTCGATAAGACGTGATTAATCCATTTCAATCTATGAGCTCTGAAGTTTGTGTCTCTGCTTTGTTCTAGTAGGCCTTCCATATTTTTGTGAACAAAATCTCTGTTGGGAGTTCAGACTGAATTTTCTGAGCAAAACGCGGTTTTATTTGGAATTAGCAATATACTCGGGCTTGTTGCGGGGCATGCGGTACGGTGGGAAATTTTCAAACCGATCGTTTAATACCCAGTGGATGGTGCTAAACACCAGCTGAAGTCCATATGTGGCTTAGTTAATTAAAATGCCGCATAATTTTTCTGGCGTCAGGTTGCCCACAAACGCGGGGACAGTAAATTCTCGTATCCTATGCTGACTGCGTGCCACATTTGGTCACTTGGTGCCTTGTTTGTGAACGCTATTTGGGGCTAAGAAGCCAAACCATGAAAAACGGATGCCGTTAGTTTAACAAATCCCTATGTGTGGTATGACCCAATATTTCGCTTGTCCAACAGACGAGTCAAATGCCTTGAGTTTTACTTAGAACTGTCAATAAGAGCATATATGTTTTATGGGCGATGAAGCATTCTGAGACGTAACATAACTCTAGGGTCCGCAGCCAAGTTTGTGAAACATTTCGAAAATCTCACCGGGACCGTCACTAGCGACCATCAGTGAACTTGGGATTAAACTGAACGGATATCATCTCACCCAAGTTAACGTTGTTATGTAACGCATGTTCGTTTCAAAAGTTAACTATTGACTCAGTCACCAAGTTGTCCAAATCTTCTAATGCGAAATTTCCGGGCGTGAATGATTTACAGTTACCGATAAAGTGATACGAATAAAAAGTGCGGCAAAAGTGTATATTATGTTGATCAAACCACTTCACTCGAAACGGTTTCAAATGTGCTGGACCTGGGAGTTGGTAAAAACAACAATTAAAACGTTAGAAATCTGCATTAAATTCCTGAGAAAAAAAAACGGTAAATCGCCATAACTGTTGAAGAAAATGGTGGAATGCAAAATGATCGTATCGCTACCCAGTGAGGGTTTCCGGAAAATAATCAAATCCCTGAATGACCTTATTGTAATTAGGAAAATCGATGTCCATCCAACAAAGTGATTCTTTTTATCTTCACCAGGTTTAAAATAATTCAAAAATAGTTCCCATCTGCTACACCATGGACCATCAAATTCCTTGCTGATGCATTTTAGCCTACGAAGAATTCGAATGCAATTCCCGCATCATAAAACGTTTTATCAATCCTGCTTTATTATAGCAGTAAATATTGATGATTTTTGGTCATTGGGCGTTAATGTAACAGTCGAGTTCCATTCTCTTTTTTACGCAAACTGCCGTCACACAATGCGGTATAGCCTGCGCATGTGAGAAAATATTGACAATGCAAACATCTTTGTCGTCAACTCTAGCGGTCGTCAGAAGTTCCAGTCGACGATCTAATCATTTGGTTGAAGTTTCGTCCTAAGTGTTTCTGTTCCATTCCAAGATGCTTATGATTATCCATGACAGTCAAACAATCTGTCACCCTTATACATAAGAGTGCATAACTTTCTCACGACAACTCTTCTACGGCTATCTTAAAAAGTGATTCAAAGAGGGTATACATAACCCTGCCAAATGCTGTCTAATTTCCAATCACAGAGTTGATCAGCGGAAAGTGAAGCCGTGAAAATGCATCCCGGAACAGTGGCTATAACAAATAGCGGATTACTTGCAGGAAAATTAGTACGCAATAAACCGATGATTTGAATGTTAAACTCAACAACCCGTATTTTCGGAATTCGAATTTTCCATCAATTTGGAAACAGTGAATCAAAAGCTGATTAGGAAGCTTGTCAGACTTAGAGTTGTAGGTTTGTGTGTCAACGAACTTGATGCCCGATAAGCTGAACTGTTTAGATACTGAAGGATCCAATGATTAATTCAGGTAAGACGATGTACTGGAAACAAAATCGGATTTAGTGATTAATCGATAAGGGACCACCACAAAAAACTCGTTCATTTGGAAACTGAATTTTCTCAACCGCATACGAGTGATGACGTAACATTTGCACCTATGCCTTAAGGCATGAAGACATATAACTAACCACCAACTTGCAAACAGTTGCGGACTTCTAACGCATTTTCAATCCCTGATTTTTGGTAAATCTTAAGTGTAGGCAAAATACCAACAACTCACTTGCCGCCAGAATCTAGATTAAAGCAAACCAATCCATGTTCACTCTTGCAAAATAAGCCTGCGATGATTGTTCTTGTGACTCCTAATGGTGTTCGAATAGTTGGTGGACTAAACACAATACCAGAAAGCCTTACCAGTAAGGCTGAGGATACATGCTCAGAAAGAAACAAACTCAGTTTGCGTCATAAAGTGAAGCTTGCCTTTTAGAGTAATGTTTGTCGGAGACTTTGTGGTTCGATGAAATAATTACCTTGCCGTGACAGTAGGATAAATTTATGGGATTCAACGTCAGGTTAAATGAATAGGTCACAGCTCTAACTCATCAAAATAGATATTTGTTCAGTATATAACCTAGTGCAATCACATCCCACAGCGAAGGGACTGAAACTTACCGTTGTATAACAGTTTGTGTGCCATCGTGACGCAGTGAGCTATACGGAGGTTCTTCGCACCCAGTTTATTGTCTCTGCTTATGCCCCGACAGAGAGTAGCCCAGAATCTGCCAAAGACAGTTTCTATGACTCCCTGAATGCTCTATTACAATGGGCTAAGAGCTCAAATATGGTCGTGGTTGATGGCGACATGAGCGCCAAGGCAGGTAGATTGAGCGCTGCTGAGGCCCGATTGGGTGGTCGTGGACTGGACACGAGGTACACGGACAATTAAGATAACCTGTTTAAGCTGTGCGCCAATCACGGACTGCTCCTTGACAGTGCAAATATTCAGAACAGCAGAAATCGCTTGGTGGCATGATGCCCACAAATAACCAGCCTGAAATCCAAATAGATTATATCGTTGGTGAGTGTCGATAACCGCCTTCCGCTCCTTCTGAAATACAAGCGTGCATCCCAAAGATGCACTTGCAATCTATTGCTTTTCATTACGCTTTTAGGTCCGCGCAAAAAGCGCACACCTCATTTAACAGCTGAGAAGCTTGCGGACCCAGGAATCAAATGCATCTATCAGAACCAGCTCGTCGAACGCCCGCTGGCCGGTATGATGTCTGATATAAACGGCCTCTATGAAAATATATCCAAAGCGCTGCTCAGAGCCGGAACGTCTGTTTTTGGTACTTTCCAGCCAACCTCATCCAAAACACGTGATCAGCAAAAAGTGGTGTCCGGCAAGATGTTCACTCTATTTGTTCTTGTTCAACGTCATCATTGATGAACTAATTAGGCGAACGCTGGAAGGTCTTTAAAACTCCGGTGTTCAGATTGCCTCTTGTAATAGATCTGTCGATCTGAAAAACGTGGACGACATCGCTCTCATTTTTGATGGCGGAAGCGAGGCACAAGCCCTGTTGAATAAAATGATAACCGACATTCCATCTTCTTGTATGCATCTAGCAACTTCAAAGTGCATAATCCTGCGCCAGAACGTGCAGTTCGAGGAAAATTACTGGAGGTTATGGAGAATTTTACGCACCTTGGTAGTTGTATAATCTCTGCTGGAAATGTGTCTTATCAAATAAGTGCAAGAATCCTACAGTCTCGGAGGACGTATGCTTGGAGCTTCAGAAGGGCACATCAGTGGGTCAAAAGGGTCGAGTGTACCAGGCTACAGAAAGGATTGTTTTGTTGTATGGATGCGACACATGGCCTCTGTGGATAGATGATGTGAGCCGCCTTTGGGTTTTTGACCACCGATACCTCAGAAGCGTTGTCGGTTTTGGATGGCGTCACTGACTTAATAGCTAGGTGATTAAAAAGTGAGTATTTGTTTGTGAAGCAGGTATTTTAATCGCGGAAAACATCCAGCTCCATCAACCGCGATAGCTCGGTCATGAGCCACACACTCCAAAACACCGTCTAATTAGATGACTTATGGACATGTTATGACCTGGCAGAAGAGAGTCAAAGGGATCACGAAGATTTTTAGCGTTGTTATTGCAGTAGGAGTTTCAGGATGGGCTCTTCGTGACCTAACCCCCGCTTGGCTGGAGACACTGCAAGAAATGGCGGCTTATCGATGTCAGTGGCGTTCCTGCTGTCAGTTCCCCTCCAGATTGTCTTATTGCGCGCTTGAAAGTATAGGCTCCTCAGAATGATTGACAGTCCAACATCAGGTCCCCTCCCTCACCCACTATTCTTCGCTTCCATTCACTCCAAGGTTTTAAATATAATTAGGAGAAATTCACGATTATATGGCAGCAGTGCATTATTGTCAATACTGCTGTTTCTGACTCGGATGATGATGACGACTTACATGCTTGTCCATTCGACGAATTCTGGCTGCAAATCTAAAGACATCGAGAAAATAGCATGGGAAAACGGTGCAACGAATTATGCAATTTATTCAGTTTGCGAAATTCAGTCAACCAATACTAAGTTTGCGACTTTATGGGGGGAATAGTTTGCTGCAAGCAACACTGCAAGGTATATATTGTTTGTTTGATGTGATCCAGGCGAAAACAGAGGACGCTTAATAAATACATTTCCTTGCTGCCCATATGCTTGTTTTGAACACAAACTCGCGGTACTTTTAAGAAACTTACGACATGGATACTATAATGTGATTTCTGTAAATAGAAGTTGAAATAAAAGAATAAAAGAACCTACAAAACAGACTGTTTGCTTTCGTTTAAACAATGTTTAAAACACCAAACGGCCTCTACTTTGCTGTTGCAGCAGGTTCAAAAGTGTTGCATTTTACAGAAAATATGACATTATCGTTCGTATTCATACATATGAATTCAACGGTATCTGGAAGCGAATTCCGCACATATTCGAGAAATTCTTTGTTAAACAGAACTTCGATGAGTTAAAAAACAGCGATGAAACATGTGACATATCCAGAATCACTTCCACTGTGATGGTTATGGGAGTATAGAATCGAAATGTTTTGATCGCTGAACAGCGGTATTGAAGGCCATACATATTCGAATACATTCCTCGGAGAACCAAATATGTTAATCAGTGTGAGGTCAAAGCAAGATATATGAAGAGTTTTTGCAGTACGTATCATTGTGCTTTCTGTCACCCTACCGTAACGCTTTTTGCTGTGTTTTGGATCTGAATTCCACATTTCAGTACATGCGTATCTTGTTATTCCGTAACCGGATTGTATCACGATTTGATATTTTCATTCTAACAAAAAAGATTTTGCAACTGGAATGCGTAATAACGCGAGGACCATCAGCAAATCCTGGTATCCGTCACTGTAAGATGAAACAAATTATCCTTAAACTATGGCAAACAAACATCTACTGTAAAGTGCGGCTGGAGCTTAGCTGGGTAATAAGTTTTGATTTAATAGTGGACCATATACTGAATGTAACAAAATGACTTGAATGTCAAGCTTTTCTTTACATAAACAAAATGTTTCCGGATGGTTCAAGAATGAAAGTCAGCGGTGAGCAGGCTTTCACTGTCCCATACGTTTACTAAGTACAAAAACTAACCAGATGGAAGTGCAGGTGCTCCATACTTACCACATACGTTTTTGAAAGGTTCAAAATTGTGATGAACATAGGCCGCATATCACACCATACCACTTTCTGTAAACCTTTCTTATGAAATTCCGCCCTTCTTCCACCGTTATGGAAGCTCACGATTGGTTGAGCTAGGGTATCAAGATATTTAAGATACTTTTTGGCTTCCATTGAAAACAGAGATACTTATAAAGTTCAGACATTTTGTATCGCACCGGATATACTACAAAGCAAAATTAAATTACCTTTAAAGGTGAGCACCGTGTCGCTTCATTTGATATTAATGTGTAAATTCCAGAAGCGCTATTTTAACGTAAACCCCCATATCTCCTTAACAAAATTTTGGATGGCGCTGCAAAACATCATCCCTCATCCGATTGTATATATGTACTACCCTGGCTGTTTCTGAAGATTGAATAAAAGCATGCGGATAAAACCAGAAAACATTTGGTTTTATTGACAATTCGCAAACGAAAATATCATGTACCGGATAAACATTTCATGTATAATTTACCTAATATCAGCGGCTTTTTCTTGCCACATTACGATCTCACATTTTCTCAGGCAACTTCGTCCGTTTTTACTAGGTCGCCAAGTGACTTACATGCCCACGGGAAAACATTCTTTGCCATCATCATGTGCCCTTCAACAGCAGAAATTTTTAGGTAGGGAATAAAATACGTAGCTGCGCACGACCATTTTATGCGCAGCCTGGCAAGTCAGTGTGGATCGAACAGGGGTAGGTCCAATCCAATTGCGTTTAACGCATTCCGAAATGGTTGGTCTGTGGGGTGATTTGATTTTTTGTTGTGTGCGTGTGGTAGACAGAATATGCATTGTGGGGTGGTTATAGGCAAGGGTGAATATGATATAAATTTCTTCTCCCAATCTTCTTGAATTGTGCAGCTAATTCGGTTAATAGGAGAATAATGTTTTTGATTGGGATTTCGTGAAGGTACAAACAAAACCAACGATGACATTTTCATGAAAAATGAGAGCAATGATGGAATTTTTTTGACTAAAATCTCACCGAAACTGTTTTTCCCTTTTGTCACTACAAAAGTATTTGTAAGTAAAAGTTGTTTAAATTTTTTGATGTAAAACGTCATAAGCCGATTAGTTAGTAACGTAATAGCAAAGAGAGTGTTATAAAAGGTCTGATTCGTGACAAAAATGTCAGTGTTACACTATTCAGGAAGTCATTTAGATATCGTCATTTTCCAACGAAATGCACTTCTGTAAATTACACAATATTTTTCAAAATATCGGAAACTCCAATAGGCATATCGGTTTGGCATAGGATAAGTCGCGTCACTTTTTCTGAGATCCTATCGAGTGTTGGAACTTGTGGCCTATTATGCTGTTAAGGTTATACAGAAAATTCACAACACTGGGTGGTCTTCTAATTTAGCAGTCAATTTTGTGTGGTCAGCTGTTCCGACCAGTCATCACGGTCAAATTGCTAGCACTGGACGACATCGTTAGAAGCTTTAGGTTTCAAAGGCTGTGACTTGAAGCATACAACCGAGACGTTAAAAAAATAACAAATGAGACGACTTGGAGGATTGGCACTGTGCATCGTGTATATCAGATCAAGAGCACCTAACAGTTTAGAAGCACGTGGCCGCACGTTTTCTTTGCATTTCTTAAGTTATGTGAAAGCGTGAAAACTCGTATAATGCACCTTCTCGATTCGAGATGGAGGAATCAGAGTTCAAACAGCAGCTGGTCAACCGAACCACGACATTTAGTTTACTTAGGCATGTCAGCTTTAAAACGCGTACCGTGGGTGCGTCGGCTGTAACTGCTACACTTTCGGCCACCACAAGATGAAAAGTAAGGATGATATATCTAAAGACTAGGTGACCTGTCACGACCAGCCACTTTATGTCGAATTATTCTGGTTCATGAGGGGATGGGAGAATTCGTTACCCACGGGACTCAATAGTATGCTTTCTAGATTCCACAAGGCGCTCGATAAGTTGTTATATAAGTGACGAAGATGGAACTGTCCATGATAATGCTAAAGAAAATTAGAAGAAATTGGCTCTTGTTGGCACCACAGACACCCAAAAGCCCAAGATTATTCTACTTTAGGGCCAAATTGTTTCCTGACGATCCCAAGCAATCCTCTGCCGGAAAAGATTCGACGAAGTTCCGACTGATCAACAGAATTTGAAACACACCCGAATGCATGTATTGTGAAGATTGTGGCCTGTCGGCAATGCTGTGGAATTTAGGTAGCTCGGATGTGCTGCTTGACTAGGTTAATTCAACAAGCTCGGCCAACATAGCAACATTCAAATGTGGATTTTTCGTACACACAGCGCTGCTCTAACACCTGACGGAGTGCAAATATATGGTTGACGAGGTTTTTCTTGGTAAAAATCAGGAAATCCGAATCCAAGATTTCACGTACCGCATGAAAATTGCCGAAAACCACGCAACTACAGTCTGCGTTGCAACCGGAGTCGTACCGAAGACACTGGTCATTGCATTCTCTGAAGTTACACGGTTTATGTTTTGATAGTTTTATCGCTTCATACTGTTTCGCAGGATCTTCTCTTCCACCCAGGTAGGTAAAAAGTAGCTAGACAAACACCAGAAGTATGCCACTACCCTTGAATAAAAAAAACAGGAAAAAGTTGATGTCCCCTGTTTCTGAAGCACTGAAGCGCCCCTGAGGCTGAGAGAAGTTCCCTATTTTCAATACACGTTTTACCAGTCACCGAGTGCCATGAGAGAACGCGGCATTTGCTCAGCGGAGTTGGTGTTCAAAGTATTTTTAATCAAGTAGTCGAAATTTTACCGTATTTCGCATCCTAGTGGCTTAAATGGCAGCAGGCTTTCGAGTGACGAAGCTCGTGGATAATTTTATCGCTATTGCTTCCTTCGATTCACTGGGCTTCCCGGATTCACCAAGAACTTTGTTAGGTGGAGAAACCTTGTTTGACCTGGTAGCGACTAATTATTTGGCTCCAATTTTCAACGCCATCAGAAGAAAGCTGTCTACAGCAAAGTCCTATCGCAGCTTTACTTCATGGAAGAGTCTGCCTAGTATTCACGGGGGGGGAACTTACAAGATCCAGTAGAAGTTCAGATGCTTTTCTTTAACAAAGGTTTGCGAACAATATCTAACAGTTAACGAGGACTAGGAGGAGTTTGATCTGACACCATCGGAGCATCTTAGGTCTCTAGATCGAACAAGAAGTGGACTATTTCCACAAAGTCCTTTTGCTTTATGCAGATCCAAAAGTAGACAGGTAGGCAGCAATTTAAGATCTAAATTTTGGCCAATTCATTGTGTTTGGGGCTGCTACTGAAATTCGGTTCACACAAGTTGCCTCCACGAGTGATAAGAGGCAAACTCTGTCGTCAATCTTGATGTTGAGCCGTGGAAATAATGTACACGCAACACGTTGATGTACGGACCAATGAAGAATGCCTAGGTGGTGGCAAGCACTACACAACATCCGATCATAATTGAGGGCATCTTTGGCTGCGAAGTTCATGAGCCCTCCATAGGGTATTGCCGAAACATATACACGAAGACAGGGGAGAGATTCAGGTCCCAAGTGAAGCGTCTGGTATAAAACTTCACCTCCGAAGCGGTGACTGACCACCATAATAGTGTAGTCTTTTATGTAACAAACTGCTCCAGATTTTTCGACGTATATCATGTAGTTGGGTGATTTATCAGATATATATTAGTTACAAATCTGCTATGATAAAAGCAATGTGATACACGTCGGAATCATTAAGTATGAGTTAAGAGATAACGGAAGTGTGGAATAACCTATTTGAGACGGTCATTTTATGGGAAGCTGTAAGCACCCGTCGGCATGGAAAGTAGCAATGACCTTTGGTAGGGATACATGAGCTTACGTAAAGTGCCAAAGATTGTTGAAAGAGGCTCTCAAAAAGGTAAATAAAATGGAGCGATTAACAACCCTGAGCAACTCACTTTCCTGTCTCAAGCATCCGACTGAACCCGATCACCGTTCAGCATACAAGCGTTGGAGCAACTCCAAGAGGATCCTCTCATTTCATAAAATTTTGTGCGTATGAGTTCAGGCAGATGTTAGTTCGAACCTGACACGGACTGGATATTTATTCTAATATCTCCATAAAGTGCTGGTAACTTGATCACTATCTGATCCCTCAAATTTGACAGAGGTTTTAGAATTTAATTTGCATGCAGAATTTCCCCGGAGCTTGAAATGCTGACGCAAAATAAGTGTTTAAAGCGTGTTCGCTCTGGACACTTTATCGAATAGAATTTGTTTTACAGCGAACCAGTTCCTCAGCAAACTTTTCTCAGTGGTGTTATTAAAGGTGTTCTGTCAAAAAGATGTGCGACGATATCCCGAGCAGTGTACTAACTCATGAGGTGGTCTTGTTCACCTTCATAAAGTGCACATTCCGTTGATATTCACTCGAGCTTTCCGAAACCCACAGTGTCCTATAAATGAATGTAGTTCGCACTTGGGTAAAAGTTTGGGATCCAGTAAGTCAAAAGTTTAACATAGACTAAGGGACTCCGTCCACACGATATGCTTTGAAAAGATGGGACCGCCTGTGTGCTGTCAAATGATTTTTCAGAACCTTGCGGGTGACAGTCCGCCAACAAAACGTCACTTTTTATTTCCTCTAGAACGCTGTAAACATCGAAAACAATCAAGGTTTTTTTACGGATTATGCCGTCTAAAAACACTACCATTTTAACCGAATTCTTCAAGGGTCACTGCTTTATCAAATAGTTATTTTCCAAGTTTTTGTAATATATAACATGGAGCATGTTCGTGACGCCGTTCTCTTCATTATCGTAATGCCGGTCTGCCGATCTCATTAACTAACTTGTGTATAACTTCTCCCTTCTAAAGTTTCATAAGAAGGAATGTACGAGCACGCCTGATACACACATTCTGGTGCTCAAAGATTTGTTGTCTCAAGATATCCGTTCTCTGAAGCACTCAGTCATCCGCTTTATGCTGATGGTTATCCATCGAACAAAAAGTAGTTTGTTCGAATGATGTTCCGGATTCTTGTTGTTCACCAAAATCAAGCAGCCAACAGCACGGGCCACAACCACGGGACTCATTTAGCTGCTTCTGAGCAACGAAAACTAACGTGCCAGTGAACTTGTCCGGATAACATTTCTTGGACATCACCACCAGGTTAACACATGCGAGAAAACTTACGCACACGCAGGCAAAATGAACACCCATGATTCAACGCTGGTCCAGTATCCCGCAATCCGCATTAAGGCTTAGAGTATCATGTCCCGGCGAAAACACCTGGTGAACGAAACAAACGGGTTCAACTTAGATGGCCCAATTTCCCCCACCAAGTTGGGAGTGGTTCCGAGTCTTGAGGCGGCTGGTGTGCATAGTTTACCGAGTTTATACCAACTAAATGACTCAACTAAGGGGGAACGTATTTTGAGCACGATCGATTCCTCAGTTGAAAATGATTATTGATGAATCAAAGCCTGAAAATTCAAGGACTCATAAATTCGAATTGATATCCGTTTTTTTTGCGGAGACGGCGATTTATGTGGCTACTGCTCTTGCAGCGAAGCAAAATTGAAATCTCGTTGATAGTTTTTCATAGTCGTCAATCCTTAGTTGAGGGTTCCGTTTTAGATTTTGAAACCCCTGCAAACTGTATGGAAGATAGAGCCAGTTTTCTTATTGGGTAAAAGAAAAACAGCTGGATAAGATGGCTGCGTCTGTTTTAGAGAACCTTCAAGAGCTGGAACATAAATTCGAATAAAATATTTACTTGATTAATAAAACAGGTAAAATCCCTGCGGTAAGTTTGAACTGCAGGTAATGTTGAGACAAATTCTACGAGGATAATTATGGTGATATTATTCTCAGAGATCAACACAAAAGCTGTGTGATTGCAACTGAATATAATGAAGACAAAATTGTGCTTTTGCGGAATGGTCTTTCAATGATTTACCGTCAAACCTTCCTTTCTTTTTCCCTGCCAAAGGAAGCAATACAGTGTTGATTGGGAAATACAGAGACTTCAGAATTTTAGAATTTCAAAAACCACTAACCGAAAGGCCATTGATTCATGTTAACCCCATCAGCGAACTTTCAGTATTAGTGTAACAGGAGGCTAGAAGCCAGTAAAACGGTGCTTTGCTGGACGAAAGTTGCCTTGATATCGGTCGATAGATATGAAAAACGGCAGGGTTGTTTGTCTCTTCTGTCACTAACAGAGGTATACGTCAACAATCTAGTTAATTTAGGAAAATCATGCCTCGGCAAAAGCAAAACCTTTCTTGGAAAAGTTGAAATCGGAATGAGGAGTTGAACTGAAATGATTGTGCGGACTCCGAAATAGCCGTACTTTTGGGATATTCATAGATGTCATATTTGTGAAACTTCACTTGCTTTTCTGTTTCCAGGAAGTTTTCCTACGTGGCGGATTTACACGCTTCTGTGACCTACGCAATTCGACGGTAAATTTTCTTGCGGCTGTGGAAACGTAGCACAACGCAGCACAATCACTTGAAACCAAGCAATGTCCTTTCGAAATGGCCATCTTTTTGTCACGTTGCGATATGATAAATTTTCCTAGGGTACCAAATTACATCTGGTACATAAATGGTGGAATCTGGAGACATACACACCCAAAAGACACGGATTAAGCAGATTATACGTGTTTCTGGTCGATGACAAACTATTGCACATCACTTGCAAAGATCGTCGCCAATGAAATTTGGCAGTGTAAACGTTCAAAAATGCACCTAATAAAGTAACTTTAGTCTGATAAGTTTTTACAGGTAAATGCAATTCCAGAAGTACTCCTGTTATTGTGCCACCAGGTAGGTTTCGTAGGTACTATCTATTGATAATTTACAAGAAGTTTGATGATTCCAAACCATGCATACCAGAAGAAGGATATTCAACTTGACAGTGCATTTATATTCGGATCGGAGCGTCATTTTTAATGACTGTTGTAAATTGTGTGTCGTACTTAGCAACTCATCATATTTAATATGCGGTTCGAATACACGGAGTACACACAGTATAAGATTCTAAGTAGTGGAAAATGTGAGCTATTTTTCTAACTCAAGGCAATCAAGTCATTCTTTGACTTGCAATTTGTGGTGTGCAACGTTTGGTAAATAAATTCTACGGAACGTTTAATTGATCCCAGACTTTCATGTTTAAAAGATTCATATATATATGGCAAGTGTTGTGAGACATACGGAAAAGTCTGCGATCTTCATATGAGGAAAAGGGAATTCCATTTATTCACAACCAGTTAAAGTTACGAATATTCATTATCATTATCTGTTGCGGTCGAAATTTTGTGTTCTAACTGGGTAAATTTTAGCCCAAAAATCGCAGTCCAAGTTCAATGTTGAAAACTTTAAGAGGCGCTGGAATTCACTTCTTGAAACCGAGTATTCTGTCGACAGAACCTAGTTTCAGGGCTATCAAATATTTTTTCTAAGAACAATATACCAAGACACCATACTTTATAGAAGTGTGGTTGGAATAATAACAAGGAAAAAACGCTTCCCTCTCTAGAATAAAAGAGTTCATGTAAACTTAATTTTGCTTTTGCCTTACCATATACATTTGGTCGCTGTGCGTTAACAACACTCCAGTAATTACTTCGCTGGATAATGTTGAATGCCTTGTACATGCTGGTGTGTCTTCCGTCTTGGTTTGGCTTGTATAAAGACAACGACAAATCAGACCAACACTTGTCGCCCCACTTACCTTAGTTAAATTCCAATAGAGGAACTGAAATCAGCAATCGTGGTACTCCCGACATCGCTGAAAGTAGCAGTCTACCTGTGCATTACTGGCGATATATGCGAGTGTTGTTTTGACAAGTGCTAAAGCGCCTTCCTCGCACCCAATGGAAGGTTGACTTGGAAGTTACTGAGCCGTTTTGGAGCGTTTTCTGATAACTCACTATTTGTTAAACAACGTACGGGGAAGTTCAGGAGCACGCATAAGAATGCGGACTTTTCAGAAACTTCGAGCAAATAGGTAGGAGAATCCAGCTTTATTGATTGATTTGAGAATGCGGCTGAAGTGTCCGGAAAATAGGCCAACCGAATCAGGTCGCCGGCGCAACAGAGACTGCAGAGCCCCGAGGTGAGCGGCTCTGGGTATGGCTGGAATGGACTTAAGATGATCCACTGGATCGATGAAAAGGAATATTTACTGTGGAATTTTGCAAGCCGGCTAACTACCAGCAAGCTGCGAGGTTGCCCAGTATAGTCTAGATTTGCTCTCTTTTTGACGCGACTGTTTTTGGCTAAGCTGCAGTTATGGTTGGACCGTACATTGCCCTAAAATTGGGAACCGTTTTGCTTCAAAAGTTCTTGTCTGACCAGTTGGTTGAGGCATGTCACAGATGCTTGGTGCTCATTTGTGATTGACAGGCGAGACCGGCTAGTTGAGAGTGAAGGATCTGGTGCATCTGGCACAGGAAATGGCGCGAGTGCCACTGGAAACAGGAAAGTCACTTGATGGGTGGAATTCTTCATTGATGGATTACCTGCGGATGAAAATCGACCCACCAAACGAAGAGTTCACCATTCTGATACTAAAGTGCGGAGGAACATTCGAACGAACAGATACTACAAATTTGGCATAGATGGCCATTAATTGAGTCAGTGTTCCAACAGCCAGCCAATTGTGAGTAATAACGAGTCTGATTCCTCTCCTTTTTCTGGATGGGTTATGATTAGTGCATTGACGCGGGCTACGATATAAACCTGAAGGTAGAAGGAAGGCATCAACGAGCTATTCCCAGTTGATAAATAAGGACAACGTCAGGGGGGAAAAAAGGAGGCAAAACGTTGCTAGTGAAAAGGGAGCATAGATATGAGCTCAAACCTGGCGGATTTCCGTCGATTTAATATAGGACATATAGGACAGGTCGGTGAAACGGCGGTTTTCTGTTCTGCAAGCGCATTAAACGGAACATTTTGTAAGCAGCGTCCGCAAAATAGCAGAGGATTTTTAAATATTTCTTGAGTTGGCTTATGACACTATACAGCGCGGCCAAGCTTCAGGGCTACCCCAGCATTGCCTTGAACGAACTGCATGTCCAAAGGCTTCCGTCTTATAATGTTCAGTTAGTAGAGCCTGTGAGCAAAGGGTGTGCAAAGCTGTTTCCTGGTGAGAAAGATTCATTTAGTTTTTAGCCATGGATCAATCCCGAAACCTCCTTCTCTTCAAAATGCTTTCGACATACTGCCCCTCCCGGATACGGCTGTATTCACGGGGTGAGATCCACTGACCGATACAATAGCCTATAAAAAACAGCGTTGTTGGGGAAACTCGCAGTGAATACAAATCCCAGATGTTCCTTATCGATAAGGCCGTTGTAGCTCCGGCTTTTGACTGAGTTGATTTTGATCGGACGAAAATCATCCCTCCGGTCAAAACATTTAATTGGCCGCAACAATACGCTGATTTAACCTCCTTTGGCCTGCGTTATGGGCACTGGGCCCAGCCATCAATTTAGAGTCTTGGGAGAAAAACCGATGTTAACGTTTGCAGTCGCTCAGTGTACCGATCGGCTTGTCAGGAACACCATTCACTTTCCGGGACCTACTGCTTTGTTAAATGAATGGACTGCAAAATTTTTCCGTCTACGTGGACAATTTTGCTGTTTACGGCGATTCGAAAAAAGGAATTGTAGCCCACTTAAAAGCTGTATCAATGCCTAATTGAGTAGCTCGACTGCGAATAAATGAAACCGGAACACATGTCGTTTTAATTCTGGTTGTCTAGCTGGTCTACGCGTTTGATCAGGGAGAAGTCTCGCCGCTTCTTGAGAAACTAGCTGCGATCCAGGATTGCTTGTTCCTATTGCAGTTTCTCGGACTAGCCGTTCATTAAAGCTGGTTCGAAAGGGATGTAAACCCGATCGTTGCTCTGCTCTATGACTTTCTACGTCAAAATGGAAAGTCCGAATAAAACAATGAACCACATGAGGAAGTTGAAAAAAGTGTGCTAGATCAGCAATTCACCCTCAAATTGTGCAAGCTCGAGGAGATGATGACTGTTCCAAAGAAAGCTAGATACTTGAGCACCTGTGCACTTCTGAAGTAGGAGTCGTCATATATTCTAATCACATTCCGAATAATGCTGAGTAAAGTTATTCCGTTTTCTAGATTAGATAGCTGTTCACTTTGTGAGCCCCAGATAAGCAGAGATTGTATTCTCTTGGAGACATTGTTTACAACAAGACCGATCATAATATAACTGAGGGGGTAGGGACCACTTGAGATCCGCACGGAATGATTGTGCGCTGATCACTACGACTATAGTAATGTTCCTTCGAGATTTGACTAGTGCCATGGAATGTGAATCATTTGGCGGATAATGGAATGGGGATGAAGCCTCTAATGTTGCGATTACTTATAGCATCCTCGTTGCTTATCTAGACTGCGCAAGGTGGGAGTTACCGCAGCGATATAATCTCATACTGTGAGAGATTCAAATTCAGCGGTTGCCTGCGGCGATTGATATCAAGCGGCTAAAAATGGTATCTGTTGCATGCAGACAAGCGGTTTAACAGAACGCAGCAGTCGAACAATCTCCGCCTGGCTTGCGGCCAAAAGACTGTATTAAGATACGAAGCCGCTTTGGTACTGTAAACAAGTCGTATGTTAACTTAGTCAATCACTGCAGCCCCATTCACGTACGGTCAAAATTTATGCCTCTCATTCGCTCAGCAGATTGCTTTGTGGCCGACAACACCTTCATCTCCTTGAGGGTGGAAGGGTGAAAATGGAAGATGGCTGTCCACTCAGGAAGGAACCAAAGGGAAGATGACTGTTATACAAAGTCGACTATTCTCCAATTGAAAAGATCTATTTAAGGCTGGAACGAGTGGACTCGGATTAAGCAAGTTTGGAAATCTGCAGCGGGGCCGTTTGGGAGAATGTTTGCAGGGTGCAGAATGATAAGGGGTAGAATGAGTAAATAGAAGAAGGCTCCGAAATAAGCTCGACGTACCAAAGGGTATTCCAAATGAACCCGCTGTTCATCTTGCCGGACGGAAGCAAAGAGACGAACGACCCAATGCACCAACATTTGAAGGTAGTTTGTAACGGTAATAGAACTGAGTATCTGAGCGAGTGGTAAGGCAAGATGCTTGCATCTGATGGTAAGTTGATGGAAAATTAGCAGACCGTTTTTTATTGTTTGTTGGTTACTATTTGGTGGTCGTCTAGAAGGGCTCAGGAAAACGCTTGCAGAAGCATTTTTTTCAAAAACCACGGGAAATTCAAATTTTTTCTCTCCTATCTGACAGCTTGTAACCGGTTACTTCGAGCTGGTCAGTAAACAACTCGGCACTTGAAGGCGCTCTTCCCTTCTCTTGTATATGCATCAAGTTAACACTGGTAGCTTAAGTATGTGGGGGCTGCTGAGACAAACGGCATCCTGATCAATAGCACCTGCTGTACGGGAAACATCTAACAACGTTACTGAATCTGGTACTGCAAGTTCGCCTGATTGATACGTTTCTTTCACCAACTGGTGGATCATGTAGGTGTATTTGGAAGAACGTCAACTTCCTTAAAAATTTTGGAGAAGATTCTTCTGCAAAATCCTAGCATGCAGTGAAAATAAACAATAGCGGACATTTTGCTCATTAGGCCGAAACTATATCTACAAAAAAGAATTGGAAATATACCGACATATGTTCAGTCATATAATTTTACAGTTCACGCAGGTTTTGGACGGTTTTTAATCAAGATGTCCAGATACGTAGATACGCAAAACAAGAGAGGCTTTTATAAATTTGAGACCGCTAACCCGGAATTACATTAACTCACACCATGGCCTCTTTTTTTCTTCTGGAACCATAAGAAATCATTCCAAAATTAACCACGATTGCAAATATAATGTATTTAATAGTCTTATTCGTACATCAGCTCTGGAAAAAGGCGCCCGAACATATTTAAACAGGTTGCATTTCACAAAGATACGCCATGTTTGTGGTATGTCCTTTATGAACTACTTACCTTCTTTGATGGGTTCATTTTCCGCAGCACCCGGACCTGGCATTTTTTCTGCATTGACACGAACAGAATGTGGACCAATTATATTGCCACAATTTTTCATAACTGTAACATTAAGGTATCGGATATAAAAGGTATATACAGAGAGTAGGCGTTTTTCTGCATACGTCCGTTGTTTTTTTACTCTCTGTTCATTTCCTCACACTACCCATCATTCGTCATGACATGAGTGTGTCTATCTATGATTGCATTGTGTTCTGCCTAGTGCCAGTTATCCATCCATCATTTCAGGGGTTGACGGAATTTTCATCCATCCATCTCTTTCACAATCAGGGCTGCCTTTAGATGAAAAATTAAAAAGTTGTTAAGTAGTATTTTAATTTATAAACTATGTTAATTAATGTGATAGCTCGTGTAAACGGATTCACGGTGATCTTAGTGAAATTTAAGTTAAGCAACTTTACAGAGAAATCTCTAATTCCACCCGACATTATCCATAAAATGATGAAAATTACCTACAACCTCTGGCGTCAGTGCCAAGATTGCCCGGAGACACGTTTGCATTGGATCTGGCCAAACCATTAATAATTGTTATTAAGTATTATTGTCATTAAGTATTGGAGAGAGAAGGCCATGTGGTCAGCTGATCCAAGATAGATTGGTTTACCAGGGGGTGGTGAGACTTGGCCAGATTTGGCCCGGATAATTGCAACCAGTGGCTACCTCTCTATATCTTCTGCCGTTTCTGAACAGTACAATGAAAGCTAGTTTGCTTATGGTACGGCATGCGGTAAAAGCAGCAATTCTTTATGTGTTCCAAAGTGGCTCCTGATTATTACTTGCGCAGAATAAGCCAAAGGGGTTCGGTTATATAGATGGCCAGCAGAATTTAATTTGTGTAAAAAGCTTGAATTACGAATAAAACAAGGCAATGCAATAAGGCTTGAACCCAAGGGTATTTGATGGATCTGAAGATACGATTTTTACCGTTTTGTCAGTCTCTACTTTGCAGTAAGTCCTTGGAGTAATCCGAACATATACTGGCGGTCTACGTTAATCCTGATGGCGGTAACTATTTACCATCGGGGTCTTCATAAATGCACACAAGGATACTACGCAGTACACCGCTACAAACAGATGCATGCTAATTTTATACATATATAGTGTCAACAATAGAACTAACCAGAAAATAATAGGAGCCAAACGCACCACTTTGTAAGTCCGTTTGGTAAGTTCGAGTACAAATTAACCACAGAAATACGGCGGAGTGCCTCATGGGTCGGCTAGATCCTCGACCACTTGCCATTTGGCAAACATACAGAACAGTACACTTGATGCGGCGGACAAGATATAAAATAGAAGTTACCGATTGTGGGAAGTTTCGAAATATGGCAAGTTAACATGTTAAACGTTTATTGACAGAATGCAAGATAACATGATGCTCACCTTCTCCAGCGGTCTCTTGGTTTGTGGATAGTAAAAAACGAAAAACATTGGTAATGTGTTGAAATATTGGTAGCTCGGGTGAGTTTATTGGTTGTTGATCAGGTGGCTGTTGATCTGTTCGCCGAGCTTGGCAATTGGCTTGCAAACGTTTCGCCACCATACGAGGAGACATCATCAGTGCGCATCAGTGCCACCCAACTGCGCACTGATGATGTCTCCTCGTATGGTGGCGAAACGTTTGCAAGCCAATTGCCAAGCTCGGCGAACAGATCAACAGCCACCTGATCAACAACCAATAACGAAAAACATGCCTAGTTCCAGGGGTTATGACATTATATTAAGGAGTGCAAATACAGTTGTTTCCAAATAAGATAGGGATGCTTTTGTGGACAGTGGCGTGAAAAAGAAATAGTCACTGATTCACTTCTCATGAACTTTCTATTCACTACCATGCAACATGCCTGATAACTAAACGCTACTCAAATTAACAGCAAACGGCTGCTACTCTTTCAGTACGGAATGTAGGAACATTTGAGAAAGTAACTGTAACATTCTGTAATTGTGTAACATTCTGTAAAAATTTTAAAATTGGTAATGGAACAAGTCGGGGATTACTGATAATCGTCACAAAATCCAACATTAAAACAATACTTACGTTTCTCAGTCCCAAGGCGAACTTTAACTGGGTGAAAAAGGCAAAATTTTACAGTTTATATTTGTGAGAACAAAACGGGAACGGATCAATCTAAAACGGACCTGAAACACCCCAAAACAGCCATCCTAACAACCAATGGAATGCGAGGCCTACAGGCCACAACGCAGCTCCAATCACAACTGGGCCAATGACACTACAAAAACGTATATACCAACTAGCCAATCACATGTCAGGATAATAGATACTCTTCAAAAACTATATATAAACGCAGCTAGGCACGGAGGAAGCACCCACTCAACTGCGCGCTGGGGATGTCTCCTCGAATGGGGACGAAACGTTTGCAACCCAATTGCCAAGCTCGGCGAGCAGATCAAATACCGTCTGATCAACCAACATAAAACACACTCAAACTACGTATATTTCGACAAATCAACAGTATAACATATAGTTGACTGGAACCCGGGGACTGCTCTTAACTGATTGGCCCCAAGGAGGGCAAAACCGGTCGTGGATTCTGCAACCACCTTTAAAATCAGAAAGGTTAAACATCCTCGAGTACGCTTGCCTAAACGATTCGAAAGAAAGTTGCTTTTGAGCTTCGTACCCCAAACAAACCATCGGCGGTACATTTCAAGGCAACGTTGGATTTTGTGGTCACTGAAAACTTCTGTGTGCAAAAACGTGAAATGCCTACATAGCCCATATATATGGCTGAAGATTAGAGTGTTTTCTTCCAGAAACAACACTGAGAAGCTACGGAGCAAGCCAAGGACAATAAATAAGCGTCTGCAGCAAAACCGCTTAAGGTAAAGGACACATCTGTATGTACTAGGCTACTAAACCTGCGACACTTTTCTTATAAGTTATTATTAAATTATCCATAATCAGATGTACCAGTGATCTCGTATATGCCTTCGTTTTCCATCATGTCAACGTTTTTGTTAAACAGAAAGCGAGCACCTACTATGGTTGTCCTGCCTGCTCCAGTTCACTGAAAATAGGTGGAAAACAACTGCCTGTAAAACTAGTCAAATAAAGCTTTAGAATGTGATTGTGATGAATCATCAGTTGCAAAGCTGACATTATAACTGATGGTTTAGAAGAATAAAAACCGAAATTTAAGTGTGGCCATCCCTGAAGCTTCCGTTTAACTCACAACCGTTCACCAGTTTGGCATATTCTACTATGGTTTCCTCATTTGGCTACACTTAATTCATAGTTGTGCTCCCCGGCTGAGGGCACAAAACACGTGCCTTCCATGCAACGAGCTATCAATTAAAAATGTCCTATCCTTAATCTTAATTTAGGATGGCAAGTTTCTGTTAGCATAAGGAAACATAAAGAGGTTGCTTCGAGTTTCACAACTATTTTGACGACCTTAATCTGCACGTCAAGTTCAGTATGGAGATAAAGTCAACGTCGTGTAAACTGACATTCTTGGACGTCATGAGGCGTAAGTTATGGAGACCTACAAACCAGCGAGAAGCCAGTTGGCACTGAAGTGATTTTGATCTACTCCTCTGCTCATCCGAGGTTGGTATTCTTTAGTAATTTTTATGATTCTTTAGCCGAGTGAGGGCTCTGTGCACAGATGTTGATCGGATGGCAGCCCAAATTGAAGTAAAGAACAAACTTCGGGATGGTGCATGTCCAGTTAGTTTGATTGGGCGTCATTTGCAAAGAGCACCCTTACAAGATCACACAGGACAATAATATTTGCCATTAGCACCCAAGGCAAATTCTCAGTTGAAGCATACTGAGAAGAAATTAAGGAACTAAACCCGACCCATCAACCCTGAGATTTAGGCAGACACACTAATTGACGTGGTCCCTTATTTGACATTCAACACCGATCTTGTGTGTTAATCTGAAGAGGATCTAATGATTGTTTCTTCATCTAACTTAAAGCCTGGCCAAACTGGTGACCTGCACACTTGGTCTGATGAAGCTTTTGTGCCAATAGCGAATCGTAACTCCATTGAAAAAAATACCGATTGTTTGCCAAGCGCTTGCAAACCGATAAATTTTCAATCGGTTTCATACTTTTTTCAATTGATTGAAAACAACTACGGATCGTGTGTTCCCAGATTGTCAAGTGACTCCGTTTGGTTGACAAGGTTAGAGGCAAACTGGGAGATCCTCGTATATTCACAAAAGATTTTTTGTCACAGCTAAATCCTCGCATCTTTACTGGTTAAGCAAACGAAAGCGTCACTTGCTTCTGGCCGACTATCATCCTCAATGGCCAGGTGATTTCTCACACAGAGGATCTACCCTACTACTCGGTGTTTATGTGATATCCGTCGCCAAGCATGTCCCTCACTAAGGATCTTTAGACCACACAAAATTCCAGTTACTTAAAACCAACACAACAAAGTGAAAGCCATCCGGGAACAACAGTGCAAAGAGAGACAAATATGTAAGTTTGAAAAGTTACTTTCCAAGACTCTGCTTTCCGGTTAGCCCCCAACGAAGCACCAACTGTCTACTAGGTACTGTAGCGTGATAAATCTATCAAATAAACCACTAAGTGGCAAATGGCTCCACTTTTATGAAAAATAAAAGGTTGATCATGACGGAAGGAAAACTTCCTAGCGTTGAATTGGTGCTTCAGGACTTTACGCCAACGTAAGTGGAGAAGTTAAAGGTAAAGCTCTATGTAACTTCAGTAAGTTATTTCATTTGGCAACATCGCTAAGCTCTACTCCATTGCAAGCATGTTCAATAATCAGCCTGATTTCTTTGCGTCTTTTTCAAAGACATACCATAAAACGCCAAATCCCTTTCTTAACGATTGCCCTGAAACTGCCGATCACCCACGAGAACAGTGTGTTTTGTAATTTCTCAGTATGATGTAACTTGCTTCTACATAGATGACCAAGCTTGCATTTCCTAGAAATAAATACCAAAATCGCACTGAACACATTTTTACTGGTTCCTTAAAAATGGGCAATCACAATAAAAAATGATGCTTGTGCTTCTACACTAAGCGTCACATCAGGATGCTTCACGTAGATAGCACGGATAGATAGATATCATACGTGGATATCATAGAACATAAACATAAACATAGCTTAATGTGACAATTTGAGGTACAAAAATTGAACATCACGGCTGGATGGGCTAAACTATTTGCAAGAGATATATAAGCCTAAGGCGTTTGTAAGTGGCCCTTACTGACTGAATTTCTAAGAATATAACTCACAAGTAAACCATTAGGGCTGCTTACTGGTTGGTATCAACGTGATTCCGATTTCAGTGTTCACCGCTTTTAGGAAATGCTGTCTGCTGATTACTTGCTGCAAATCTTGCGCGCCACCGGACTTGCATCAGACTAAAGTGCGTCTTTGATGTGAAAGTTGTGTCTGAAGTACGTTGGATTTAATTGTAAAATGTAGGAGTTTTCCTAAAAATTTTTCCCTGAATAACTACGATGTTGAAAATCTGGTACCTCACTGATGCGTTTATTTGTCCAAGTCCATATGTTTCAAGTACCTGTCACCAAAGAAGATAAATAAACAATTCTACGCGTGATGACACTAATGTTTGATGCCACTCTATGGTAGTTCAGGCCAGTTCAGTATCAGAATATTAGGAGACCTAAGCGAACTGAAGTAAAACCTTCCCACCATAGATTAAGTAAGCGTTGTGTAGGTAGGTTAACCATTTATTGATACTTGCTTGCTAGGGGAAAATTAAGCGGCAAACGTTTGATGAATGGATATGCCGCAGCAACGTTTCAGGTTATGCTGCAAAGTAGATTGTTCTTCTCTAGAAACTAAGGACTCCTGGCGTGTCGAATTCCTTATGAGAACCTAGAAACCTAATTTGGGAACAGTTATTGATCTTTGAATTCCGGGGCCACACCGGGCAAAGAACATGTTTAATTAGTCGTATGCATGGAGTAAATAGCCAGTTTATCAAAAGTCCCAAGAGTTTAACAATATTGAGTTTGTTATTAAGAAGCCTGTCCTTATGATTTGCGTGTTCCGCGTAATTGACTGGTAATTAGGGGCCGGCAACCTCAGTAGACAATTTTGAGCATCATGACATAGTTGGTCGGTGTAAGGAAACAACAAAAAACCCCACTATGACTTACCTTCATATGTTTGGGTTCCGCCCAGGTCTAGAAATGAAGGTGGAGCGTGATCAGAGTGTGCGCTTTTAAATCCACACTGTAACGCACACATTCTAGCAGCTTGTAAAAATCCTACCTGCATTGGGATATTTTGAAGTAAGCACAGAAAAGGCTGGTTTGTCTAAAAAAATCCCAAGCTCTATGACGTCATTTTCCATGATGCTCCCAGAGAGATACTCTAATAAAAGAGTATTTCATCAACTTATAGCGTATAAACCACGTAGGACACCAAATCCTCCACATCGTCAGCAGAAATGTGAAGATGGGTAGTACGGTTGCTTTATGATGCTGGCTATTCATAGTCCTTTTGAATTTCATTGTTACCAAAATATTTACACTATGAGCTAAAGATGTTTCCCTTACACGCAAAATATATGTTAAACACATAAATATGTAAACAAATAATCAATAAGTAATTATTAAGGAAGTAAATAAGTAATTGTAAAACAGTCGTGATATAAAGGATGTTTGTTTTATTGTTGATTATTCGCTCACTCAAAAATAGCCTACTGAAGTATGCATCGTGACCAGCTTACTCATATTTACTCGCTAGTAGATATTGGGGCTGATATTTTGGGTGGACCTCTGATACGAGTGGGTTAGACAAAACTTAAACACGCTCTAACGAATTCTTCTGATTAGTATTACTGCAGACGATTCGGAACTCGTCTCCGCATCGCACACGTTTGAAAAGTCCGCCTCCTGCCTTAGCGCAACAGTCTTTGTGAGTCCATACCAAGGAGACACACTGGACTTGATTTTCGCTCTTATTAGGGCTTAACAGCAGTACATACACAGAGCCGGGTCGTGGCTGAAATCCGGACATCTGACATTCAAGGCGTACGTACACTTCTGATGAGCTCTAATAAGTTCAAGAATCAAATAAAATGCTTCCTCTCCCTGATGTAGATTTAACAGAGCAATTATGCCCAGCCATGACTATGGGTCCAACCGTGAGTGCTGGGAATGCGAATTTTACACACCGTGAAAACATCTACAGCTAAAAACATTTTTGAACCCAAAGAATAATGTTTAGTTTTGGTGCCAAACTATCTATTTTATTTCACTAAATCACCTGCTGTACCCTAAACTGCACTTGGCCGGAACCTTAAAATCTAACCTCAAAGTTGCGGTGTCTTCCTACAGCACTGTCTACCCTGTATACTACAAAATATGACAAAACGTGCTGTTTGCTTCCGTCAGATAGACACTGGGTGTCCCCGATTTTACTTTCGTCGCAGCCCCAGTGGTTGGATAAACGACCGTCGTAGTAAATCTTTGTCTTGGGCAACGCGTCCGAAACTATTCCAACGTTTGATGACGTAGTTGAAGAGTTTGGAATGGGTTAAGAAACACTTGTAGACGTTCTATCCTCAAATGACACCGTGAATGAAAATGCCATAGCCGTCAATTTTGCCATACAGCTATTTTTGTTATAGTTTGTAATCGATGACCAAACCTGGAATACCGGCCCACTTACCATTATCAAGTGTTCCATCGTGGGTGCCGTGCTGCTAAGACAACTTAACTATTTTGTGGGTGTTCTCGCTGCGCCAATTCCTGGAGGAAATTCCTGATTTCGATACACTGTAATGCCTCAGTCTCAGTGGGTTGGGAACTAGATCCGAACTTTTCGAAACAGACTTTCTCGAATCTAACGGTTTCAAGGCAACGACCAACCGGCAAGTTGAAACCAAAAATAATATCGATTAGCTTCCGCGATACGCAATCAAAGGCCGGAATCGTATATTAGGGGGTTTGTGCCCGCTTCAAGGAAGGTAAATATGGGCAAAAAAGCAAGAGAGTTGTAAGCGCATCAAGTAGCTAGCCAGTTTTATGGAAGATCACCACGGTAAGCTGCTGCAGTGTTAAATTCCTGTCAACAAATTTGCATGCAGCTAGACTCTTGTGCACTCCAAAAGGTCTTCGTCACAGTTTGAAAACTCTATTTGGCGCTAACTGGATTAGCGGAAAGCTTAGGCTTTATTCGGTACCATTCGGTTTTAAATCGTCTTAAGTCTGAGCTGGTTTCCGTCTGCGCCGAGTGAAGTGAAGTTATTCCCTTTGATGAATGTCAATGTTGTAACCATCTCAGGAGTGTTTCGTTTCATTTTTTATTACATCAAACCACCCTGAATACCCATGTTGAAACATTTTTTCAAACACCAGAGATAACATAAACCTAAATTTTGTGTGGTAGAGAGTGGGGATAGGAAACACCAATAAAAAAGCCTACACCGGTTGAAGCCACATGAACTCTGTTTTGAGCTACTTCCACTCTAATTGGAGTAGCCGATGCTAACAAGAAAGAACTGCCTGTGTGGCAGTGGAAATCGCAAATGATGGTGATTGTCTTAGAGCCAGACGTTGCAGCCGTTAAGCCACTGCGTGTTCTTAGACAGATTTGGGGTCAGTATGAACTCGTTCTGCATAAATGAGTAAGCAGCTATATCGGAAAACTAAGGTGTGGGCGAATATTTAATGTAGTTTATTCTGCAATTTTTCTATTTCACTCTGCTGACATATCAAAACTGGCCACCTACGGTTCGAGTTAGGCTTACCCGCACACAACCGTGCATCGTCCCACTTTAGAAGACCCTGGGTTTTGCTGTACAGTTTCAACAAGTAATAAAAACATGGAAGAAAAATTTGGTTGGAACGCAGGTATTGGAGAATTGTGCTAATGCTCTTTGCGGAGCGTGGCAACGTGACATGAAAACAGCTGAATATTTGGCAATGCATCGACGAGTCATACCTGCTGAGTTTGCTGCAATGTATGTTTTCAATCATCAGCCGGATTTCGGCAACGAATGCATTATATTTTGAACATCCGGTTGGAGAGTGGTATACTGCTTTGTGAATACTTCAGCAACGCACGCATCTGAGTTCATCACCAATAGCCGCGTTGGCATTCTAAATACTCATTTGCATGACCCAGGCATTTTGCAAACCTCAAGGAGCATTTGACCGAAACTAAGTATTCAATGTCTTGACAACGATTTGTCTGGCCACGAAGTTAAGGAATTCAACTTTGTACATGCTGCGTTTCCGGCTGAGACCGTATTCCAGAAACCGATTTCTTGCTACTGTTTATCACCCCGAAGCATTTCAGCCACGAAAAGTGGAGCAACATGAACGAAACAGTTGTTTCGCTCTTCTGGGCGCTTCTACATAGATGCATTCAACTTATGGATAAGGGCTTTTTTGAAAACACAAAATTATTTACTTGTACAATCTACCTGATCAGTAATGATGCAGAGGCTTTTTGTTTCAGCGGTTTTTGTGTAGGTATGATGTTAGTTGCACTTCACCCGTTGCTAGTAACTCGTCCCTGACGTAGCGCAACGGGGCTTGGAATGGATAGACCGGGTCTGTACACCGACCAAGAGGTAGCTACCGAAGACCCGGAACTAAGCTTGATCTATGTCGCGACCATACTGCTAGCCGAAACTAGAAAAAAACTCTTTGAAGTTTGGTGTGTTACTCAACCTACTGATACTTTTCTGTCCTATCACTGGATGTGTCTCAATAGATTCAGATCACACGCGAACTAGGTGATCACGATAATGAAGGTTCATTTTTGTGTGGAGTGAAACATCTGGCTGTCGGTAGCAGGAGTATTTGGGCTTCTTTATGATCAAGCATTTGCATTTTATGCCACTGGATGGGACGACGCCTTTAAGCTGAAAAAATGTCTGTTTATTTTTTTTTTGGCTGAATAAATAGAGGTTTTCTGTGTTTGGATTCTGCTTTGAAGCAGAAAGAACCGCGCTTTTTGTTACATATCTTCTCCGTATTAGGTTCTTTCTCTTTAAGTTACACGTTTTAGAGACCATTCTTCCCAGAGCCTCTTCTTGGAAAAAGGTCGCTCAGATAGTCTTGAATGGGAATTGAATAACAGGAATTCCCTCCCTTTAGCATTAAAATATGTGGGTATTGTTTTGTGCTCATCGCGATTCAGGTTGCATGAAACCATCATTAAAATTATGGACAAAGTTTGCAGATTGACTTCGTGGTTGCAGGGGATTTGGAAAGGCTGGTGCAAATATCAAGCTACCTGTGAAGCAAGGAGAGTAGCCAACTCATAATATGCAGACTAGATTCCATCATTTATCAACAGAAGATCTAAAACTCCAAAATGTCCTGCCGGTCCGTCAGGGAAGTTTAGTATTTCTGCACTGGTCAGCTTGAAGGGGCATCAAAATTTAGCAGAAGAATAAACCGTTTTACCGGACTAGGCAAATCACCTAACCCAAACTACTTCAAAGAAAACATCTGAGATTATAATTGGGTGTATGTTGTTGTCAAATATTACGTGCAGCTGAAGACAGTTTTCATAAAAAGGTTGTTCCGAAAGCTGGGGGATAAGTTCAAGAAAGATTTCCCCTAATTGATATGATATTACAAGTAGGTCGTTTAGCACTGGATGATTTTGCACAATATTCAGTGCATTCCTGCAAGAAAATAATTCTTGTGATTCATCTTTCACTTCCACAACCCATCCATTTCGTGACTATCAAATAATCTTCCGTAGCATCGTTATGCTTGATTGCTTCAGAGTAGTTGAAAGGAGAAAGAGAGGCGCCATACCAATTTTGGAAAAGATTATTGGATTTCTCTGTTGGTTAAACCCGGTGCATGAAATGGTTGCTCTCGTTAATAGTTTTTAAGACATACCACGCGAAAATGAATCGGCAAAATGGCAAGATGGACCCGTTTGTTTGTAAATTTTGCCAAACCTTTAACCCAGGATTGTATCGAAATTGGCTAGAATCATGCGCTGGGATTACGTGCCATGGTGCACAGTTATCTGGAAGCGGTCAGCGTAAGAAGAAAAAAGGTCACTGTGCAGTGATTTCAGCCAGTGCGTCACGTTCAAGTTAACTTTATTATGTCCTCGTTACCAAAGCGAGAATTATGCCATTCACCCTTTTTGGACAGCTTGATAGCCGCTACTACGGTCGCCACGATGATCAGTAGTTAGGGCTTTTAACGGGTTAGCGGTATATAACATGCCCGATATGGGGAAAGAATGCTCTAAGAACGTGTGACCAGTTTCATCCAGGTGCATATCTGAATAATGTACATATATATATTTATTTATAGTATCTAAATTGACCACCTCATTCAGACTCACCAGGCTTACCAACCAACATATTCATCAACCGTGTATGCTATCCGAACGTTCTTTTTTGCGTAATTTGCGGTGCAGTCGGTTAATGACGTTAGTTGGTAAAGTCGTTTTGCAAATTGGAAATCTACTTGTGGACAGTTGTTTGAGAGACTTCTAACTGAGGGTTTCTTGGGCTACGATAGAACTATGCATTTGTTTGGGACTTCTGGGAGCAATGTGCGAACGGTCATAATCGAATCACTTGAAGCTTTGTACGTGAAACTTACTGCGATGCTCTGAAGTGGTTTTGTTGAAGGAAATATATTACTTAATTTACTGGAGCAGTCTGCTTGAGCTTTGAATAAGGTTAGTTTACAAGTTCTTATTCCGTCTGTCGTTCGACGAACAATTGCACACCTGTTGCATTCCAATATAATAATTGATCGTTAATAAAACGTCCATCTTGCAATTGGAAAGTTTGTTTTTCTTTTGTGGCACAGGTAGGCTACATCTTGCAAATTTAGATCGCAATGGATAAATTTTCTTTCTTTTTATTTGTGCCACTTGTTGTTTGTTTCATGTAATTTACAGTGCCAAATGAATCTTCTGTGTGATTTACTTATACTTTATTCACAATCACCTGTATTATTAGCTTTACAAAGCCATTTACAGGAGTATATACACAACGGCTGTTCCCTTTTCAGTGTGATTTAGAAACTAAGGAAATAAACTGCTGCACAATTATAGATACAGGTACATCGCAATTATATATCCATGCGGATTCGAGTAGACTCATTCTTCATTCGAATTTTCTCAGGTCGGCTACAGACATTAGTGACCTCATACTTATTTGAGTATGCCCACTTGGGACTGGTAACATCTTTGAAGCAGGCGAACAAACTGAAATCACTATCCTGCAAATTGTCCCGATGCCATTCTGAAAGCCGCCATTCTCGGACGCGTATGTTGTCATTGAACTGGGGATGAGTAATACAGGTCTAAAGGCAAAAACGCAGATTACGCTTCTAACGTACGCCATCGTCACTGGCTAACATAATCACGCTATTTGAATCAGGTGAATATAAGCACGCATGGTCGATGTATGTAATATGTCGATCCCGGCGACAAGCAATCCACCAATGTGGATGCTGGTGAAAACATAGGCCTGTAAGTCATCGACCTAGCAGTTAAATGGTTTAATATTTCGTCCCAAAATGCGTAAAACACTGCTCTACCAAGCGAGCGCGTGGTTTCTTGTTTTGTTCTGCCTAGAAAAGCCACCACATAAACGTTTCCTGTGCATGACTGACGCCCTAATCAAACACACTGAGATAATCAACTGCCCTAACTAGACTGTCGGTTTATTTTTCTATAACGGAATGTCCTATATGTGCTCTTTTCGAAAAAAACAATTGAACTTCATCCCAGTGTTGCGTCTTAGGTTACGTAAAGCAACCAGTAGAATTGCGCTTAAGCTAATTAAGTTTCCTGGTCTTGAAGTGATTAGCACTGCTATCGTATTATTCATTCCTTTACAACAAGTAAGCTCTACTGCTCTTGAAGTTATAATTTATCTACTTGTTTTTGAGACTGCCTACGACGCTACTCCTATCAAGAATTTGTTTAACAAATGCCGCACGTTTGTGTTAAACCGTATCCCGATTAGTACAGAAAAATGTAATATGCACCAAAAATATTAAGTAGGATGCTTTAATGACTCAATTTGACTCGTTAAAAATTGGACGATGGTCGCATCGTAAAATGGTAAATTTTGCGTTGTTTCTTTACTAAAAATGAGGTAACCCGATGTTTTTCTGCAAGTTAATTGACGTTTATGTCATGTTCTTTGAATATGTCCGGGGATTCCCCGTTTTTTCTTAATAATATAGCGCTGATTTGTTTAAATACAAAAGAACTTAAACTTACTCTTCACAGTAATGCTGGAATCGGGTTTTTCTAAAGTAGAGGATAAGTTTACATTTTTGACATCCAGAAACCCATACTTGTTAAATCGTCGTGAAAAAATTAGATCCTCGCGCTATTTTTGGAAAGCGTTTCTGTTTCGGAACGAAACTCTTAAGCTACCCAAAAATATGTGAAGCTGGATAATTCGCGTCAAGCAAAATACTTTTTATTCCATGAAAAATGACATGGCGACTTCTAGCTTCTCAAAGCCCGTGGATCAACCACACATCTTAACAACAACGTACACTTCTAAGATGATAGTAACAGGATTTCTGGTTCTGATTACACTAAAAGTGTTCTGAAGTTTGGAAGTCGGGGCAGATAGAGTTTAATTCAACTCTGTCCTTTTATCAGCCAAGTACTCCAGTCTAATAAATGATAAATTGTTGGCATTTCTTGTAGACTAAATATTTTTTCTTTTTTCTGTGGACAGTCCACTGCTGGCAGAACAGGTAAATTTCGGAGGGTTCTTTCGTTATAAAACGTACAAAAAGCTTATTTTTACCCTTCTCGTGTGGTTTCTGCAAATCCGGTAAACCGGCATTTTCAGACGCATGATATTTGCCCACTTACAACGCGATACTTTCCTGATTGTTGCGGCTACTGTAGGTTCTGTGCCATTGTTAAATTTTAATGAGATTCACAAGGGTTTGAGGAAGAGCATAAATGTGTATGTGCACGGCTATCGATTTTTTCCGCCTGGAAATTTTGGCTGCCCTTCCCAAACAGAACAAATGTAGTCAAATTTCAACAGTCCAAAATTCATGAGCAAGCGGTATATTATTACGGACGATGTAGTAACAAGAAAGTAATACAAACTCCTAAAAATACAACTATAATAAAATCCTTAATGGCCGGATCTTTGGGAATAAATTTCGCACAAAATCAACACCACTTCGATTATAAGAAACTGAAAACCTGGGCATTTAGGGCATTTCGGTGCATGCGGACCATCTTTTAGAGCATTTATGGGTGGATATCATTCAGTGAAGGATCATTGCTGATGCAAATTCTATGTTGATGCACGTGCTTGAATTTGTATCTAGGAAAATGCTTTGCGATAATGACCAATTTGAATGGGGCATCTGTTTCAGCTACCTAGATTACTCACTTAGGAAGTAATTTACATCAAGGATGAGGTCCAATATTTTGATTATGTGTTTGGTTGGTCAAAAGGAAAGGGCGGCTTCAAAGTTAAGAAAATCAATCGGAGGGTTCTCTGGAACATATTCATTTATTGACAGTAGTAACTGGTATTTTGAATTCAGACAATACATGTTCAGCACCGTCAATAAATTAATCGTCTAGAAAAGAAAGAATGGGTTCATCTGTGTTGGTCCTAAAAGGCTTCCTAAAAATCAAGCGAATCGTTAGCACAGCAAACCCCATAAAAATGATGTAAGTATATTTGCTTTGACTGCCCAGAGTTATTGAAACTGAAATCCTTTGGCTGACAAGTGCCTCGGTATACGCTTTTTGGAAACCAAATCATATATGTATCTACTCCATTTGACACCTATTGAAAAAATTTCATAAGTCATCGGCCACACACAATTATGCCAACTAGTTGATACCCGGAGACTGATAGAAGTAAAAGTCTGGTCTATTTCTACATATTGTACCTTCTTCCCCTAAAAGATGCTGTCCGTTTGTAAATATTTCAATTGGTGGCAGATGAGAGCCAACATTTTCGTTAAACAAATGTTGGCTAGGCTAGATTTTTCTGTTTATTATGCAAAGTCCTGCCGGATGAACCGCATTTAGAAACTGGCCGAAATGTTCATTCTGTGGATTGATAAACCACTGAGAATATTTGGTCCATGTCTTCTAACGAAAAAGTTATTTGATTTGAATGTATGTATTGTGTAACCTTAACGCCAAGCTCGCATGAAGACCTAGAAATCTGTTCTTTATTAAGGACAGAATAGTGCTTCGTCACTGCATAATTCTCCTACATGTAGTGTCTCCTTACGGTGGCGGAATTTTGGTAAAGCTCGTGCCACGTCAACCAGCCTGGGATGAAAAAATGGCCTCTACAAGAGAGCGCAGTTGATACCAGCACCCTAGGTAACTGTCAAAATGTCAAAATCCTTTACAGTGGTCTTTGTTATCTAGTGTTAATCAGAAGCAGTTGCACTTTCTTTGTATTCCGTTTGTGAATACTGTGTTTTTGCTTTGCCGTGAGTAAATGATTGTTCCGTCCAGATATCTTAGGATGAAATCTGGTCATGATATATCAGAAGTCAGCACCGTTTCTCTACACAACCAAGTGAAAATTATCAGGTCATCAGAAAATATGCAGTGATTTACAACTCCGAGAGATTGCAGTATTTGAAAAATCACACTATTCTTGATAAGTATTTCAGATTTACTTTAGTCAGGCAAGTCAAGTTAATGGTTTACAAATATTGAGCATATTACTGGATACTGGTCAACACCTCGGGGGCTGCGTGCAAAACACCGGAGGTGCATACTCGGTCGTTCTAAGCAAGGACTGTTGTTTACCGTAGAATACTGGTTTGCATACAATAGTATGACGATTAGGAAAATGCTTTATGGGTTTGACTGTAAAATATTTAAGAACCGTGTGCCCGTTTGTCGATTAATTCTGAGTCTTTTCAGCAGGTGTGCTTATTCCTTATGCTGAAGTTTAGGGATATTTCCGTTTCTTTCAGAATTGAATACTTTCTGCGACATCTTTTTAGCATAAAAAGGACAAATAAATTGCACGAGTTTCACTCTGAGTGACTATGTCTCGTAATGTAATCCTAAACTATCCCCTCGCACAAAGATTGGCCGTCCTAACCGGGTTGATTTGATGAAAGGAACATCTGTCACATATAAGATTATTGGTTCCACAGAGAAACGGAGCACTGTTGATTTGTTCTAGCGTAATGTAAAATCATTGTCAAATAACTTCAACCGCATGTAGCAGCATAGAGATGCTGCAAGAAGTACGAAGCAGACAACCAATTTTCATACTATTTGTTCTAAAATCACCAAATGGCCTTCATGAATACAAGGGAGGGATATCAAAACTCACCTGCCGCTAAAGAAGACGCGGGTCGCTGTCTTAGATACCAGTTCAATTAGTAAAACTGAAATGTCTACAGGTATACCTTTTTCAAGCAACTGACTCACAGCCATATTAAAAATTAATCTAGTAATATTTTAATTACTCTTATAGGACTAGTATTTTTTGGCCTCACTGTAACAATTACTGTTCACGCATTCTAAAAATGCGACTATTGGCTCATGCTACCGGCAAATTTGGCAGCTTTGCTACCACTTAGTTCAACTCAGCTAACAACTAACCTATATGCTGAATGAATGTAACGCCGTAGGTCTTTAACTGACAGAGTTACTCGCTTCCGCAGATAGAGGGTTACACCTCTTAATCTGATAATGGTTTCCATTTGTTCTGTCACTGAATACTCGGAGTGTTTTTTTGGCACTTAAGTCAATAAATGGAATTTATTCATTGATTTCAGTTAATTCGACTTGACTTCACCACTAAAAGTTCTAGTATAGCGATGTTCTTCTCTTCCTACTAATCGATCAGAGAGTTTTGAATGATGCTACGTGATCCTCTGATTTCGCAACGGATAAGATTTACACGGCAGGCGCAGCCAGAAGAGTAAATTATACCAGCAAATTTTGCAAGGACAGGTTACCTTAAAAGTCTTCATATGTACTGTTTAAACCACTGTTATTTCCGCTCAGACTAAGCCGGTAGAGGTACATACGTCTTTTGTGAAATTCTATGGACAGAGGTTTCTGCTATGAGGGTGTATATAGTCGCTGCTCTCCGCCGATAATACCAGGCTGGCAACTCATCTCGGCTTTCTGACAGACTGTAAAGTACATTTGGTTCATGCGGATTATTGGCGCAGACTTCAGTTGCTCTGTGGCCCCGCCGATTTATCCCTCATTAATGTGCTCAAGTGTCTTTGCGCAGAAACAGTTGACTTATTTAGCACAGTTGGAATAGGCAAAAACAAGGTACGCTAGTGTTGTCATTGGGGTGTTATGCACCATTTAGTCTGTCCGATCTCTCCGACTTCAGGTTTGCTTTCTGTTTTGGCCTTTGACCTTTGGCTATTTTACGACGCAGTTAAGATATGCTCTAAGTACATTTACTGAATAAGCTATTTACCATTCGCCGTTTGCTTAATGCAGCCTTTTTCAGAGAAAATGACTGTTAAATTGCTACATAACCTCAAAATGTTCACAGCGATAATCATACATTTACCACAGGCTCTGTTTAAGTACTGCGTTTTAGTACCGCGGCATTTTTGTCTACCTTTCAGTAAGCCTTTTGTCCAGTACATTTCGGACAGCATCTTGAGGCGATGGTCTGTCATATTTTATCTGGTCACAACCTAAGTGCCGCAAAGTTTGATTATAAAAAAGGTAAACTGGTATATATGTTTTACTAAATAAACTATGCAATATAAGACGTAAAATGTACCATAATATTGTAATAGTTCAATGGGTCCTGGAAACGTTTGTGGTCTAAGATGAATTGGGACAGTCGCAGAAATTTTCCGGGAATATTTTGTGTAACTCAACACACGAAGTCAAAAGCATGTCAAAATACACATGTTACATGGGACAAACAATTTGAGCAGACTGGTGAGTGTTTATGCTACGTCTTTGAATTTTACGAAGATTTCCTCATCTTAAATAACGACGTAAACATATTACTCACATATAACGACCATGTCGTTACCGCTACCTTCATGTATGAAAAACCACTTTGTGAGTTAATAAATGATATCATTACTTTTAATTGCTATCCATTTTACGCAACTTTATTTTTACAAACTACGTATCTCATCATACCTCAGGAAATCCATCCACAGTATACATTAAATATGTGGTTATTAGTTATTTACACGTTTATGGTAATTTTTCCATCAAAACCTTATTACCTACTCACATTTGCGTATGCTTCGTTACCGAAACTTTCAATCGGTGGGGGAGCTATTGAGTAAAAAAGTTGTTGCCTAAAGACTCAACGATCTGATCCACACACCACATTGGCGTTCCCAAATTGCACTTTTGGGTGACTGGCCAGATTGATCCTCACATTTCTTAAACAGTTCTTTATTGTTTTTTCCATAATTCCTGAATGTAGCAACATGTTAGCTTTAGGTGTCTCGGCCATTATTAGACAAGCGATCAACACAATGGACATGTGAAAAAACATGCCTGACCAGTTCAGTCTTAATTAAGTAAACAAAGGTCAAGTTTTGTCGCTCTAGATAAGTAGACCAAACTCATCAAATCACACCTGGATTTATCTTTCTTTTGAAGCGATAGGAGCGACTTTCATGTGAATGTATATCGTGATTTATAATATGTGATTTCCTGATAGCTTTCCACTGCAGAATATCCCACGTGAGATTTGATGTCACCTGCAATCTTGCAATCATTTCATGATGGCGGGAAAACTGTGTTTGTTTCAAGTGAGGAGACGCCGAAATCATTCTGTTTGCTATATAAAAAGAGCCTATCATGGAAAGCGATTTGATTCCCTCCATTTTGTTTTGGCCGTGTTTTTGGTGGCAAATTCAGTTGCCGCTGAGCGACAAAAGTTGACACGCGTCCCGGAATTATTATTTCGTTTGTCTACAGTGACATCATCCAACGCGCTAGTGTCAGCACAAAGTGTTCGCTCATCCTGTAATAAGATGATAACCACTTAAGTGTTGGATGGATTTTTATCAGCCATCTGTGTAATCAAACATAACAACAGTTTGGATTCTGTTTGTGGTACTATGCCAGACTTTTTTTTGAATTTGCAAACCTCCACTTTTGGCTGTCTACGCATTACCTAGTAAATGTGTAAACAAGTTCTCTGATGAATTCCAAATAGGGCTTTTTGGAACTCAGACTTTGATTGGTTATAACCACAACTGAAACAATTTTTAATACCTTAGGGTTGAATAGACATTAAAATGGCAAATAGATACTTGACAGTCAGCAAACTTTTTTTCATCATATGAAACCGTAAAATGTTACATTACATAAGGTTGCACGCTAAAAAAAGAAAACCTTGGTACTTTGGCTGTGAGCTGATTAGGTCCAACTCTTTAGGCATTCCCATAATGACAATGTTGATTTTTGCAACAACAGTGCCTCTAATTGTGTTAATTTTTGCGTATTCTGTATGGATATTATTGAAAAATATCATAATGTTCCTGTAGAAGGCTACATGAAGGCCCCTCAGCCAGTTCCATATGCTTCGCACAAGTAGAAAGGCAAAATATTCGTTACTTCTCCTGTTGTGCATTTGATTACCTTGTGTCTTTATTGGCGAGCTCAAACATTGCTGCTGAGTTTCATTGCCATACCGTGGTTTTTGTTACACTTTGCAATGCAAAATTTCCACTTGATTTAGTTTGGGTGTTTAAATAATGTCAGCTGTTTCGCCCTATCTCCTTCACCGGCTTCGTTCTCCAATGGACCGTGGCATGACTGTTTCTACAGATCTGTGACCAAATGAAAGAAACGGCGTTCATGCCAAATGTTTTTTCTGCTAAAAATATTGAATTTCTCACTTGAAACTATCTCTTGGCAGAGAGATATTTTTCCTCTGTCCAAAATTCCACGATCTTGTTTTGCTCATTGAGGTTAATTTCATTGCCGATTAATGAAATATTCTGTTTTTCTATAAGGATCATTTAAATTGGGCATGTTTTAAGTCTTTATATGCAAACCCGAGAACCAATATTAGAAAAAAAACAAATGTGAAGTGCGAGAAAATTCCGGGGCTAAACAAGCATGGGTGATTTGCATTTCGCTCAAGTTTTGCATGTTGCATGAAATAACTGACTGTGTGAATAAAGTAGACTGGGAACCTGATTAATGTCGCAGAGTTGTGAGGACGACGTCATGACCTAACAAGGCCTCACCAAATTGTTGCCTGTCTTGCTTGCTTGTTGACAGGTTGAATTTAAACAAACAAACTAAACATTTTTCCAGCCATAAAACATTGATTGAGGTCATTTGCAGTAATCTTTTGATAACATTGTCGACTGATTATAACAGGGCGTGAAATTCCCAGTCTTCAATAGTAGATATCCATGCACCTCACGGGGATCAGGCTATGGTTCTGTTCTTAGTAGAAAAGCTAAAACCAAAGTTGACTGGCTAAAGCCAGTAATTTTTTGTAAAAAAAAATAGTATTTACCCAGATACCAATGTTGTTTGTTAAAACTATCAGATATCTCACCTCGTTGAATATCGAATATACAGGCTGCAACGTGATCGCGAGTATTATTAAAGGAATTTCTATCTATTTTTACTATCTGGACAAATATTTTGGAATCGGGATCAACGCAGACGCGAATGCAGACGTCTCATACATCATAACATAGCTCCGTTTGGTGTTTCAGCATTCGGTTGAGCATTCGCTAAAAATTAACTTTAATGATTCTGGTGATGATTTGCGGACTAGTTAAACTGCGTTGTCCATATGTATACATTTTGCATCATGAGTGCTTCTGAGTCCCTAACTTAAGGCTCAACTTGTTTCGAACTTCTGATGCTCAACTGAGCACAAGTTTTATATGCTTGTTTAGCCGTCTGCAATTGTTAGGCTGAATTATTGTGTCGATTACTTCGACGCATGTTAACCCAAGTCTCCGTGGCCTGATTGCCCGATTTCTGATTGCGTAGTGTGTAAAAAAGTGTTTGTGGCAGAGACCAATTTCTACACAGCTGTCAGAATTCTTTCTAATTCCGATCCTATTTGAGGTGTAAGTGATACGTTGTTTTAAATTTTTCGTACCACTAGTGGGGATAAATTCCTCATCGCGCGGGGGTCTTAGAATAATTATGTGTCTTTGTTAGCAGCCAATTCATTTTAAAAACCCAGAAACGTGGCTAATGAATTACTGCCAAATTATTATCGTCTTTTTAAACACAGTTTTATCCGGTGAAATTTTGTGCGCTGCAGTCACTTTAAAATCCCCTACCTTTGATTGTTGAGCACATGCCTAACACAGACATCAATAAATTCTCGGGAAACGTAACAGATTACTAAAGAGCTACTGTTTGGAACCCTTTAGAATTTTTCTCATCACATTCTTTCTCAGGTATTTCTGTGTCTCGCAGCCTTCCGATGTGTCAGCAGATTCAAATGTTGCGTGAGGTCAACCGGTTGCGATGCACACAGGTCGCAAACAACACAGTAAATTTGGTCATCCTAGGCCGATTAATTTCGGTAACATCGAAACATAGTCTGGTTCGGATGATTTGTCCTGAGGGCCACATACAAATCCAGGCCGAATTTCCTGTGATTATTGAGTGGAGGTTAGTTCGTTATCGGCTGATTTCGGTAGCCTTGTAGCTCACAACATAAGTGTGAATGCAATTTGAATTGAGGTGTCATGATTCAACTAATTATGAGGGCTTCTCAAAGTAATCCATTGGAGAGGGCATATGTTTGTTCGTCCTATAAAATACGATATATATATATATAACATCTAGGATTATTTAAAAACTGCCTGATTGTACATGGTCGTTAAAAAACGTGACCATTTCCCATAAATAACAGTGTACCAGAACCTAAGTATTGAGACTCGGAATATGTTGAATATGCCGGGGAGCATTGTACAGCAGTCTCATTCCAGTTAGAAAACATCAAATGTGCACACCTCTTGAATCTCTAAGGATAAAATAGCAATACACTGCTTCACGGCGTCTAGGCCTTCACTGACTAAACCTACAGACGGAAATCTCCACTGAAGCCGGATAGTTGCCACGTTTGTGAAGATATAGCATACTAACGGGACAAACGGTTACTAAGACCGAAACTTTTGGATATACTAATTATTTTACAGTATAGTAAGATAAGTTTTTGCGCAAGCGTCCTGGGTAGTCTGTAGTAGCGCACTCCAGTAGACTGTGAACTCACCTTTTTCCGAATTGACATAGACTTACATTAACAATGGCAAAAAATGTGGCCAAGTTTTGGAATTAAAAAAGGTTTTTGACTCAGACAATGCTAGTTTTTGCATAAAGTGGATATAAGACCAATAAAATTTAGCTAACATCTTACAAAAGCTGGATCATAGGACGACGAATTTTATTCTGATGTGGCGGAGTTAATTTTACGTACTGTTTGTTAACATTGCATTTTATCATGCATAGCTTGTCAAAATTGTGTGACCTAATAATGCCTCAATTTTTAATGGAATTTATAACTACCTTTTAGTCCAACAACCTATTTGATAGGCCCGATTTTTCTCTAAGTTGCGCAAAATTGTATCATTCCTTTGAAAACTTTGAGGTAAACGTTTTTTGAACAAAATTAATATGAAAACAAACTCCACCGGCTTCATAACTAATTACGAAAGAAACGTATCCAATTAGGCCTATAGCTGCGTAGTATGGTGAAGTATAACGTTTTATGACATGGTCCAGTACATTGGGGGTTGTATTAGTAATACAATCAGTTTTGAATATACCAGCTTTGTTGTATCACCTGAGTTGTCTTTTTCAAATACTCAAGCTTTGGTTACAGGTTAGGTGTAGATACCTACTGCTGAGAATATCCGAGAAAAATAAATACAAATAAATATACTGTGAATTGGTGAACATTTTTAGGTGCACAAGCGCACATTTTTATTTCTTCAATGCAGTCAGTTCTCCAAATCTGCGATATTACGGAGTCTATCGTAATAGTGATCAGAAGTGAACAAATCACCAGAACATACGGGAAGAAAGCAGAGGATAATCACATCACGGTACATGTAAGCGCTCACCTTCATGTGTAAATTTTCCTGGAACTTTACCGTAAACGATCAAACACATAGACGCGGTAGTATAAAAAACTAAAATTTATTATTGAAAATTAGTTGAGCAATTCTGCGCGTGGAAGCAGTTATGTTATTTCTGTTTATCATGGAAAGTTTAAAGTCAAATCACACCGCAGTGAGAAACTAATTGTAATTGGAACTGTCGGCTGCCATGGTCAACATTTTTCAGGATTGATACAATGTGTTGAATACGAGTGAAGTGCAGCATTGTATGGGTCTGCTATCAGGTCATCTGTTTGGTGTGTTTCTGAAACCATTTGGCAGTTAGAGACGAGCAGCGTTTGTAAATGTTTTAGTTCCATGTACGTGTACATGTGATTTCGTGCAGTTTGGCCGGAAGTTGCCACGCTGTTGTGCTGGTCGTGATGCATCATTTTTGAGATTATTACTTGACTTCCAGCAACTGAGTCTTCTAAGTTGTGCAGCGAGGCGGGATGCTGGCTGCATCATTACAGTCGATACATCTCGGCTGTGTTGATCCCTAGTGCTTAAGCGCACATCCATTCGACGTATGACTTAAAGCCAAATCGAAGTACTGGTGTGCCATCGAAGTTGGTTTGATGCCTTGATTCAAATATGCAAAGTGCAACAACTGAGTTGTGTCCGAGATATTTTATATTTCATTCGCATTTGTAGGAGGAAAACCCGCAAGTCGCTTGTGCTCCGGAGCTCTCACATGGAGATGCCTAGGTGTCCGACCTGTGTATTTGTCTTGTCATTCTGCGCAAGTAATTTTGTGGGCGCAGGTTTTACGATCTTGTGGTTCCATAAGGTCCTCAGCTCTTCCAGGGGACCTTGTAATATTTTACTCGTTTCACAGAAGGTATTTTGACATCCTAATCCAGAAGTATCTTTCCAAAGTGGCATTTTTATGGAGTACTTATAAACTGACTACTGGGCTTCCTCTCACTATCTGACCGTCCCGAGTAGAGTTACCCCCGTTTGTTTGGTAAATGAGCCTTGTGAGTCGTTTCAGTTCTAATGTTTGTCGAGTGCATCACAATATTTTCAGAAGTAGGTGTCTTGTGCTCATTTATGGTCGAGTCCACAAAATGCCTCTGTCGTGAGTGGAGTGACCTTAAAGTTATTGATTTTCGGAAAAGTTCCGCCAGAAGTCATTTCACTTAGGCGTTATTAAGCATGCTTTAAAGCTTACACATTCTCACCAACGCAATACCATCATCCGTCATTTCTTGGTTCTCTCATGCCTGTTGTAAAATTCATAGCCTATTAGGCATACAACGTAAACAGGCATGCTGGTGGAAATGCAAGGCTAGATACTATCCGCAGTCACCTTGGTTAAAAATAACTCTCATTAGTTAAACTTTCGAAACAACACAGTTATAAAAAACAGGAAACAGAAGAAATAAAACTTTTCGGTCGAACTTGCAGTTTTGAAATCTCTACAGATGCATCACCTTCTCACTAGTGCATGCGGGACTTTCGCCATTTAATTGGCCAGGGTTGTTTGTGTCTCTCTAGGTTTTTCTCGTGTTTACGGAACGCTTGCTTTTAATCTTCATACTTTCACACCTTCACCTAATTGTGCGGTTAAAGTTGTGTAGCCGAAGAAGCAATAAGCATCATCCGAATGTGCCCACTTGTCAAAGCTCAACACTGCCATGAATCCCAACACCATTAACACGCTTCAGAAACAGCTTCCCCCATACCGTAGGTAGGTCCTCCATGGTACCCTCTGACCGGGTGCACAACGTGTCATTTGGCAAGTACGTCTTATTTAACGACGTTTTCGCCCCTAAAAAATGGGAGTACCCACCTGGCAAAATTATTCAGCTTCGTTCATGCTCATCACCACTGCTGAAACAATCTTTTTATCGTGGCGCACTTATTTTGGTAAGTTCATTTAGGCAGAAAGCTAAGCACTCTGGTCGTGCCCAACTTCAAATTTGGGGTGTATAACGTGTGACCTAAACGATTTAACGCTGCTCTACTAGCACAGATAGGTTTCATCCACGGAGACAGTTCTGAGCAGCCAAGTTTTTAAGTTCCAGCTTTGTGACTATTTTGCCCAACGGCTGAAGCCAGAACTTGGTAACATCTCTGACGAAGTAACTTTGTGAATAGACCATTACATCCTGTGTAAAGTATCATGCAGTATTCCAACAACGGTGGTATGAGTAAAATTTCAGTAACTTCTGAAGGTAAACCAAGAATAATTATACATTCATATGCATGCGGTATTATGAACGAACGAATATGGTTATTCGATACAAAAACTATTGGTACACATACACTAAGATACTGAGAAACCGTACCCAAGTGGTACATGTGCAATCACTTTTCTTATTTTATTCGTGAAAATAAGTGTTGGATGTATTAGTAGCTCACCCAGTTTGACTAAAAAGTAGGTAATAGCAGCGCCGATTATTTCGAGAAATCGTTAGATTTTGTTTAATTATGTTACTACTCTGATTATCTGGTTTTGATCTTAATCGAATTCGCCACAAAGTTCCATTCTCAATGTGCGGAAAGTTGTCATAATTATGAACATGCTTTGGTTGTATTACTAAACAATATTAAAAGCACTCTCGGATTGGCGGCCAATTTCCAGAGCATTTCATTGTTAACCCGTTCAATTATGATGTGATGAATCGGTACCCACGAGCCCCAGGCTGCCCTAGGTTCTTGACCTCAACAGTTGATTGCAGCGGCAGTTTACCATTCCTAATATGTCACCTCGGTGAGTCTAATGAAAGCCTCTTGGAACACAAGGGCGGTTGAACTTGGCCCTTGGAACAAATAGCTGCTTCAATACCTGTTGGGCCAATGCAACTACCAGGTATATCTCTTTGAAATCTCAACGGCAGGCTCGGTGACATTATCCAATGTTTTATCGTGCAGGTAAGATCACTCTGTTCTGAAAGGCCCAGGGTGCTCTATAGTTGTTTCATCATTATTGGGAAACAGTAACCTTGAGTAGCTCACCAAATGATGACACCTAGGGACGAACATTTAATTAAGTGTGCCCACGCTATCACTAGGCAGGATAAGCACCAATAGTCCTATCAAACCCACCCGTTGATAAGGAGATCACCAAAACACCATGGTGTTCGTCTACTCCCCACTGATCTAGCATGTTACTGGAAATGAGGATAAAACGCGCTCAACATTCTTTCCAAAATTCTGTCGTTACGTTTGGATAAACTCATTACGTGCTCTAACAGGCAAGGTAAAATCGTGGCATACTAAGAGGTGAAACCTCTGTCATTACCTTACTTACGGCAATCAACGGTACACCAAAATGTCCAACTTAATAGTCATGACTGAGCGATAGATTAATTAACCTGAAGTGGCCGTGGAATGTTCTTTCACCTTCAAAATTTGGGTTTAGTTTTTTCAGGCAACCGCTATCAGGCAACCGCGCTTGAAAGGAGAAAGGCAATGGTGGGACTACGAAAGCCTCGTTGCTGATATGTAGTAAACTCAACCACCTGCGGATTGTCAGTTTAATTGTTATCAAAAAATGCAAAAATGGCCATCTTCTGATTATCAACTAACAAATGGCTTTCCGCCAGTGCTATGCATGTCAATTTAGACAAATTTGTACATTTCAATCTTTTCCAGTCTTTCCCAGTTCCCATGGTTCTTTAGTTTTATACGCCCAGAAATCTTTGATTATGACGATTATACTTTACACGTTGACTCTTACGGGTCCATCAGATGTATTGAACATCCAGATTGAGTGTGAACCACGAATAATGCTCAAGAAGACCATGTGGTGCAATTAGCAGCTTTCTATTAACGTCCATTTTTTTCACTCAAAAAACCTTTTGTCGGTAGAGATTCAGGTGGCTGCAGAACTGTTCGTCGAACTTAGCGATTGACTTCCAAACTGTTGCTTACATCTGAAAAGGCATCATTGGTTTGTGGATATGTATGCGGCACCTATCTTCATTTTCGTGTTTGTGCGGTTTGTAAGGAGTCTCTTTGGGCTCTAACTTGATTGTTTATTTATTTGCTCCCAAACCGGGTAGCTGTATTCGACTGTTCCATTTTATGTAGTCTCTACCGTACAATCGTTCGTGTTCTGATTGATCAACTTGTGATACGTGTTGCCTTATAATGTATCTTCCTGTTGCTGATTGGTTGGTTGTGTACCTTCCATGTGTGTAACATCATGCTGTCGACGATGATGATGATGATGATGCACCTTCCATTTTTTGTATTTTTTTACTATTCTGATTGGCCTAGTTCCCAATTACGGCTTAGTGTTCGGTCTTGGTTTGCTTATTTGACCGACGATTCTCTGTGGAGTTCCAAATATTTTGGCTAACTGATTTTCGGATGCTCTGTTTAGTTTTAAAAGCCAGACACAGCTCCACTTAGCCGATCCTTCCAAGCCGGACCTATGACGTTGATGAAGTAACAAAAGATCGTTAACCAATGATGAACAAATCATTTATCAACTTCATCGCACAATTGGTGGTCGCCACTGCATGCAACATAATGAGGACGACAGCTTGCAACAGTAACTAGCATACCGGAAATTCAAACAAGCTAAAATGCTGAAAAACCCGCACGGAAAATGTGTGCTTACCAGCCAATCCCGCCCAAGCAAACACACGTGATTTACAAAAAAAGCTCATCACACTGATGCTGGAAATCTACAAGAAGTAAGGTCCACAATCAGCCGGTCGTGAAAAGAAATCAATCTCTGAAGCAAGTGAGGTAGCGAGCGAGTCAGGTTCTGAATTAGGGGGCATTGTAGCTAAACGTTATTTTGTTAAAGGTGGTGTCCAACCGCGTAAACCTGTCTATGACCAGGACCAAGTACCCCTGAATGCCAGCTAACTACTCCGGCATCCGTAACAGAAGCAGAGCACTTGACTAGGACCAATAAAATTTTACTTAACCAAGCCATGGTTAGTCTAGAAACTGGGTAGCTACGTACTGAAGGCAATAGATTTGATACATGAGCATCATCGCCTGGGCGACCAGGCCATTCCTGCCGATGGCATTAACCACCGGTGAGTTGAGTTCCGGGGTCACCATCCAGGGAGGGAGACCCGACTAAGTCCACTAGTCAGCGTTTTCATTCTTCATTGCGAAGTCATACACTGTCCATTTATTGGTCATTTTCAGTCACCACAGGACTGGGAAAATGAACTCAGTGAGGCAGACTTTCTTCAGGCATGCAAAGTACCTGTCCTAAGAAGCGTTACCTATGAAGCGCGAGTAATTCATCTATCGCGGAAGAGTTCCTTCACTCTATGACCATCTGGCGTACCTCGGCACTGCTAATCCGATGTCCCCACCAGACCTGACCAATGCTTCGGAGACACCGATCGTCAAACACTAACATCTTTCGTATGTCCTCTGCGCGTAGGGGCCAAGTCTCTGATCCATAGAGCAGTATGGATCTCACCACCGTAGTATAAACTATTCCCTTGACAGACAAACTCACGTCACGTCGGCGCCAAAGGTTTCGGAGGTTGGCAAAGGCTGCCATGGCCTTTCCGATTCGAGAAATAACCTCATCTCCAGCCAGTCCACTGGAACTTATACAGCTGCCCAGGTAAACAAATTTATTTATCACGTCGATTGGCTTGCCTGCAAGCATGAAGTGTGGGTCTGATCCCATTCAGTCTTGTAGTAGCACTTTACACTTTGCAGGTGTGAAGCGCATGCCAAACCGTGCGGCAGAGTTATTTAGGTTATTTAAAATCGTTTGCATTTGGGAAGGATCTGAACCAAGGAGAGCAATATCGTCCGCATACTCAATGTCTGTGAGAGAACGTCCCGGGAGCATTTCGACTCCCGGGGTTTCAGAGGCAAGCAGAGAAGTTCCAAGCAGCATATCAATAACAAAGTTGAAGAGGAAAGGGGAAAAAAGACAGCCTTGTCGTACACCACTGGAGGTGGTGAACTCAGGCGAGAGCTTCCCGTATACTCGTAGGTGCCCACATGAGTTCGCATACAGTGCGCTCATAAGGGATAGAAATTTGGAAGGGACACCCTTGATCGCCAGACACTGCCAAAGTTGCTGACGATCGACAGAATCAAAAGCAGCTTTCAAATCCAGAAAAACGACCAACGTGGGACGTCTGAAGGAGTGGCGCTGTTCAAGAATTTGTCTCAAGGTAAAGATATGGTCGATGCATCCTCGACCAGGGCGAAACCCAGCTTGATTCTCACGAATCTGTCTCTCCCGATAATCCATCAACCTGCGCAAAATAATGCCAGAGAGCACCTTAGATGCGACGGATACCAGGCTGATACCACGATGGTTTTCACATGATATTCTTGCTCCCTTTTTGAAAACTGGGGTGACGGTCGAGAAGGTCCATTTGGCTGGTATTATGTCTTCGTTCCAAATCTTCTGCAGTATGGTTGACAGACTGTTCACCAGGACCTCGCCACCTTCTTTGTAGAGCGCAGGGTGTAAACCATCAGGGCCAGGTGCCTTGTCGCGCTTCAGGATTGAAGTCTCACGCTGGATTTCGGTTGCTGATGGTGAGTTGGTGTCAATGTTCCATTCGGGCCCGCTTGGTTTTTCCAGAGGTTGTGTTGAAGGACACCAGTGATCTGTTCTTGGAAGTGTTCAGCCGACCGCTCGAGACGAAGATTGAGGGACTGAATTGCTGTTCCGTCTTTTTCGCCTACTGTCTCACTGACACCTGCCTCCATTTGATCCGTTGATCGAATCAGTTGAAACAGGACGCTGTTGCCTGCAGCGAAGGCCTTCTCCAACTCCTGGGCCTTCGCAATCCACCAGCGTTCTCTGTCATTCTTCAAGCTCCTGATTATCCGGTGTTTGAGGGATTCTCGTGCGCCATCTTAGTCACTAGCTGCTGGTATGGCATTACTGACAGCAATAAGATCTGCTGATCTCGATGATATCCAGTTTTCAGGGAGTCGAGCCAGTTGGGCTGGACAAGCAGTTCTGAAAGCTGAGAGCATTGCTTCTGTAACTCGCCTCCATTCATCCTCTAAGCAATCTTTGTCGTCCACATGACTGTGCGTTTCCAGTAGCTTTCTAGCCAGATCAGCTCGATACTCTTCAGCTACTGAAACTTGTCGAAGTTGATGAACGGAACTGCTCCCTTTCGGCACGCGTGGTGCTGGCGGAAAGCAATGTGCTAAGTGGACCCGCACGATGGCGTGACCAGAGTCCAGTTGCGTACCTCAGAAGGAACGACAATCCTTAACTGAGGCTCTCAATCGGTAACTGTTAGCCATATGGTCCAACTGAGTCGACGACTGTCTTGTGGTAGGTGGGCTCCAAGTAACTCGGTGTGTGCTTTTGTGTAGGAAGTTCGTACTGGCCAGGAACGGACGATGATCTGCACACAAATGAAGAAGCCGCTCTCCATCATTTGTACGCTCGGCATGGACTCCAAATCTACCACATAACTGTGCGTCTTCCGGAATTAGTCGTCCAACATAGGCATTCAGATCACCCGCCAGGATTACTATCTCCGTCGTTCTTGCTGACCGAATCAGTCTTGATGGGTCTTGATAAAACCGTATACCCCACTGACCTGCATTGATCTTAATTGAGCCAGACAACCGCACAGCGCAAAGACGACTGTTTATTGGGATCCAGTTCCAAAGAGAGCATTCAACATCACGGCCGAATACAACTAACAGGCCGTAGATACCACGAGACATTGCGTCACGCTGAACGGATGCCCGAAGAGTGAAATGTAGAACATCTGAGCTCGCCCTAAACGGCGTAAGTTGCAAGACCGAATTGGGGTCTGGTATGCGTGTTTTTGAGTCACCACATGCATCTATAGAGAGGGAAATCAAGGAGGAAGAAGACAGGCTAGGGAAGAGCTGCAAGGGCGGATGATATTTCCTGATCACCAACCCGAAGAGCATGGTTTGGTATGGGTACCGCACCTTGAGCCTTTGACTCAATAGCTTGACGCGAACACAGAAGGAGGATGTAAGGTTCTGTTCGGGGACCAGCCACTAACTTCTGACTCAAAATTCTGAACCAAGAGGCATTGGCTGTTAGAGTTATCTTGGGGGAACCATCCCGGACACAATGACCCAATAGTCTTGCCCAAATGGCTAACGGAGGCCGGCATGGCCCGTGGACACCGAGAGCACGGCATTATTTTCTCACTCCTTGTGCAGCTGTGCACAGCAGGTGCCTTTTGGGCAGCTCCATAATCTTTTGTTTTAAAAGTATTTCGACTGTATTGACTGATGCGCCGGTGGTCACGGTCAACCTTTGGGAAGTCGCAGTGTGCGGGTTTTTGAGCCAAGCTTTTCTAATCCGTCTTTTTTCGAGGAAAAGTGGTATCGCTTCCTCCATAAACATGGACATGCTGGTTGCCTGGGAGAAATGCTTTACTGCCTTCACACTCCCACTGCAGAGAACAATACGACTTCACCTCCAGATCACCTCGTAATACGATTACTCGCACTACGAGGACTCATTGTTTTTTTCGGGTTGCACCCCGCTGAATGAAACTTAAGGAACTGTGTTTCAGCCAGTATAGCTAGTGGCCTGAATCCAAATAAGTGAGATTTGACATTGAGTTCTTTAACCCCTCAATATTATCCCATAAATGTCATTTCCTGCTGACAAATTAACCCTGAATCAAAACCGTGGTTTCTGACTCTTTACGTCTAGACAATAGGGATATTAATCGAGTTAAAATGAGTGTAGATAGATAATTCATGACCCGAACCAAAAACTCTCTTCGAGTTAATTAGCCAGCATCCATTTCACTGTACCTCACTTTGTTCAGTGTATATGAACAAATGTCAATGAACGAACTTTTTCAGCGTTGAGAACATAGATGACGAATTGTCCCACTTATTGTTTCCTTCAAGCACAGAAATTCAGCGAAAAAAACGTGTTCCAAAATGCACCTCCCTGAAGCACGTCCTGATGTTTAGAATTTAGAATGACGAAACGTTTTATGAGGTAACAAGACTTACCCTTAGCGCAGGCTTTTCCTGTTGATACAGAATTGAAAAGGCCCAATTTACGCACCAAGAATCTAGCCTAGGTCAACGTAATTATTCTTTGGCTTAGTTACTATATTCCATCCTAACTGAAGACTTTTGGGTTACGAAAATGAAAACATTTCAAAGAACATCTGAACGAACTTTACCTCCTGTTGATGCTTTGATACGAATAGAGGTAAAACCAATTCACACGGGGCTAGAAACATAAGGTAAATATTAACGAACATTTTTAAAACGTGCTGTGCGCATACCAGTGGTTCTTTTCCAGTAAGTTCTGTTTAATCGTGTATTTTAACATATGCTGCAAAAGCAGCTGGGAAGAAGGCAAAAACTTTTTTGAGAAAATGGAAGAAATTTAAAGGTGTCTGTATCGCTCGATCGTGTAGAAACAAATCTAGATATTCTTGCTCATATTTTGGATCACTCTGAATGCGGCGGAACACTTAATAAGTTGTTTGCCGCACGTGAGAACAAACTATATGGATCTCTGATCACAACCGATGAAAAGATTCCTTGAAGGTGTTTTTGGAGCTCGATTTCGACTTCTATCGTTGTTTTCCTCAAATCACGTCACAGTATATACTGATCAGCGTTAGAGCTAATCACACTTCTTTCCGACCGCTTTTGGCTAAAATTTTGAGTGTTGAACTACTGGCCGGAAAGTTGGGGATTCAAAACTCCGTGCAAGACTCAGTTAGTGGTTCACCACAAGGAAAAAAGTTGTGCAGTTCTTTGCGGCCTTTCAGTGTGTATTGACTTCAGTGAAAAGGCTAAATGTTAGTTCAAAATTTATATGACCTAAAATATCCTCAAAAGTACTGAAGACATAAAAATCCTAATTTCAAATTTCAACGCATTATTCACTACCACCTTTTGGTTTTCGTGAAGTTATTAGGAAAATTATTCATTCCAAACCACACTGCTGCCTTTTGACGACTTATAGCGACCAATCCTAAAGGACTGAGCATTCTGCCTGTTCCGTGTAATGGGTAAGATTGTTACGACCGGTATTCCGGCATGTCATGAACTTCCAAGCTGTTGAAATGCTCATGCGTAGAACTTTCAATTTCCTTGTGAACGATGAGGCATGGAGTGCGGTAGCCGTTAAATGCATATTTAGTATGCATTTGCAGATAGAATAATCAGCTCAGCCGCCAGTGATAACCTACCGAAATGGCGTTCAGCCTCCTTTAACTACGGAGCTAAGTGATTGGTCTTAAATAAAGCCGTTGATATTGTTATCACACGCTTCAGGGTGCGATGCCACATAAGCCTGTGTGACTCGTCATATAGCTGTTTTCGATAGATAGATATATCCGTTTAGATGAACATTTACCAGGTGATTCGTTCCAAAGACAAATTATGAAGTTTCGTAATGTTGGCAAACCTTTGATCAAAATATCATGGTTATGGTAATGTAATCGTCGCCATCATCCCTTGCTACCAATTGTAGTAAATTTAAATGACGCTGTTTCACCACACTTTCTGTTCCGGAAATAAAAGTGAACAACGACGTAGGGTAAAGAACATGTAGTTTTACCCTAGAGTCAACAAACTGGATTTCTCGTGGCAACCGAAGAATCAGGTTGATTTATGACAGTTCTAACGCAAAAAGGGTATGCACACGCAGAAGCATCTCCTAATTGTTTACAACTATCTTTATTATTAAGAGGAACAAAGAAAAATTAATCAACAATCTGAATAAAAGAAAGTGAAGAACTTAAAGAATCAGCTAGTAACCCACAGGATACGCAATGCGGCGACATTCCGTTGTGCTCCAGGACAGTCTTGCTTCATTGAATCTTGGAATTTCTCACGGGCATTTTCATAAAATAGTAGCCTGGAAGTAATTTGCGTGTGAGTTGAGGAAATAAATGCTATTTATCCTTCCTCCCCCAGTGGACACTCCAGAGCAAGGAACCGATTGAAAGACAAATAAACAAACTCTGACTTTATACCTGGCAATCCCCCCATATTTTCAGAACGTAGTCGTGCACGCCAGGTAAGCTAACTCTGTTTGGATTAGCTACGTGATTTCTCGTGGTATCGTCTTGTAGTAAATTTGTTTTACAATCCGTTGTTGGCTAACCAGGGTTCATAGAATCGTCACTGTAGCGGACGCTGTGTGCAGTCAAGGCGTCGTTTTTATTCCATTCCAGAAATTTGCATTTTCCTATTCAACGATGTGGGACCCCTTGGGTTGGATGTTCTGTTATTTCATCGGTATCTTTGGCCGAATAATGTAACAGTGACAGTCGCGGCTGACAGCAAGGAATCTGAGCAGTAACTGTACGGAAAACATTGCTCATTTCTGGCCTTTGCGCTGACGCTTGTCAGTCAAAACCATGGATGATTCAGAACATTTTGTTTAGTAATGTTTTCACGGTCGATTTGTGAAAATCACGTCAGATCACACCCATCTTGCATGCTAATACCGCTGCGATCAGTATAAAGGCCTAAGTGAAATCAAATTTTCAATAGATTCAGGGAACGAATGGGGTTTTGTGGGGTGCTACAAGATTCGTTAACCGAAAGGCGGTGTGTATTCAGCGAAATGACTTCACACGTACCGTGGGATGCTCCCCAAGACTATTTCACCAGACGTAAATTTTCTCACGGTCCTTACTGTCAGGTAGATTTCTGCTGTACACACGTGCCTAACATTCTTCACTTATACCCGCACCAACGAAGCTGAGTCTTTCCAAATGAGCCGAGACGTTTCAAATATGATCCTATTTATTCCGCCAATTTACCTCAAGTCCGAATACCAAAAGCAGTAATATATATTCACTCGCTCACATTTTCCTTGTAAATACCATTATCCTGATTGGTCAATTCATATGAAAATCCGGTCGTATGTCGTTTTTGCTATTCACGCTGGAACTAATTACCATAAACTAATAATGAAAGAATAGCCGCTTGCCTTATTTACCAGCAGTTTACTATTGTCTCATGTGTCCAGACTGGACCCTTGTCCATTACCATGCTGTTCGTTTAAAAATGTTACCTGTCTTACACTACTATCAAGGCTTTTAGTCGGAAAAGTTGTTTTTCCTCTCCATTTTCAGCAGCTGGAGGGGTTTTGGTGAACACTGTGCTCTTCTATTTGCGCCTAACGTCAGATGCGATGACACGCTAAAAGGAAGAGCTGTTATCTTCTTCGTCACTGTAGTTGAGCTGCCTTGTGCACTCATTCACGCCTGCTGGAATTAGCCAGAAAAACTAATAAAAGTAGCTTCCATTTTGACAAATACACTCATTTGCATAGAAATTTGGTTTTGGCCGGAGATTCACCTGGAATTCGGCTGAATCGTTTACGGTGCTATTTTCTTCACTTTGACCTTACATTTCTGTGGTCTTTTTCCTACGCTGTTCTATCTCAATCTGGGCATAAATTTATCCTTTTATTTAGTCAGTAAGGGAACATAATTACCATTAAATCGGCACTTCGTAAACTTAACCACACGTGCGGTTTTTAATTGTTTTTTTCTGTCAAAGGTAAGTGCACCTCAGTCACGTCGTGACTGGAATTTTCACTGTTTTGTTTTCCGACAGTTTTGCATGTCCAAAACAACAACAATCAAGGAGCATAGGAAATTCTCAAAGCGCTGTTTTATTTATAATAGGAATTTGCTTCTTCCTGTCAAAAACTTGAAAATTAGACCATATGCTGCAAGATGAATATTTGGGGAGAAAAGCGTGTAGACTAAACAATATTCCGTTCACCGGTTGGGATTTATGTTTATTGGATTACTTCTTGGTTGCATCCACATTATCCTGACGGCATCTTTTATCTCTTAGCATTTTATAGATTTTTGCTTAAAGTCGTTTTTTGCACCCTAACTGCTCTCATTTTCAAACAAACGAGCTTGAGATTAGACCTTTCACCATCTGACTCAGTAGCTGGAGTGACGTGGGGCGCAGATTTTTGGTGCACACACTGAACATAAAATAATGGAGGCCAGCCGCAAATTGTGGCTTTAGTGATAATTTACCTATATCTCAATAAACCTATGAAGACACAAACCCTCGTATCCGGTTGGGATACGACATGGTTTCACCCAACGTTATCATCGCACAATTACGTTGACTAATTCGGAACGATTAGACTTGCATGTGGTGGAACTAATTTTACTCCTCTACAGTGAAAACAAAAAAATGGCAACACAAGGCTCTAAAAATCTTAGCCACAACTTGCATTTAATTATCCTTCAATAAAAAGATTTCATGAAACAGATGCGGACAACTGGTTTACATTGAATGTTCGCGGGATAGTCAATATTCTCCGCACATGCGCAGGTCTCGGTCAAAAGAGTCCTTCCCAATGGTGTTGAATATTAAGTGACACTTTTATCTTAGTTCCCACTAGAATGACAAAAGCTAGCAATATGCTTCAGCAAAATGCATGGTTGTTTATTACGCACACACACGAAAGGAACTGGTGTTATGCAACTGCACGCGATATACCAGGAGACGTTAAGTAATTGGTTGTTGATCAGGTGGCTGTTGCTCTGTTCGCCGAGATTGGCAATTGACTTGCAATCGTGTCGTCAACATACGAGGCGACATAATCAATGCGCAGTTGGTTGGGTACCCCCTGTTTGCCTGCGTGCGTTTATATAGTGTTTAAAGGCTATCTGTTTTCTCTTAACGTGATTGGCTTGTTTGGTGACATCATTTTTTGTGAATCTTTTGGTCCGTTCGTGGTCTTTGTTGCGTTGACCTTTGCGTTCCTTCAAATCTATTGGTCATCCCGAAGACTTCTATTTTTAGTAGTCTCCTCCTCCGTTTTGATTTGCCTCCTTCTCGATTTGCATTGCGTTGTGGTCTGATTTTCTTTTTCGCGAGTGATTGGCTGGCTGCACCGCCTTATTTTCTTCATTGTACTGCGTCCGTCGGTTAATCTGGTCAATTTCTGACGTAAGTTAATTTTAGTTCTCGACGTACGCTTGTTGGTTCCCCAATAAGTCACCAAACTTCGGAACATGTTGAAATTACGAAGAGGGAAACCGCCTGATTTTCTCCTGCAAGTCGCTATGTTTAATACAAAGGCCATAATATATCAAGATTAACCTTGATTTAGCTCTACATTATGACAATAAAAGGGCCATGGTAACCGTGCTTAATATCAACTAAAATCTGTTTCATTTAACGGGTCTACTACTCCGTACAGGCGACACAAAATCGGCTTGAAACAAACCTGTTGTGCACAGTGGTTCTAAATTTTAACCGATTCCTGCCAAACGTTTCTCAGATGAGTCCGAATTGCGGACATTTGTTTTACGCACACCGTTCAATAAAAAACAATCAGTTTTTCTCCGACGTCCCTTTTATGCACACTTCCTGTGGGCTGGACAAGCTATTTTCCTGGAACGTGTACGTTTACCTAGTTATAGTGCATGCAAAGCAGACATAATTTGGAAAGCACATCAGTTAAAGTGTCTCTGGATGCTTCCGTTATACGGCCTTTTACCTAGTGTGTTAGTCAGTCCGCCTAAGAACTATGTGATATGTGCAGACTCTGCTGCAGCAGATCTGGAATTGAGTCTGGTTCACTAGCGTATCCTTTCAGGTCGGTTGCTCTTTCGGAATGCAGACTCGGATAATACAGTCCCTAGACTGCCTGCAATATGAAGCCGATCCGAGAACACCGGGTTGTGATGGACACAGAAAGCCCATCAGTCTTTGTGTGACTGTACTCTTCACGGAAAAATAAGCTTCGGTAACGAACAAACGGCAAACAACCGGCAGCTTGACGCAATTAAATAGTAGAATATAATGTATGCGTCCTATTAAAATATTTGTAGTTCGGGTACCTTGATTGTTTGCATGTCGTTTGACTGTTGACCGTTTTGCCAAGTGTGGCAACTTGTTTCAACCCATTTCTTTGTTGTTTGCAATTATGCTGCATCCAAGGCAGGTGATAAAACGTACGCAAACAACCTGCCAGCTTGGCAAACCTAACAAAGGCTGCATGATTCACGGTCGAAAAGGTAGCACAACATGTGGTTGTTGCATATATCACATGATACAAAGAAGAAATATAGATGGCAGGAGTTATACACATTGTTTTGACATAATATAACTTTATCTGATCCAATAATTTGCTGAAAAAATTGTAACCAAATTACCGGGAAAAACAGAGGGTAGCAGAAGTATTCTTATGCAGTTGTTCTCCTATTTTCTACATAGGCACCCCAGACTCGACTCCCACTCCGGTTACAGAAAAAACTTAATATGCGTAGTAGCAACGAACGTTGTGTAAATGATAATCCACCGTCAGTTACAGGCCACAGCTACGCTATGAGAAAAGTTGGCGGCTCTTCCTAATGCATTCAGTTTGATTCTATGTTCAAATATTTGAGCCGTTTTCTTCTTCAGTTTATTGATGTCGAGGCTAGGTTTTAAGGTTGCTGATCAATTTAGAAGACAGTTGTGATTTCAGATACACAGCGTGTGCAAAAGCAGATAATCTTTGACACAAACAGCCGACTATGTCGCCTTAACTGTGTTCCACAAATGAGGAATGAAGCAACGCGTTCTGTCCTGGAAGATTATGCAAAAAACGTGTTTTAAGGCGAAATGGTCAACAATTTATTAATCGGTTGAATGATTTCAAAGGTACTTAGATGTGCGGTGGGACAACTTCAGTGACCTCAGACCCGATACTGAGCTAGCAGAAATAGCCGAGTAATGCTTCCGAGTTCTAAGCTATCAAAGTCAACTATGCTGCTGATGTATTTCGGCCGCATTCGTGGAGCAGCTAAATCAGTCCAGCAAGTCATGGTGGCGCAGATGGCTCTGATCGGTGATGGGATATTTCAATCTTACCATCACCTGACAAGTAGTTTGATCTGGAAACGCGGTAAAATACTGATGCACTAAAAGTTGTGTCGCCTCATGCAAAACGCAGCGGGAATTCTGCCAGGATTTTAACCACTGAAACCGAACCTATTTGAAAATTCGCACTTGTGGGCGCTCACCTGCGCAGGATTCGTGAATTGTTTTAAAAACTTGCTAAGCAGTATATATTCCAGTCATTCACACACCTATTCAAAAATTGATCCGAACATTTGGGCAGACGTCTTAGGCATGTCTGGATCCTAATCTCACTTGTATTTTGAATTTAACTGACAACCTCAGGGTGAAAATATAACATTTAGATGATGCTTTGCAGCCTATCAGTTTGGCCGAACAATCGGTTGCTCGTCCAAGATTCGAAACACGCCTTCGTGAAGCGAAATAGCCGGTTTCTCAACCGGCTCATCCGGCAAAAGTTATGCAATGTGTGAATTCTGATATTAAACTCAGTTTTATTCATGATACCTCACTTTGTCACCTAATGCCCGTGGAATTAGGTCGTGCACTACGGGAAACCATTTTTCTATAATATTCTACATTTCCATCATTTATCCTGCAAAATTACTACTATTGGGAGTTCACCTCACAGGCCTCCAACAAAATGGACAGGCAAACTCATTTGACGGCAACTTATCTTAGAAGCCACCAATTACACCCAGGTAGTTTTTGCCACACATCTTGTTGACAGCCAATCTGAAAGACTTAAAGCAATTTTCCGCTTTCCCCATAAATATCAATTTGCAATGGTTGAGAAAGCTGAGCGAATATAGCGAAAACAAAAACGATTCCTGTGGACAGACTCAAACCGCTTTTCTCGCACTTACGCAGTGGATCCTCTGTCGGTGATCGAGAAAGGTGTTCGTTTTCTGTCGTGCCTACGCATTTTAAAGCTACAATCACTGCGCCTAAAGGAGTAGTTGGTGCTATTCCTTCGTGGTATTGAGAGCCAGTCGGTCTTTAGGGTGCTTTCCCGGGACTGACGCTACATTCATCATACACGTCTATTCGTTGCACTACAGGGGCTACCATATATCACGCAAGGCTTCAACAAAGACAGTTAATTGACGTCTAACTCCTTACAAGTAAACGTATTGAGATATCGATTATTGTTTACTGAAGTATTCTAATACGTCAAACAATATCTGGACTGCATAAAGACGTTAGGAAATACATTGAGAACCTTAGTATTCTAGTGCCAAGCATTCCCTTTTATTTGTATGTTTCGTTTCCTTTCAACTGATAGAGCGGGATTTGCATACAGAGGCAAGTTAATTGTTTTGGAGTCACTTTGTTGACCGATAAAACCCTGAGTTAAGGAATGATCACAAGAAAATAACACATGAGATAATCACTGATGAACTCATAAACTCACCAAGTTGGAAACAGTTTTGAGCTGTGAATTTTGTGGGCAAAGTGCAACACACATTGAGACTGATAAGTCATCTGTTCACCCAATTTTTCTACATACTTTCAAAAGTTAAGTTACAAAAGAAGCAATCGACTTGTGCAGTGTGGAACGAGTGAAACTTGATCCCACACACATATACGCATAGAAACCACAGCCTCGGTGGGATTAAACCCACCATATGTAGTACTTTTTGGGAATGCCATCAGTTGCTCTGATTCTCTGAACAACTTACTTTGTGAAGCCAAAATTTAAGTAGATGTCCAGCAAAGTCGTGAAACTACCTGAGCAATGCTAATCTACCAATACAAAATACATGGTGCATGCTATTTTGCTCACTCTATTTGAGGCGGAAAATAACAGATATGTAACGATTGTGAACGATGAGCCAAAAGATTCCTACCTGTCTTTGCCAATTTCCATATGGTGATATATATCAAGGCGAGCGCAGAAAATTGCAAGCCACTCGATGAATCGATGTCAAGAATAATATGGCCAAACAACACATCAGGGCTTTCCATCGACTAGCTGATAAAAAATATCTGTGCCTGTGTAAGCTTGTTCTCGTAGTAACTACAAAAGCGCAAAAATTCTGCCAAACATTCATTTTATGTCTGCACAATGACAAGTAAGAAAATCAAATGTGCTACATTACAAAATGACCCCTTTTGGATGAAGAAGCACATCCAATTTAGCGTTTTAGTTAAGCAATGTTTTTGAAGCCTTTCTTCCTAGTTTTTCGATGGGGTTCATGCAAATTTATGTCCATATGCATTGCTTGTTCTTAGTCATATGTAGCGGACAGCTGCTACCAGTGGCTGATTTCGTAAAGACAACAAATTCATTTGAACAAAGTGGACATACTTGACTGAATGGAAATCTCAAGTGCAGTCTAGTTTCTCAGACTATCAAACCAATCGTATCAAAAACTTCAAGCTTGGAATATTCGTATATGTTGCCTAAAATTACCATCCTGACAGAACTTCAAGCATAGCTTGAGCTTTTGCACTGGAGGGCTTGTGTTGTTTTGCCACGATGATTTGCAGATTATCTTATCTTTGCAGATTATCTTTCTAGCCTTGTAATCAATAAAATGCAATTTTCGGCAGCTGTTTGCGGGAATCAACGGATACACACCGACCAATAATGTTAATATATTCAAAAATCTTAAAGGACGCCTCAGGTTTGTGCGCGGAGTAGTTCACAACAATAAAAGTGTTGGTACGAACATGGTCGCCCAATTGCCTGCGCCATTGGTCCCGCCGTTTTCCGACGAAGATTGGCCTGGGTCAACATTGCCGGCACGTACACCCCACCCAGCACATTGCAGATAAGCTCAACTGAGTGAATTATTCCGGGGCCCGTTGATCGCAATCGCTCTTGCACCTGGTTAACAATTTATATCCGTCTTGTGGAACGCAAACCACGCTGTTCGCGAGATTGGAGCAGTATTTTCCTGGTCGATCGGCTATCAGCATCAAAATCAGGTTAAGGGTGCTTAACTGGAAAGCACAACAGGACGAATCATCATCTGGTAGCCCTGAACAAACTATCGGTCAAACAACGGCCTACTCGTCAGAAGCTGATGACTATAGCATCTGGTTTAAACAAACCGTGGATTGCGCCGTGTCACTCTTGGAATCCCATGCTGACAGTTTGCTTGCTAGTGTTGACCTCCTGGCATTTGCCCAAGGGTTGCAGTCTGGCATCATGACACCGGAGCAAGTCCTGTCGCTTCTGGACCTCCACGCCTCCAGGACATTTATACACATCTTGAAAACTGTATCCCGACGCCGTCGTCAGTTAGCTCATCGGATTCCGGTCAACCGAAAGCAGATCCACCGATCCAACTACGCCGCAATCCAGAAGCTATACCACCAAAGACGGAAAGATGCAGTGTCTGCTGTGCTCGATGGGTCATGGAAGGATCTATACAAAGGTAACTGCAGTCTACCTCTGAACGCCGAGCAGTACTGGAAGCAGGTGCTCTCAGCCCCAAAACACGTGTATAGCCGGCCAAATCGCGTTGTAGTACCATCCAATTGGAGCTTGATCGAGCCAATTACAGGAGAGGAAGTCAGTCGTACGATCCGTTTGATGGACAACTCTTCCCCAGGCCTGGACAAGCTCACGCCTAGGATGCTTCGCCGGTTCAATGCTAACGCGCTTGCTGGGTATTTCAACTTACTCTTATTATCTGGGGGTTGTCCTTCATATCTGTATCGTGCCCGTATTACTCTAGTTCCGAAGGTCCCAAATCCGACTTCACCGGATCAACTGAGACCGATCTCCGTGTCATCCATTCTTGTCCGATGCTTTCATAAGGTGCTTGCTGATCGCTGGAGTCGTAGATTGCAACTGCCCTCACTCCAGTTTGCATTTCTACATCGAGACGGTTGTTTGGAAGCTACATCGCTGTTACATGCCCTGCTTCGTCACTCTTCAGCGACTGCTTCTAACCTCAGCTTGGCGTTTGTTGATATCTCGAAAGCGTTTGATTCGGTTTCGCATGACATAATCGTCAGATCTGCCAAGGCGTTTGGAGCACCGTCACCTCTAGTTCAATACATCGCACAGTCCTATGAGAATGCTGTAGCAGTTTTCCCCAATTCCGAGGTCCACTGCCACAGAGGTGTGAGGCAAGGAGATCCACTCTCCCCATTATTGTTCATCATGGCAATGGATGAGGTTCTTGGATTGTCGATGCCGCAACTGGGATATCAGTTCCATGACACCCTAGTAGATGGCTTTGTCTTCGCTGATGACTGGGACGTGTGTGCAGAAAGTCAGGCTCGCCTTAAAGAGAAGCTTGAAGCTGCTGCGGTCGAGTTGGGAAGAGCTGGTATGAAGATAAACGCCCGAAAGACGAAAGCGATGGTGATTTGCGGGGACAGGAAACATCGGGTGACAGCACTCTCAGTCGAACCATTTTGCTTCGCCGAGGAACTCATCACTCCTCTGGGTCCGACAGACACCGTAACATATTTGGGCATCCCCTTTATTTTCAAGGGGAAAGGGGTCTCCAGCCACCGACAGCATCTGCTCAAACTGCTCGATGAGGTGACGCGTGCCTCGTTGAAGCCGCATCAAAGAATGGAGATCACAAGGAATTGCCTAATACCGGGACTAACATATTCGTTCATGCTCGGCCAAGTCCGCCGAAACACGCTCAAATAGTTGGACAACTACATGAGGCAATCTATTTGTGGCTGGCTACGTCTTCCGAAGGACACCCCGATCAGCTACATCCACGCCGGTAAACAACATGGGGGACTTGGTATCCCAAGTCTGAGTGCAACAATCCCGATGCAGCGGAGAGCGCGTATGGAAAAGCTCCTTTCTACCCAGTGCCGAGTACTACGCAATGTAGTCAACGATTCCGCATTTGGCAAGATTGTTCGGGATCTCAGCCTTCCGATCCGAGTCCATGGTGCATGCGTAAACACCAAGGAAGAGCTGGTGGCTGCTTGGGGTGATAGTCTGCACAACAGCGTTGACGGTCGCGGTTTACGAGAGTTGGTCGCTTCACCCCTTTCGAATCGATGGCTTGTATTTCCAGAACGAGTGTTTCCTCGGATATTTATCCGCGGTATCCAGCTCCGATGCAACCTGCTCAGGACGAGAGTTAGAAGCGCTCGGCATGGTCATGGTGGCCAGACGATCTTATGTCGTGGAAACTGTGGCCAACCGGAGAGTTTGGTGCATATTTTTCAGTCCTGCTGGATCACGCATGATGCCAGATGTGCTCGTCATAATCGGGTTGCAAGGGAACTCGCAAAGCGTCTCCGTCGCCTGGGATACACCGTCTTCGAGGAGTTGAGAGCACCTACTTCGACGTCCTTCATCAAGCCTGACCTAATCGCTGTTCGGGAGCGCCGAGCAACTGTGATAGACGTCAGCATAGTCTCGGATGGGCGCGGAGTGACTGTGTGGAATGAGAAGAAGCAGAAGTATGGTGCTGATGAATATTCTCTCGCCATAATCTCAGCCCTACGCGCAATTGGTTGTGATGTCGACTTCTTGGTCCACCAACCGATGATCATCTCTTATCGAGGTATCTGCTTTCCTCAATCCGCCAAGGCTGTTATTGGACTGGGACTTCCTAAGTTCACAGTCAGTGACTTGTGTTTGCTTGCCATTGTGGGCTCCCTGCGTACTTACGACACTTTTATGCGTGGTACATGGCGTTGAGTGCACATTCTTGTCATTGAATCTCACACCAGACCCAGTATGACGGACACTTTGTGCCTGATGTGCGAGTCTTGACTGTGCTAGCGCTTACCGCGCCTTGAAGAGCATTCAGCATTGTTTGTCCTTTCTTCGGCTGTTGATCTTTACACGCGTGTTTCCATACCAAAATTCTTACATACGTTGGGATTCATCTTATCTGACTGGAACTGTTGGTGGTCTGACTTCGAAAGAGACGTTTCTCTCTTTCACCTCATGTTCTCCCGTAACCCTTTCACATTCATCGCTCGCATTTACGGTTTATGTCTGTAAACATGCTCCTCAAAAATAAACGATGAACATTCCTACACATTTCCAAAACGTTATCTTATCAACATTGTTGGAGAAAGTATTTAACAGTTAACTCATGTGTTCGTTACACCAGCTGGCCAAAATTTTATGACGGTATGTCACACCTTTCTTCGCATTACAAGGAGTTTTTGCTGTGGAAAAGAAACAAAACATGAAAGGATGAATTTGTAAAGCATGCGACAGTTTTCTTGGTGCATTGTTCCATGGGCTCCTAAGAGGGGTGGGTTGGGAGTATTCTTTCTCAGACTGAATGAGTCAGCAATATGAATAAACGGGATCACTCTTGACCCAAACAAACCCCTAGCAGAGCAGCAAACTCTTTGGGCAAAAACATTTTCCCCTCTCAGTTCGTGTGTTGAAATTACTTATTTAAAATCTAACAATCTCCAATTTTAAACACCAGGACAAAGCATCGATCATCGCTGAGCGAACGCTTAAGAGGTAAATAATTGAAAGTCATTTACTTTAATTGTTCAACCACCTGAAGGAAACTTTTGCAACAGCGTACACGTAATGGGGACATCAAAATTTATGCAAACTAAAGTCGATGCATAATATACATGGCCTGTATCATCTTCGACACTGAAACCATCTTTGACTTGCATAAAATGCTAAATCTGACGACTGAGCAGCCCTCGTTTAAGAGCGCTGTTATATCTCAAAATATAGACATTACGTTATCTGCAAATCTTTCACTACCGCTTTCATGATTGAGGTCTCGCATCTCCTAGTGTTTGCGTTATTTGCCAGATTTTGATATTTATTCATCTTTCATGGAACGCTTACTACCAAAAATTCCGTGTACCACATATTGTGAATAATGGTGTATTGACAAAACTTCTCTTAGTATGTTTACGTTTAGTTAATGAAACAAGTTTTAGTAAAAAAGCGTTTTCACGTAACTATCAGCAAGGAACAATAATTGTGGGTAAAAAGCGGAATTCGCTTATTGGCAGACACGCTAGTTTGCAAGTCAGTTTGTCTCTGACCGAAGGTAGACCTGGAAAACAGCGTAATCTTCGTTTGTAATGTTCTTAAACAACCGATTGTGCTCATCAGGCCGCTTCTTGTTTCAGCTGCCACGATATTCGAGATATTGCAATACATTGTATAGAAGTGATACACTATTCAAAATTATGTTTAAAACTATTTGACAGAAGTACCGGTTTCGGCCTTCTTGGTGTTCATCAGATAGGCGCAGTCCCCAAGTTTTTAGCAACCCAATGCACCATTTGAGCACTAATTTGACACTCATTTGCATACTGATTAGTTTCCAGGGGCTAATCACCTGAAATCTAGCTGAGTCTCTTGCTTTTGATATTCATAAGCAACTGTTTTTCTTGAAACGACCTGGCTGGTGAGTCGCAGCGAGAACTTCGCTTAGCATTAACTGTCGTTCATCAAATCAGGTGATTTTCTCCATGTGTTCCATCATGTCATCATACTACTCCTTATAGTTGGTGACCCAGATTTGCCTATTTTTTTCAAAACAGGTAGTTATGCCCACCGTCCGTATGGACATTTTGAACGTGCTTTGCTACCAATAGAATCCGCCAAAACCTCTTGGAGCTGTAAATCGAAGGTCGAGGTAGTCGATGTTTACCTCATTATTCCCAGCTTCTCTCATTTATCCTTGCCGTCCTTTTTTCTCTAGTCGACATTCGCTGCATGACCATATGCTTCACATTTTCCTACCTCTGCCTTTTGCAGGCATCTTTTAGTCTACTTTCATGTGTTGTATTATAGCATGACCTTGATTTTATTTGACTCGCACAATATTCGCTTTATTTGATGAAGCCATCCTTATGGGATGTACTATGCAACAACACCGCAAAATGGCGACATCCGTCAAGACACATCCTCTCCTTCCTAGTCTGCACCGTCCCATTGTGAAGAGGGCGATAAATAGACGATTTATCTTCAACGGTCTCTAGAGATGAAAAGAAAATGACTGTACTGTATGAGAATTATAGTGCCCAAAAGTTTCTTAACAATAATTCTAGTAAGAATTTTGTTCAGTAAGATGTCTGTATTAACACGCATTATTCTACGCTTGTTGGGCCTTTCAAACGGATGCGAAAATAGTATGAGGTTGACCTAGGGTTATACAACAGTGTCCTTCGGTTCAGAATCTCAAAACGTTTGCTGCAAGTTATGGCAAACAGATGGCAGCAATTAGCATTTGTGTTTTCCAGAATCAGTCTCAACAAACAACAAGTACAAACTCATTTTTCAATTTTTCAGCCGTGAAAATATGGCGAGAACTAATTGAAGGGATCGATAGATTTGAGCAAAATATATGTTGGTAATTTTATTGTGAATTCCACACGCAGACCACTGTGCTCAGTTTCCGCAGATCATTTCAGCATGTTTGCCAAAATGTATGAGCTTAGAATGCCCCACGATAATAATTCATGTAGTGTTAGTTTGGTTTCCTGCCCCAGCTCAAAACAGTATCTGTACGGGAAAAAACAGTCATAATAAGCCCCCAAACTTTTTTTAAAGAAAAGACAAGCTGTACGTAGTAAGGGCAATTTTTAAATATAAATTTGATGTTAGATTAACGATCGTTTTTCTTAGTAGAATAAGTTGTGTAATCCAAGTGTCCGGGAAAAAGCAGCCCTCCCAGAGTATTGCCCAACAAATACATGGCACATCATTACGCACAAAAATGTACTAATGCTAGTTTTAATTGCATATTAAGGACAGTGCCTCCAATGATATTCTGAATATTCACTTACCTGCTCCTCCTCCAGTAGGAAAGCCTTTAATGGTAATATGTTTTAAATACTGCAGATATGTGAGATTGCAAAAATCAGTGTCCTACAACTCGGTCCAACATTAAATTATGCAATCTCTTGAGTCTTATACCGTTTGACTCTTAGGAGTGCGTAGCATGCACAATTGGTGTTTTTCAAAAATGTTCAACAGGTCTAATACAAATTGCATCTATGTAGTGCAAACCAAATCGCACTCCGATGACCATCAAGGTGGCTGTTCCCAAATGGTTGCTTCGCTGGGGTTTACACTATGGAGCGTGTTGCCTCTACATAAGTCGATCTGGAACCGACATCTGTTTGTTCAGTTTTGCACAAGGAGAATCAATCTTAAATGCATTTCGGTAAATTATACCTAGCTACTAACATTATAAGCCTGACTTCGAGACAGCGGGCTTTAAGCAGTTACGAGAACCCAGCTGCCTCCTTTTGCGAACACTTGCGGTTTGCTTGCTTCCAGCTTGTTTTTGCATAAACTTCCACCAACATACACCCCATGACAATGAATCGGCAGTTGATTACTTTATTTGATATCTCTGCCAGACCGATAGAACTCGCTATAATTTGGAGCGCATTTAATAAATGATACTAGTGTTGTGGGCATATATGTAGTATATATATAGTATATATATAGTATATATAGTATATATAGTATGTAAATAGTGAACGGAAAAAAAGCTCCTCATGGAAAAGAACACACTGTGAAATCAACAAAAGGTACTAAATTTGTACAATCCAATGTTCTCAGTCTCCCAGATGACCGAAACAATTAAACTTCGTGTAGGCGCAGTCCCCGAGTTTCCGTCAACCTTATGTTCTACTTGAAACCAAATTCACGGAATTAGTGAAATACATTCATTTGCGAACAAATTTGGTTTCGCGAGAGACTCACCTGGAACCCAGCTGAATCTCTCGTTTGTGATGTTTCCAGGCAACTGAATGTGCTGTACCAGGCCGCCTCATGTTTCAGTTGCTACGATATTCGAGATATCGCGATAAATGTATATTCGTAATGCACTACTCATAAGGTTGCTGAAAATTCTTCGACAGCCCACGGCCGGTTTTTCCCTTTTTGGGGCTCATCAGGTAGGTGCAGTCCCCGAGTTTTCGTCAACATTAGGCGGCCTGGTGCAGCACATTCAGTTGCCTGGAGACATCACAAACGAGCGATTAAGCTGGGTTCCGGGTGAGTCTCTCGCAAAACCAAATTTGTTTGCAAATGAGTGTATTTCGCTAAACCTCGTGTATTTTATCGAGTGATGTGAACTAGCAAATAACTCAAACTCTGAGCCGTTAGCAGTAAGAAATTTCTCAAGAAATGTCGCCCTAATTCCTTGTGCTCGCACATGTCCCTAATTGGTTATATGCCTTCAGCTTGCTGGTATTTCAGTGCAGCAGAAATAATCCGTTAATGGGTTAAAAAATCGTGAATCGCCGATGGATATTTTGCCCGGCAAAAGAATGCAAACCACAGGGAGAAAACCGAGAAGTACTGTGAATAAATCTTCCACCTGAGGAGTCATCACTCCAGGAGCTAGTTAACACGTGACAGCTCTGTTTTGCTTCTGTGACTGCAGGATAGATTGAACTATGCCTCATTCAAACGCGGGTTCATCAAACCTTCGGTTAGCCAGCTGTTTAAACTACTAGCCAGCGGCTTGTGAGCTGTATATTCCCGGATTTTAGTGGGATGCACATCGCCGATGAATCTCCATTAGGTAAAATTACTTTGCAGTGCTCCTTGATCTTCGACCTAGATTGACCTCACCTATCAGGTGCTACCTCAGTTGTATGTTTCTCTTTCCAAAGTAGAAGGTGCATGAATTTCCCAAACTAAATTGAATAATTAATAATTTATTTGGATCAGTCTGTGTCTTGAAACTCACGTATTTCCGCACTAATTTTGTCTTGACCTGCGAGCAAAAATTGAAATTGGATTAACTAAAACCTGGAAATAATAAGTAATTCGCGCGGTGGTAAGATGTGCAAGATTTTCTATCACCAAAGGCTTCAGTGCGTGCCTCCTCTCACCAGCTGAGTGCTAGTGTCTGTTGGCGGATAGAAATGACATTTCCCAGCGACCCAAAACTTTGTGTAATCGGGGTTTGTCAGACCAAACTCGTTCGGCCCTGAATGTTTGCTCACCCATTTGTGTCAACATGTCATTCGGTTTGGGATTCATCATTTTGTTGATTTGGTCATTCACCCGAAATGCATATTAACCAACCCGTCAATGATGGAATTTTCACCAAAATTCACAAAACACGTAGTTAGTTTTTATCTAGTCAAAATGCCTATATATAAACTGCTCGCTGGACTACCTATCTTGTATTTACTAAAATCTAACTGCTGAGATGCACAAACAACGTTTCGGTCCGAATTTACATAGATTGTGACAACTTGGGATTTTTACAGAAATATCAGTTACACAGCGAAAATCTAGGTTGTGCTGGAGGATTAAAGGAATGTTTTTCAGCAGGTCCATACAAGGATTTTTACGCTGAATATTACTGAGGTGCCATGTTTCACAAAATTTTCATCATTCAAGTCCTGGAATCGAAAAGCCGAACAAAAACGCTCGTGTGTATTATATTTACGCGGCCACTAGGCGGAATTTTTAACGTAAATCGAGTTTTGATTCTGGGAATAAATTAGCCCCATGCTGAAAGCATAATATACTCGTGCAGATATTTGGAGCAGTTGAGAATCATCTACTTTGAAGGAGGTTGGAAAACACGAGTCCCCCACTCGCAAATAATTATACGAGGCTAGTGGCAACAATTAATCTGATTGGAGAGGAAAATCTCACAATCTTTATGCGACCACTGTCCAAGGAGTTAACATTTGGGAATTCAGGCAGCACGTGACCCCGAGGTGTAAACACGAGGAGTAGAATACATATAAGTCATTTGGTCCCACTTATATTTGAGGTGTGCAGTATCATTGGCCTATCTGACGCGCATCTAACTTAGCCGGTTACCATGGTGGCTCGCGCGTAAACAAATTCTTACAAGTCGAAGCTGGAAGTAGGGTAATAATTCAGTCTCATACAGATGAGTTTGAAGTAAAAATTGAACTTCATATAAATCCGTCCGATATTTTTCCTGATATTTATCTCTTCACAAAGTATGACAAAATATCAGATGAATAGTAGGTCGTCTTTGGGGTTGAGCTCAGGTGAATGAGGCTGGCAATATTAGGCTACATTTCAAAATGCAAGCACGGAATCGATTGTAGAACATGCGGTACTTGTTCAATGATGGGACGAGCCCATGTGACTTCCCGAATGAAGTGAAGTGGGGATTTAATGGACGACATCCTTTAGTTTGGTTGTTTAGATGCATAGAGTAGAAAAATACATAAAATTATTGTTCTGCTCAAGACTGCATTTTATATTAAAAGGCTCGGAGATCAAATAACACTTGCATACATTTGTTTTGAACAAACATATCAAACTGAATTAAACGTACCAAGTGCTGCAATCACCTGCGCGGCCAAAAGCAAAAACAAATGCATTGTTCAGGTTTTGACAGCCTGAATGTTGACCGCATTCACGGTATTTTATATCCTGTCAAAACTCGTAATTGACCTCGCAGCCTGGATAGGACGTGCATGAACCTCAATAACCAACCATATGCGTTCAGTGAAAACCTATTGGATTGTCAATTGTGGTGGATGCATTCGACAAATAATTTACAAGAGGATGCATGGAGAACGCGGAAGATGTTCCTTCTGGAAGGAGGGGTACGTTATTTCAATGGTTCGCAATTGTCCGCAAAACGGCGTCATCAAAATAGAAAATGTTAGCTTCTTTCGGCTGTGATGGAAGAAACGCAAGACTGCAGTTTATCTCTTGGGTGCCATGAACAACAGTGAGTAAAGATGGTTGGTTGCTCAGCAGTTCGATTGTCTAACTCGTACATTTTTAAGACACGTACTTTTTCAGGGTTTGTGCAATCTCATTTGATTTATCTTATGAACATTATGAACATATCTGTCAGTCTTCTTCTGCAGAACTGGTTCAGAAAATTGGTCCCGTGTCAACTGAGCACTACATAACTCCTCCTACGTCCGAGATTTGAGTACGCCAAACAAAGTCGACCGTATTGGGGCAGTGATCGTTAAGCGGAGAAACATGTAGTGGTAGCGGTAAAGGGAGTCATATGTTACGGACTGGACAGTCGTTTGCTCCCGTAAGCAATTTTTATTAGAATTTTGTGACGTAGTTTGAAGCAGTTCGATATAGTACACCTGATTAGTTGATACACATGAGAAAACTGAAAATAAAACTCATGTTTCAGATAAGGGAACTCTGGCAAACCTGATTGCTATCTTATTTATGGCATGTCAAATTTATAAAGCTTAGGACTGAAGTAGTGCAATATAGTGTTCACGTTATTTTGACTTTCCTTGGAAAAGGCATGTCTGTTCCTACCTCATCGTTAAAGTAATAGTATTGTGAGAACCACTTGTACAGTATCCACCACCGATTAACTGTAGATCCTGTAAGACAAAACTACACATCCTTGCCACTTTTGTTTTCGTCTATTCACCAAGTAAGGAATCAAAGGTATATCTTACATCCAAGTGGATACATCAAGTTGACTTTGTGCAAGAAAACACACCTCTGTACACCAAAAAGATTTGGTACCAAAAAGGAGTTCCATTAGCGAGCCACACAATTATCCTTGACAAATTCGTCAGAAATCGTACTGAGTTGTTGGAGTTGGCCATTATCATCGACGCTTAACCATAAACAGGCATGAATACAAAACATATATTTTACTCGTTTCCAGCGGGTCAATTTGATCAGCATTTTGTTGTGTATTTCAGCTTCTCGTTCCCGATACAAAATTTCAAGTTTATTCGCAGATGCCTATTGATCATTCCAAGAGGCAAACAGTGAACAGAGAAAAACTCGTAGAGTGAAGAATTGATGGACTCTGTTATATCTTCTGCTGACCCCGCTCCAGTGCCTAGTGCCAGAAAAGAACTCACCGACAAGGAACACAACAGCTTTATTGCAACAAGCGAGTGCGTGCGAGTGCAAAAGTTGCAACGGCCCCGCGATATTTAAAGGGAACTTTCTGACATTGATCCAGGCTGCCTGATAGGCGTTAGTGAACACCCATCAACATCGATCGTGTCTCTATGAAGTGCCTGAATGCTGATCACATTCGGTCGTGCTTCTGTGGCGTGCCTGAACATTCATCGGCTTTTGCTGAATTGATTGAATGACTGACTGGCCTGGATGCTTGCCGGCTTTCCTATTGAGATTTTGGTGAAGTTTTAGGGTCTCAGTAGGTTCCGGGCGTTCTGTGGTTGCTTTCAGGAATCTGACCTTCCTTATAGACCCCATTTTTCTGAACTTGCAAGACAGCGCCCTCGAAGAAGTTAGAGCATGTCCGAGAATAATATGGCCTATTTCTTCGAGGAGAAAGTGTAAGCTGCATTGCAATCCCTTCCTGAACACATCTTTAGCCTATCTCTTCCATGATTCACTTTTTGTTTTTGCCAGTAGATCCCCTTAGGTGATCAGTTGGAGATAACCTTGGACACTAAGAATGCCCATGCGGACCGCATCATTAGGATAAGCCGAATGTGCAGAATCGAATAACCATTAAACCTATAACCTTTGAATTGTGGTGAGTTTGAGGTTGTAATGGCCTATGCATCTATCTAGTGCGACCGTGACGGTACCGTCTTTGCTGCACACAGCCGATTTGAATTTACGACTTGCATATCAACCACAAAAGACTCTGCTACATTCCTCAGTCATATTTGAGTTTATCTTCGATGACTTGAAGAAAGCCCACCTTCTAAGCCATGCTCAACAACTTTGCACTTTCATAGACATCGCTTTAATCGAATAATCATTTCAAGATGCTACCTGAGGAAAACGCTGGACGAACATTTTATGCACCCTTAAATGTACACAAATTATCGTAGACCACTACAGGACTCGGTGGAAGTATCTTGTTCTACTCAGCTAACTCAAGAATCATAATTCCAATATCTAAATTTTCACGCTTGGTGTTTGCAAGTTGTTGCGTCTTTCTGCAGCACGTTACGACTTTCATCTTTGCCACGTCAACTACAAATTGATGTAGGGTCATCGCAGTTTCTATTACACAAAACCGATGGATTTAAGAGTATTTAATAGGAGGGGTTTAAGAGGTAGGCCATGCCCGGTTTGTGCTGACAACCCGGTGAGCTTACTTAGTCATAGTCCCAAGATGACACAGTAGCGAAAATCTGGAATCACGCATAAACTGAGAGTTACGTGAGGTCAAGCACTGTAAGGCTATACGGTTTTCTTGTTGGATCTTCATACACAACCTCTTACAACATTATAAAGGTTCAAACATACGCGGTCAGGTCAGGGTAACATCTGCTTTGTGATTTCTTAAGCAGTATCTGAAGACGTGTGCGATCCAGGCTAGTTTAACTTTACAGAATCACGTAAAATAGAAACACCACAATTCTGTCAAGCTACATTTCAAAAATACCTAGACGATTTGTTCTCCGTATGCTGTACCTAACTCCTTTAGGTTGGGCTACGTGTATTGAAACTTGGCGCCACTGGCAATAAGTTTCGGCCCCTCCATTGTAAAATGTAAGTAGATTTTAGGGAATAAATCTCAGTCCTCTTTGGACAGAGGACTAGCAGCCTGCAGCAGAGATTACGAAGACGGCAGATTCCGCCAATGGATCACCGAGCATACGTTCTAACGATAATCGCCCGAAGACGAACTACCCGAATAAAACAGAGTGGTAATGTGTGTGACTGACACGTTAACCCATTATACCAACCTCTTCTTCTTACCTTGGATTGTTCAACCAGTTAGAGCAGGATACACTATGGAAATGGCATTAGACAGCTCCCGTCATGGGCCTCTCAGGATTTAGAGGAATCGACAACTCAGATACTTGTGAGCCAGATTGTCTCAAAATCCCCTACTGCAGTCGGATGCATTGTTTTCAATCCAGCCCAAATGAACAACGCCCGATTGAGTAATTTTCAGATATCAAGCGCACGGTAGACCCGAGTAAACTATTATACTCACATCATTTTGTTGTTATTTAGACAAATCAGGGATGTGCTCGGAATGTTGTATTTTTTTTCATTCCTGAATGCAGCAGGAAATTTGTGTTATTGATAACGACAGGAGGCAAATTGTGTACAGCCTGAAAGTTACAATCGATCTCTTTAATGCATTTAAAATAAAAACTTCGTGTAAGATTTTCTCACCCTCTACTGCTGAGTGGAGGAAAGAAGCCAACGTTGGATGAAATGGATATAAACCGTAATTTTAACCTGGCACGTTTCACGTTTGTCAGCTTTTATTCTATTTAAATTTCGGTATTTTTCACTGTTTATTTGCGGCAAAATTTAAATTTGATTCGTAAGAAGCACTTACATGTAATCTATTAATATTACACATCCCTGAAATTTAAATTACTCGAACCCAATGGTGCTTGCCTCTAAATTTGACTTCGTCACTAAATGGTCTACACTTGCCCCTTTTTACAGGCAACACGAGTTGGGATTGACAAGTGCCAATAAAACCAGTGTGGTTTTAATCTCCTTATTTCAAGCATCAGGTTGCCTGACAGGCCCACAATTTCACTGATGAGATGAAAAGCTGATTTACACTACCCACTTATCTCCTGGTGAACATAACTTTATCTTAGTCATTAGACCTATTACTGAGCGATTTGTTTGCTCACACGTTTTCAGTATTCTTTGCTACACCTTTGAAATTCCTTAGACCATTTTATTCAAATAAATCAAGTGGCTTGACTGTGAGCTACACAGTTCAAGTGTGAAGCCTAAGTTTTTTTGGCTAATCGCCTATCACGACAGTCTGAGGGTCACCTGGCCTCAGTGTTGAATAATGGTGGGTCATCTCTTTATGTATACCGTAACTTCTGTCACTCAAGACAGAGGATTGGATATCGAAGCTTTCCGAATTAATAAATCGTTTCGGTCTTATTTAATCTATTACTTGATCACCTGACCAAGTGAAAAGATTTAACGAGTGTACACCCGGGACTGGCAGTCAGCATCGAGAAATTTTGGCATACTGATCATTCATAGCGAACGAAATGCACTTGGCTACCTGAATCCGCTCCAACGTTAATATTGTTTCACACTTACTGGCACCAAGATGAACATTGACAGATCAGATTCTAATCCAGTCTCAACTGAGACTCAATGATGTGCTGTCTGTGTGGTTTGGGAACCCTGTGAACAAGAAGTGACTGCACGTATTGGTTGAGCTTAGTCATATACGTTCCCTGAATTTGACCGTTTCAAGCGGTGTAACTCCGATGCGTGAACTTTTCTGTGCATTTTCTGCTGTTCCACACAGTTCGAACTTGTGTCTGTTTTCTCTGTACTACGTTTTGACGGCAATGCTTCATTTTTTCTACTTAAAATGTCTGTTCAGAAACTGATTATAGCAGCACAGCACTCTGGATCGAGTACACTTCTTTAAGACATAACCACATCGTTTTATGCGCAGCTTTCATCGTGTTCAGATGTTCTGCGCTTATCCCGAAGAAACAATGATGCCAGTATCTTAAAAACGCCGATATCCAAGACACATTATTATTGTTTTACAATTACATTTTCCTCAGGTTAACAAATTCCGCGCCCCAAAATTAGCGCAATGAGATTGCTGCTCCTTGAGTGCACGGTTAAATAATTCTAAGTGCACACACAAGATTCGATGAAAACGCCTATCCTGACTTGTTGCAATCTGCATTTATACAAAGTTTGTTGCCTTCTGTGTAGGACGTCTCTCGATTACAAATTACACGTAGAAAGTTGAGCGCCTCCCTCTCCTCCATAGATGTGCCGCACATGGTCATTTATTGCGTTTATTTTAAGTAAGCAGTAACGCAGAACCAGTAGGTCGTGTATTTTGGTGATTCAAGCCGCGGTTTAGAGACTCTTTTCGTTGGCTGTGTAGCACTCCACTCCGATTGTAAGATTCAATACATCGGACGGCGATTCATTTATAAATCCGATAACTGCAACCTCTGCCACACTTCTACCACTAAACTTTAGGCATTTATTCAGTGGTCTCATCCAGAAAAGATCTTCCCAACCAGTTTTATTTTAATTTTATTATATTCATAGACAGTCGTACCAGGCTGATTCGTGCGCATAGATTTTGCCCAGCCGTAATGACCGGGCTGGTTCAATTGCTGTTGCATAACTAACGAACGCATTCCCCGAACCCTGATACCGGACAGATTACGACAGAGGATTGAAGCATAGAGAAAAAAGATGCATTCTACAAGTGAGTCTAGAATTGGAAAATTTCAAAATTATTGTGGTTGAGAAGCTGCTAACTGCACGACTTTAGTTACATGCAAACCGTTATGTGACATAGATATAAATGATGCGCGGGCGCATTCCAAACGCAGTGGACAGATTGGATCAGATTATTTACACTACAGGAAGATTGGGATGGCAGCTTTTACTTGCGGTTTTCTTGTGCACCATTTATGATAGCATGCGGTACAAAAAGCGTACCCTCTGAGGTATTCGTCCCTGAAGTCATTCTTCACAGGATACCAGCACACAGAGAATTTGCTTTTCCAGGCTTTTTCGTGATCATCACAAAGTGAACTTCTTTTGGAGAATATATATAATGATGAGCACAACGAACACCACAGACCTTAAAGAAACCTCTCTGAAACACCGAGCACCGAAAGATGAATTGATTGCACACGCTTGAATCATGAAGCTTCACGTAGCTGAGACAACAGCATTCAGCGGTTTATCTTGTTGCAATGTATTTTAAAAGTGTGAAATTTTGAGCTTCCAATTCACGCCACGATGACCAATCCCGTGTGACTAAAGTGTGGGGTTTCAAGGCGAAGGATTCATTATTTGAAAAGCATTCCGCCCTTATTTCATGTATGTCATGCGATTAGTGACAGTTAATTACTCCTTTTATTCAAGCATCGTTCTTTATGAGAGTTTTCCCGAAATCCGGGTAAAAATCCTAATCAGACACATCTCTAAACCGTTAGGCTATCTCCTCATTTGCATACACATGGCGGTTAAATGTGTTTGTTCAGTATAAGAATCAGAGAGATTTAGAATTGCGCATATAAGAACTTGAGTGAACGCATCATATAGCTTTATGTACCATTTGCGGCAGAAATAGCTGTCACTAGTATGCACATATGATAAAGCTACCTAATTCGGTTCGGCAGTAGCAAACAACTACCTTACAGCCTTAGCATCAGTAATGGAAAGAAACGTCTACAAATCTTACAACTTTGCCGTGGTGCATCTGAGTGTTAGACGATCCATAATTGACGGAATCACATCCTGATTATATTTCTGAGGAGCAAACATCATGTACTTGTTGGCTTCTTTTGATTCGAATGCACTGTCAAACACAAAAGCGGTCTAAAATGCTCATTGCAACAAATACCGCTTTTTATTATTTCACATCTCCACAAAACTGTTGCAAAAAAATTTCAACTCAATCTAAGCGACTGCCGTATGGACTCAGTGAATCCAATGCAATTTAGTTGGAGATCTGCCGGCCTCACATTACCAATTTCTTCTAGACTACTAATTTTCTCTTCGTGGTTACGTAGACGAATATCCTACAGATTACATGACTGTGGAGTTGTTTTCATTTAGACAGATTGCTGTCCAGATAGATCGGTATTTCGGAGGAGACCATCTTCGAAAAGAAGAATGCTGCAAACGACATTGTGCAATATATGACCGATTCACTGTTTTGTGATTCCTCTGAAATTTGTTGCCAAAAAACAGCTTAGCCCAGAAACAATTACACTTCAAAGAAACCACTGTTATGTGGTTCCAAAATGGAATTCGGTAGTTCGGTTCCCCTCCTCAAGAACACATCAGCCTCTTAGACAGAGTCCTTTTGGTAAGCTGTTAAACACTAGCTCCGGAAATGATAAAATTTAAAGTTACTGTGTCTCCTGAAGTAGCGCAGAGCCTGACTGATTCCAACTCTAAAGCGGTCAAACCGCATCCGGTTCGAAGTAAAAAGCTGCATAATCGCTTACTTTATATTTCTCTGAAAACATTTAGCCTCATCAATGGCCACCCGGTTATTCTAATCACCATTCACATGCTCCAGGTTCTGTTGATTTGCTTTGTGCTTGCTTTTTCGTGTTTCTGGACACCAATAGACACCATGAACGGTCTCACACATGGTTGACATGGTTGACTGCTTCTGATATGTCTATAACCAACCGAACTGGAACTAAAAGGCTTTCCATATTCGCAGCACAGATAGTCATGCTTTTTTTCATGTACCAGCCTTTGATGCCGCTTTAAGTTGCTCCAACTTCCAAAACGATTTGCAAAAACCGGACCTGGGTTGCCCGTCTCCTTCAATTCGCGGACCGCTCTGCTTGATGTTTCGAAAGGTGTATTAACTTTGTTTTCACGCGTCTAATTTATGTCTGCAAGTAGCTCAGGAGCATTCTCCAACGTATTTGTGCAAAGACAACAGCGCATAGCGCAGTCTCTTATGTGACTACTCTGGCAAGCAAAATCCCCGGTTGAAAAAGATGTGATTCAGTGAACACGGTACAAAGATTTGGCCCAACGTGAGCTTCCTTTGTGTCTTAAGGTTGATGAAATGCTTACACGGTGGGCTATCGAGGGTTTCCTTCCTTATGGACTAGCATATTGCAATCGATTTTTACAGAAAGCTGGCTGTCACCACTGTTATTGTCAGATTTCTTCATGGCAAGCGACCTTGAGCTTTGGACACGGGCTTTTTTGGATCAACAGATAAAAATAAATCTACCGTTGATTTTATGTAATAACTTGTTATTAATATGTCACGGGCCCACCCCTAAGTAGGCTACCAATGGACGACAAATGCGGTTGCAATCCATCGCCCCAAGAAGGAATAGGTGTAATGCGAAAAAGTGTTGTAGAAAACCACAACAAATCTACGACTGAATACCTTTATGTATGTTGGACCGGTGCGTTACTAATTTACTCACCAAAACTGTCTCTTTTGCGAAGGGACACTAGAAGCCGTGAAACAGTTTATTGTTCTCGGAAACTGAGTTCACTCCGACGATCCAGTAGTAGATAAATTGTTCCAGGTAGTGTGAAAAATCATGCCAGGGTGACACGCCATTAGAGTTATAGCAACCTATGTCGTGGTCCAGAAAGACAGCACCCAATTCAAGTTCACTGAGTTTACAACTGGTTTCTGTGAAAATGTGACTGGCTGTCTGGCAATTTGGAGAGGATAACCTGCCACTCAGAGGAGCTTACTGGAGCGTAGTGTTTGCGAGCAATTGTCGCATATGATAGTGCTCATTCAAAAGGTAGACCAATATCTTGGAAATTATTCAGGTTGCTATTCGAGGTAATGGCAAGCAATAGCATACCTTGTAGGGAAGCAAATCGACGTGCTGCGTAATTCATATGCCCTGCTTATTTTGGAGAAAAAAGGTAGTATCATGCAGGAGGCAGTTTAGGGCAATAAAGGAGGCACAATGCAGTTATTGTACTGGAGGCCTTTCAGGCGACTCGCAACATCCCAGCAACTGAAGTCTAATAGCGGGTGCAGGACGAATAAGATAAAATATAGGGTCACGAGCGGTCAGTTATCGGTCTCAAGCGCTTTCTAGAACCCCTTCAAACAGAGCCTCATAGGGTGATAAAGGGCAGACGAGAACAGGATGTTGACAGCATTAGGGTGGATTTGACGTGTTCTGAGTGCAGTCTTCCGGGAGCAAGCGCTAACAGAGGAACCGTTGGTAACATGTTTGACGGAAGTTAAACGAATACTTGAAAACCGCCCACTGGTCCCATTGTTGGATGATTCTGATGTTACTGGTGTTCTGATCCCGAACTATCTATTACTATCCAAAGTATCATACGTCCCTATTGATTGAGATCCAGGAATATGACACCAGTATACCCGGCAGTAGATAAAGAGTCAGTTGATGGCCACTGCTGGCTGAAAGAACACATTCCACTGCTTCAAATACGGCATAAGTGGACGACTCCCCGAAGAAGCATACAAGTGGGTAATTTGGTAATTATAACTGGAGAACACCACACGCGCGACACCTGGTCAAAGGGTAACTAAACCGCCTCTATACCTGGAACTGATGAGTGCTTCAGAACGGTAGTGCTCGAGCCTCTCAATGGTTCAGTAACCAGGAATATACGGAAGGTATGCATGTTAGAAGGGGCATGTGAAACTTAGGCGCCCGTCCACCGTGGAGTACATGAGCAATTGTGAGAGTAGACTGTGGCTACAGCCAGTTGTACCAGTTTTGTCCCTCATTGTTGTTGGTGTCAGGTGCTCGTGCTCTGGAATTATTATATAGAAACGCCAGGTGCATCCACTGATACATGGTACAAGCGTGAGCATCTCAGGAAAAGTTTGAGGCGATGGGGAAATTACGGAAACCTTTCACCATTTGCCCCCCCCCCCGGTTTGGGTGCTAGAACTTGTGGCGTGAGACCATAGGGCCTAGAAGTGTCCTTGGTTTAAAGTGGGTATTTATGCCAAGGTAAAGAAGATAAACGTTATGGAGGAACACTCCGAAGCAAAAATAACCTATTTTTGGGGAAACTGAACAAGAGACTAAGTAAACATTTTCTGAAACTTAAGAAATTACGTTTACAAACAATGCGCTGCGATTTCTTCAACATAATGGCGGAATGTCGAAATGAGCTACTTGCGATTGTAGCGCAGGGAAACAACGACACACACGCTGAGCATAAGGTAGAATATTGCAAGTGCGATGGGTATTGTACCTCGATTCGAAGGGGTCTGGTTGCAAGCAACGCCAGATATAAGTGTTTGCCTTTTGTTAACGTTTGTAGAGATTTTCATGACTTCAATCAAAAGATGTCAGATGAATCTTTTAATGTTATCATTGGTGTTTTGTGATTCTTATAATCAGCAATCTTGACCTGATTTGTTCCCTCTGAGTCCTGTCACTGCTGTCTCATTCTTCTTGGCCTTGTAAGTTAGATAGCTACAAGCGTTGTACGTGATTTTGACTCTTAAAGGAGGCTGCATATAGACGGGTTCCTGCGGATGACTGTCTAACTGTGGCGCTTGATCTGTATTCTTTTGCGCAGGCAAGCAGAAACATGCATACAATTTGTATGTATGACCTCAGTACTCACTGGCACTTGGTATGAAAAAATGGACAAAAATGACCTAGTCGCGAACTTCTAGATGCATGACCCGGTCTAACCAGCAATTTTGGGTGTTTCATCGCCTGCATTCATCATCGTAGGTAAATATCACCTAAGCCACGCTCGGCGAACGGACCAACTACCACCTGATCAACCACCGGGAAACACACCCAAGCTACCTATATTTTGACACATTGAAAACGAGTTCGGGCGTCGCATGCTCAGGACAGCTTTTCGACGGGAGACTTTCACCTGACGGCAAGTCACCACATGAAAACTAGGAAAACGGTTCATCTTGGATGTAGAGGGCATAAAGCGTGCGTCAAAAACTTTTCCAACACGAAGCGATTGCATGTTGGTGCTATGGGTAGATTTGCTTCCAAGATTAAACATCTTCGTTTCACAAAACGTCCTTTTGTGGTAATCGGGAAATGGTCCAATTTGACTGCTCTATAGTACGTGACGTATTTTGGGGGGCTCCTTGGCCGCACCATGCACTTAGCTGCAAAACCTTTGCGGTTGGAATAAAACATTTTACGCCAAAATGTTGCATTTTGTTGCGTATGTGCTCAAACCAAAAACCACTCTGATCTACCTCCGTATTTTTGCAGCTCACCCAATTCCATTGTCCAGTGAGGCAATCATACTTCTGGCGGAAAAACTCTTGTGGAATCCTTTCCTATCAACATTGAGGCCCCGGACGCCTAGATGGGGCTCAGAAGTTTGAACTGTTATTCTGAACTCAACTGCCTGTCGGTTTGAGTCCACCAGGGACATGTCGTAGCTTCCGAAAATGCAATTTCATTGTGCGAATACTGAGGGCGTATTCTGGGAATCCCAATTGAGTGACGCACAAAATCAAAAGCCAGGAACTACGAAATCTTGAAATTTGTCAACAAAATGCGGTACTGCACGTACAAAATGCTCGTATGAAAAGAACACGAACCACAAATTATGGGTTGTCGCCCAACTGTTGCACGAATCAGTACAAGTCCAAAGAAAGCATGGTAAGAACGGCAAATCGATGCGAATTACCAACGAACGTGCGCGCACAGGCCGCTCATTAGAAGTAAACCGGAATTATCTTTGCCGAAACTATAGGGGTTTTCAGATTGCGAATTTTAAGGGTATTTTGTCTGATACATTTGCTCGTTTCGATGAAATGCTGCTCATAGCATTTTGTTCAAGTGAGGAGAATTTCAAGTTCACCGACTACACCAATTCGCATTTTACTACCAGTTTACGAGATAAAGAACGAAATCAAACTCTAGCATATTTTAGCGTTTTGCTTTGTTCTTTAAAAGTGAGATAACATTCACAGAATGTCCACTGTAAATTCCACCCATGTGAATAACGTTAGTATGCTTCATACTCCTGAGAAGTAACAAATGATGTGAGTTTGCTCAACGAACTTCGTCACAACACAGTTTTTAGGGGAAGCTCGCCTTCCATTTAGTATAATACTGGAGGACTACTTGGTACATTGTGCAGTAGTGGCGCGAGAGTCATCCCTGTCCAAGATCTTCATTCACAGATCGGCACAACCAGTCGGTATATATTGCAGCGCTACGAGATTTTTGAAATATGTAAATTACTGACACAGTGATGTTTTCTCATTGAAAATTATCAGGTTTCTTAGCCGGAATACGTCATGAAGCCTAACTAAATTGATGTAAAAAAAGGTCAAACATTTCCGGCCATCATGATTATTGCACGCGCTGTCACCTACCTTAGCTACTTATCGTAACTGCTAGGCCAATGTGTATGAGGCCTTCATTGTCCACACAGTCTAATCCAATGGCCAACGGCCCCCTTTCGTACACATAACTCTACGCGTCGTCGCTTATCTTTGCTACTCGTAGTAAAAAACAGGCCAGTATCTATGCAGGCCGGCGAATGCTAGGGCTCAACTATGCGTGATAGTTTAATCTAACGGCCAACGGCGGCCGTCATGCTCATTACTGTGCGCGTTGTCCCTCATCTCGGCTACTTATTGCAACTCTTATGCCCGTATCTATTTGCTACGCTGATTATGGAGCCTCAACCATGCGCAGCAGTCTAATCCAATGGCCAACGATGGCCCGTCATATTCATAATTGTACGCAATGTCGCCCACCTTGGCTCTTTATGGTAACTGCCGGGCTCATACCCATCCACGCATCTGACTATAAGGCCTAAAATATACATAATAGCCTAATACAACAGCCAACATTTTTCCGTATGCCAAGCCCACGCCTGAAATATACACAGCCACACTTGGCGTGTTTGCTTCTACTTATTGTTTTTATTGGTACAAGCGTAATATGTAGCAAGTACAGTTTTTGTTCTCAGGAAGCTGCTTTTGCTCGACAGGGATTTTTGAAGAAAGAGTGCGTAATCCATTGAAACTCGTGCACATCTTCGGCAACGTCATTGAAGACATATAATTAAACAAAGCTGTAATTGTCAACTCACCGAGTGTTTAATAAAACCCCGTTTCCCACATTGTCCGGAAGGTGTCCACGCTGAAGCTGGAGTCTTACATATACGTTGACTTACTGCTTGCTCAGCTAGCACCACTGGCAATAATGAGGAAGCCGTGTGCACAACGATGATGCGATGGCAAGATTTAGTGAGCTTATGCACTTTTGAACGCACCAAAATTTTAATATAAAGTGGGGTCTATATAAGTAATTCTTAAGATCCAGTGGTGTAAACTCGAGATTTGGGATTCAAGGACCTAATGAGTCTTCAAACGTGCACCCATGGATGCAGCCGTAGCAAAGATCCAGTAAGTGGTCGAGTACTTGGCTTCAACTCTGCTCGTTTATGGCACTAGATCCTAACTTCAGTGCGCTTCCGTTTCCCGACACTGATCCCTCTGGCTTAATAGAAACGACTGCTTGGTCGTCCTCATTATAGCTTTTAACCAAACTGTATTCAGCCTCAGTAGCATTGTCCTCCACTGAGAGCTCATTCCTAGGAAACCGATTGTCAGCTCACATGCTTGCGTTTGTAAACCACCTACTTTCTGACCTCGAGCATCAGGTTATATATGAAAAAGCTTATGCATTTCAGATACACAAACATGGAAAGCCACTCGCAATTTCAAGCCACTCCGGGGCTCTTTTCCATGTCTGTCATACAGGTTCCGGGCCTCGTCAAACTCAACGTTTATCTCAAGGTATTGTGACCCATTTCAAATTCCATAATCATGTATACAATATCGGAACAGTTTAGTTAATAAGAAAAGCACGCTTGATGCCTTCTGTCGCTGACAATATTGATGATATTGCTGCAGACTGCAGGGTTTACTATATCTCATCGCCCAGGAACGAATACCCTTCACTATAAATCCAAACAAAATTCACCACCACAATATCATCACTCC